>CAUYUJ010015580.1:5000-87500 GCA_963575745.1 Prorocentrum cordatum | reverse complement strand
AGCAGTGGCAGAGAAGCTCTTGCCGCGAGCTCCGCCAACTGCGCCGGTGGCCGCGCCGCCGCCGCAGCCGCCACCCGATGCAGAGGAAAACTTGGCAGGAGGCAGCGGCAATGCGAGCAGTGCCGCGGATGGTGCAGGGGCGCCTGCCGAGGGAAATCGTGACCTGGAGGCCGACGGCAACGCCAGGGCAACCTGGAAACCGCTCCAGGGCGTCCGATTCGCCGCGCTCAGTGCGCCTGGGCCGTCGGGCATACGGCCGGAGCACGAGCAGGACTTCTTGTCATGCCGCCACCGCGGGGCGGTCAGGAGGCATTTGCGCATGCGGGACATGCTGAACGAGAAAGCCGCCGATGGCAGCTTGCCATCTTCATGCAGGTGGTTGTTGGAGTTAAGGCTCGTGTTCTTAAAGAAGAAGGGCTCTCAGATCCCCCGCCCCGTCCGCATCGGAGAGTACTTCCGGCGCGCGGGCGACAAGCACCTCAGCCGGGCGCGCGCCAGGATTGGCAAGGCCATGATCGAGGCACGCCAGCCCGCGGTCGCGATCCCGGGGGGCGCGGAGATCCTGATCCACGCCCAGCGAGTCATCGAGGAGGTGATCCGAGAGGACGCGTCTTTCGGCGCGTGGCTCACCTTCGACGTGGACTATAAGAACTATTTCTGCGAGCTCACTTGGGAGGCCATCCAGGAGGCCATCCTCGAGGAAGCGCCCGACCTGCTGCGGTGGACCGAGTGGAGCCAGACCGAGCCAGCGGAGGCCTTCCTGCCGAGGGGAGGCTCTGTCGAGGCCGACCGCGGAGCTGAGCAGGGCGATCCTTTCGGCTCCACGCTTTGCGGGGCGACGCTTAAGCGACGCGCCAGGGAGGCGAGGGTCGCGCTCGCTGGCGCCCCGACGACGGCCAGGACTTCTGCCGCCCAGCTGCAGCGGACCAGGTTCTCGCCGCGCTGGACGCGGCAGCTGCCCGCTGCGGCATTGCGCGGGCCATTGGGGTCGATGCGAAGACGGCGGTCAAGCTGGTGTGCCACCCGAGCCTCGTGGCAGAATTCGGCGACACGTGGGCCACGCCGCGCATTGCGAACACGTGCAAAGTCATCCCGCTCAACGCCGGTGCGGAGATATTGGGCGCCCCGATCGGCGACGCCGATTTCGTCGGCGCCTTCGTCCGGGAGAAGACCCACAAGGTGGGGCAGTTGCACGCTGCCTTGCGCGAGCTGGAGCGGCCGGCAGCCGAACTGGTGCTCGGGCGGTGCTGCGCGGACGTGGCCAAGATCTCGCACCTGCTACGCGCTGTCGGCGACATCGTCCCGGATGAGGTCACGGCCGCCTTCGACCTCCAGCAGCGTGCTTTCGTGGAGGAGACTCTGGGCGGCCGTGTCAGCGAGGAGGCCATGATGCAGGCCGCGCTGGGCGTCGCAGCAGGCGGCCAGCGCCCAGGCCCTCGCGCGCCTCGCATTCGTGGCGTCGAGGGTAGAGTCGCGCCCATTCGTTGAGGACCTCTTGCGGCGCCTCGAGGGTCTCCAGGACTCGGTCGCCAGGGCCATGGCGCGTTACGACCGCCAAACGCAAGAGGTGCTACGGGAGGTCGAAGCTGGGCTCTCGGACGAGCGGGCGAGACAGGTGCGCGAGCTCTGTCGGGACGCTCAGGCGACACAACGGTTTGCCGCAGCTGCGGCGCGGCCATCCTCGACAAGCAGGCCTACCACGCCTCGTGCTGCACCCTGGCCGCGGCCACGCGGGGGCACAACGAGGTGCGAGATGCAGTCTTCGTGCTAGCGCAGTCGGCCGACGCGTCGGCCGAGACCGAGGTGGAGGGGCTCTGCCCTGATGCGCCAGCGCTTCGGCCAGCCGACATCTACACGTTGTCGGCGCAGACTGGTTGGAGATCTGCCATTGACATCGGCGTGACGTCCCCGCGCGCCCACTACGCGGGCGAGGACTGCTGCGAGGCGATGGGGCAGCGGAAGTTGGACTTCTACGAGGCGCACCAGCAAGCCCTCCATGATTCGGGAATCTAGTCCATCCCCGCCGTGTAGCCCACCTACGGGCGGGAGCACCCGGCGACAACCCGAGTCTTGGAGACGCTCGCGAGGAGAGCTGCGCGGAAGCATGGCATCCGCGACTACAGCGATCTCCTGCGTGCGGCGCGGGCGAACACTGGTGTGACACTGGCGCGGCGCCATGCTAGCATGATTCTGGCGACGATGTCCAAGCGCCGAGGCGACGCTGAGACCCTCATGCAGGGCACGGATGGCGACGGCAGGGACGCGGACGCGGGGGAGGCACGCGTGCCGTGCCGACCATCGTCAGCCCAGGTGTTTTGTGAGCGCCTGGCAACGTCTGAGGTCTGTGAAAAAACGCCGCCCCAGTTTTAATCCAGGTCCCGACACGTCTCCATTTCCTCCTGGTGGGTGCACGGGAATCTTGTGGATAGGCATGCTGTGCAGACAGGGGGCATTTCATACAGAGGTGTACGCGGGAACTTGCAACTAGCAGCTCGACCTCTGCTGGAATTTGCGCTCGAGTCTCCTGGCGGAGGGCCGCCAGGGAGACAGACCGTTTCAATGTTCGTTCGACGCTCGTACGCTGTCTTTAGCAGGCTGGGCCTGCACGCCGCGTGCATAGCCACCATGGCGGTTAGGCTTGACGCCAGCGACGGGTACAGGCATTACACAATATACACCAGTCTTCTCGACCTGACATTGCCCCGCTGTTGTGTTGCTGTTCTAACCAAAAAAGTAATAATGATGATGATGATGATGATGATGATGATGATGATGATGATGATGATGATGATGGATGATGTGATGATGATGATGATGATGATGATGATGCTGATGATGATGATGATGATGATGATGATGATGATGATGATGATGATGATGATGATGATGATGATGATGATGATGATGATGATGATGATGATGATGATAATGATGATGGGGGGAGGAGGAGGAGGGGAGGAGGGAGGAGGAGGAGGAGGAGGACGACGACAAAAAGGAGGAGGCGGAGGAGGAGATGGAGGGGGAGGAGGAGGAGGAGGAGGAGGAGGAGGAGGAGGAGGAAGAGGAGGAGGACGAGGGGAAGCAGGCAGGGGATCAGGAGGAGGGTGCGGAGGATCAGAAGGAGGCGACAACGGGGGCGGATCCATGAGGCGGGTGCAGGAGGAGGAGGAGGAGGAGCGCAGCAGGAGGAGGAAGAGGGAAAGGAGTGAAAAGGGGGGGGGGGATAACGCCTGCACGCGACCTAAGTCCGTGCTCACCAAGGGGTGCACTCGGGCATGACGTCGGAGGAACAGAGCGGTGTTTTCGGTAATGACTTGGCCGCTCTTCTTGCCAAGCGAGGTGCGCAGGCCAGCTATATGTGTAAAATCGGCCTCGCGACCTTCATGGAACCCTTCACCTGGTGCCGCGTGGTTGCCACAGCAGTGGCAACGATGCTCGGTCGTCGGCCGGCAGTGAGAGGTTTTGCTGTCCCCGTGTCCCGAAACCAACCTTGTTGCCCATGTTTTCGGGTGGGCGGATGCGGGTTGTGCTTGCGCCTGGTGCCACAGAGTGGGAAGGGTAGCCTTTCCTACAACGAGCAGCGTGAGATTATGTTGCGGGCTCCGGCCCGTCGTGGATCCACCGAACGGGCACCAGCTGTGGGCCACTGTCGTGGTCCAGGCAGGAGCCCTAGTCCTCTTCTGAGAGGCTTGCGGTGCACGAGCCGTAGTCGGGGCCAAGAACCAGTCAGCCGCCATCTGCTTTCCCGCTCCGCGAGTTCACTGCAAGTTTTTGTTGTCGTTGCCTTGCGGTCGGGCTCGCTTGCGCTGTGCATTCGGGACAGCCCCCTTGGGGGGCAGCGGATTAATCCTTCTCCTCCGCTTGGTTGATTTGAAGGACCAGATTAAGAACCTGGCCAGCAAATGCTGGCCTGCCAAGCCCATTGATCTTGCCACGCTTCTCAAGAGGGGCTCCACCTGGGGGTGCCAGTGGCCCTCGAGACCCAGGGTCCACCTCGACGTGCAATTCTGCTGCTCTTCGGGCTTGTCCTTCCCATCTTCGCTCCCACCCTTCGCTCACCCTCGGCCTCGGCCTCCTCGCGGGAGGAGGGCCGACCAGCGAGAACCGGAGAGAGAGAGAGAGAGAGGGAGAGAGACGAGAGGGATCCTTGAGTCCGGATGTGCCGTACCTAGGTTCGTTCTCCGAAGTCAATTTGTATCCCATATATTCACCCCAAACGATGCGAAAAAAGTAGGGTGGACATCTCCGCCTCAGAAAAGTAGAGCGGATCGTTATGTGAGGGCATGGCGGAAGCAGCGACGGCACAGCAGGGCGGAAGGCGACAGCGGATGAGTTCGAAAAGCAGGGCAGGAGTTCCCGCCCTGCTTGCGAAGTCGCCCGAAGTACGGCGCATCCGGAGTCGGGGCTTCCTTCGGCGACGCGCAAGAGGGACCCCAGGCAAGAGCGATCTTTGGTGCGCGGCCTGCCGATCGTTGCGTGCGATGCGACAGCAGCGGCTTGCGCGCTTGGGAGGGGGAGGGGGGGGAGCAGAGGCGATGGGGAGGAACTCGAGGCTTGAAGTTCCAGGTTTTCGGGCGCTTTCTCGTCGGTTCTCGGCGTTCTTCCAGCCTCAGGATGCTTTCCAGCAGCTGCGCCTCGCCGAGGGCGTTCCGAAAACCGTGGGGGCGAGGAGGGGGAAGAGGAGGAGGAGGAGGACGAGGAGGAGGAGGACGAGGAGAAGGAGGAGGAGGAGGAGGAGGTGAAGGAGGAGGTGGAGGAGGAGGTGGAGGAGGAGGGTCGAGGAGACGCAGACATCGGTTCAGGCGCTCAGATTAGCCGCGGGTCCCGTCTCCATACAGATTCGACGCGCTCCGTCGCCAAATCAGGGGGCACTGGCCTCGTGTTTCGGGGGGCACTCTCCCGATCCGCGGATCTTTCGCCCACGTGCCAGATTCACGGATTCGTGCTCCATGTTAGCTTGTGCCCGAGGTGAGGGGAGGGGAGGAACATTTTCTCCGTCCCGACGGCGAGGTGGGTGACCAAGGAGGAAAGCAGGGAGCAGGAGTCGAAGATCGACATCGCCTACCGGGAGGCCTGCCTCCGCGAGGCGAGGCTCGAGGACGAGCTCAGGCGACTGCTTTCCGCCACGCCAGTGCTCACGGTCTTGGTCTCCATGCTTATGGCCTTGGTACCCCTCTCCTTGTTCATCCTTGTTCTTGTCCTTGTTATCAGTCTTTTCATTTTTAGAATCAGCATTCGTATTAGTAGTGTTCTGACTATTGGTATTACGCATCAGTGTTTTTACGCACGCATGTATGGATTGATTCGTCTTTGTTCAAGTCTACACTCTTGATTTTCGTATGCTTGTTCTTTGTTGTGGTCGCAATCCCGACTGCCGAAGCAGGAAAGCCGCAGCAGCGAGGCACTGACTGAAAAGGAGAAGGAGGAGGCGGAGGAGGAGGAGGAGGAGGAGGAGGAGGGGGGATCAGAAAGAGCAGGCGGAGGAGGGGGTCGAAACAGGATGGGTGCTGCGGGATGTGACAAGTGATCGTTGTTTTATTCATTGTTCTGCCGATCGGCGCGGGCCCGCGCACCCCGCCTCCCCCCATGGAGTGAAGCTTTGCTGCTTTGGGCATCTGTTTCAGGCAGGTGGAGTCCCTCCCCAGTGGGACGCACTGCTGCAGACAGCCGCAGTAAGCAGATGTCCGGAGCCAGACCCCACCCTCCCCGCCTTCCGCCCAATGTCGAAACGCCAAAAAAGAAAACGCTCACTAAGGTACCGCGCACACCTGGGTGCCCTCCTCGACCCACTCAGTTCAGTGCGCCACGACAACGACTTCCCCACGACAGTCAAGGAGACCCTCGAGAAGAAGCTCAAGGACACCAGGGCCCTGCTCAACAGCCAGAAGCCAAGCTTGGCCAGGCACACAGCTCTCGGGCACAATCTCCAGCGAGTTGAGCAGAAGCTTGAGAAGCAGAACGATGATATCAAAGTGCAGGGAGCCCTCATTGCGGCCGCCCAGGGGGAGTTGGTCGCCATGCGTGAGAAAGCCCGTTTGTTGCAGGTGGAGGTCGAAGCCACCAAAGTTGAGCTGCAGGAGACCATGTCCAAGGTCGTGCCGCCTGTGGTGCCATCCGTCGACCTCGATGCCCAGACCGCCCAGAGCGACCCTGAGATCCAGCAGTTCATGGCGTCGCCAGTCTTTGGCAAGTACAAGCAGCTCCTGCAGGCGCAGATGCAGGCTGAATCTGCCAAATCACCCCCACCTCCTTCCCATACGGCTCAGCAGCCAATGGGGTCTGGCGGGGAGAATGTACCTACACCATCGGATATGGATCTGGACGAGTTGGATGAGGAAGGGGTTGACAAGCTCTTCATGGCAGCTCGTTCCGAAGGTCCAGATCACAAGCGTGCGTTTGGGGAGTTGGTCAACGCATTGGGTATCAGGGTCAAAAAAACAAAAGTGTGGGTGACACTATGTTTCAGCGTCCAGCACCCAAATGTTGTGGGATACCTCTCTCATGCGAAGGCGCCCCCGTTCCACCTCTGAAAGGGGTGCCGCTCAGGTCCAGTACTGATGCCAGTGTTCAGTACCAAGTGGAAACGTTTGACGGTTCAAGCTGGCCTACTCTCAAACGTCGTCTTCGAGAGAGCCCAGCAGTTCTTTTATGTGCTCAAGAAGTGGGCACCAGTGAAGCCTTCATTGGCAGAGCCACGGCCAAGGCGCGCAGCCTCGGTTGGCACGCGCTGTTCGCGCCCAGCTACCTCAACCCCGACACAGGTAAGAAGTCCGCGGGTGTGGCCGTCTTCGGGCGGCCCAGCATCGGCCTCAGGTGGCCGCCAGAGGGAGACACACCGATAGCCCCACACAGACTCACGAAGGTCCTCGTGGATTTCCGTGGGTGGCCCACCAAATCGCTCTTCTCGGTCTACCTCAAGTCTGCGGAGGGCCTCGGCGATTTCAACCTAAGTTTGCTTTCCAACCTGGGCCGGGCGGCTACTGATCCTACTCATTCGGCTATCGCAGGGGACTGGAATATGACCCCTGAAGTTTTGGAAGGCTCTGGATTCGTTCGCAAATTGGGTATGCTTCTTATGGCCCCCACAGCGCCCACGTGTCGAAGCCCCACCTCGAGTTCGATCCTCGATTACTTCGTTCTGGGAGCAGGTGTTGCTAGATTGATTTCAGGCGTTCAAGCAGATACGCAGTGGGATGTTAAGCCACACCGCCCTGTTGTTATGCAAGTGCGCCCTGACGCACTAAGTGTCAAGCAGCTGATTTACCGCAGCTACGTCAAGCTGCCCACCGCATTGCCGTTTGGACCATGTCCTGCACCTGGGTGCTGGGCTGGAGCCCTCCATCAGGCTGCGCATGCTGCTGCCCTTGCCCAGCACAGTTCTGCCGATGAGGCTTGGACGACCTTGAATGCAGCATGGACCACCTTCATCGATTGCGCTGAATTGGAGCTGATCCTTTTCCTAGGGGTCGAATCCAAGGGCCTGGGCCAGCGGGGTAACACGATCAAGGCGTCCTGGGCTCCCGTCTTCTATCGTCCCAAGCATGCCGACGATCCGCTCCAAGTTTGTTCTGGTTGGCGATGGCTATACCATGCGTTTGCCGAGTTTGTGCAGTCCACCGTCGGCCTGGCGGAGGGTGGGGCCCAGACCACGGTCCTACAGGTGTCCTTGCAACACTCCTGCCCAGGGGAAGGTCTCAACATCAGACTTGATGCGTCTTTGAAGGAGATGCGGACCCCGGCGGCCGAATGGCGTTTAGACCATCCCCAGATGCAGGAGTGGCGCGATAGAGCAGAGTATGGCTTGATATGGCTTGGGCATGGTTCAGGAGGACCTCGCTGATGCCAATGACATCGGGCAGAAGCTCCATCAACAGTCTTGGGATGAATGGCAACAGAAGGCTCTGTCAGGCTCCGCCAGGCCCATGCACAGGTTCACCAAGCTCCAACGGAAGTGGCAACCCACTACAATCCAGATGGCCCCAGGCATTTTCTCCTCGGACCCCGTCAAGCTCCTCGAGGCCGAAGCTGCCCAACCCGGAGGTGTTTGGAAGGCTCAGATTACCCCGCCAGAGGCCTGGCTCCCTGATAGGATGTGCTTTACTAGAGCTAGCCCAGATCAGGTCCGCGAGGCGTCGAGATCATTCAGTGCCCACGCGGCCCAGTCACTTGACGGTCTCCACGTGCGCCACTTCAGTCTTCTCAGTGATGAAGGCTTGCGCGTGATGGCAATTTTGTTCGAGGCTGTCGAAAGACCCGGGATGTTTCCCATGCAGTTACTATGGATGTTGCTACCGCTGCTTGAGAAACCCAAGGGAGGTCTCCGACCAATTTTGCTTCTCGCTGCGCCCGTTCGAGTTTGGCAGCGTTTACGCCGACCTGGAACCGACGATTTCATGACTCGATCCCATCGTTCGTACTGGTCGTTTGGTGCAGGACAGTCGTCAGAAGCAGCGGTATGGCAGCAGCGCATGCTGGCTGAAGAGGCCCAATCGCTGGGTCAGGTCACGGCTGGATTCATCTGGGACGGGATGAAGTATTATGAATCGTTCAGGTTGTCGTGGCTCCGTGTACGTGCCGAGCACTGGGGGTACCCCTCGAGTGCTCACCAAGACCCTCTACAACCTCTGGAGAAGCCCCAGGATTCTTCGTCTGGGATCCCACCACAGCCCTCTTCCCCAGTTTGCGGCATCAGGCCCCCCTGCAGGATACACATATATACACATAACGATATGTTCGTCAAAGTCTACGCGATGTTTGAGTTTGATCTGTTCGCGATTCGGAACCCTCAAGTGTCCCTGGGGTCCTACATGGACGATAACACCATTCTTTCTTTCGGCAATGAAGGTACCATCATCCCGAAGCTAGTCACGGCTGCCGCCGACATGCAGTACATGTTCAGCAACGGCCGGGAGTGCGCTGCTGATAAGGCATCGACGTTTGCATCATCCAGCAATGTGGCTGCACGGCTGGCCAAGAAGTTGGCACCTATTTGCCCGTCGCTCGCCAGTACCTCCACCGTCTCCCTGGGCTGCGACTTGGCGCCAGGACAGAGGAGAGTGTGCAAAGGAGGCCGTGCAAACAAAGGACAGTCAGGTTTGCAGATATGCACAAACGCCATATTTTCCTTCGATATGTGCGAAGACAACTCCCCAGGGACCGATCGCGGATGAACAAGATAGATATCTGCGGGGTCAGACCGTCAGCTGGATATGGGTCCATGGTCCTGGGGCTGTCCGACCAGGAGCTCAATGAGCTTCGCGGTGTTTTACTTTCTGGCTACCCACCCGCACATCGACGCGCTTCGCTCACGGCTAAATTATGCACTCACGGAGATCCCGCTCGGCTGCAGGCAACAGCACCTGCTCGCCAATGGTCGACCAGCTTGTGGCGCAGCTTGGCTACACTATCGCCCTTCCTCCTTTCGCGACCACATCAGGCTCTGGAGGAACCTTGAGGCCCAGGATCTTCGATTGGGAGCTTCTGAGTGGCGGAACTCTCGGGGGCCAGGTCATCGCATTCTTCTGAGCTTGGAGCGCATAGGGTGGAAAGCCTGTAGCATTCACATGTGGCAGGATGACAGCGGGTATATGACAGACCTCATGTACAATAGGCCTGCTATGCTAGCCAGCATGTTGCAGTTCGGAGTCCAGAGATCCCACGAGCGACGACTCGCGGCGAGCCTCACCTCCGTCGTTGGCGCGCGCGTGTGTGTGTGTGTGTGTGTGTGTGTGTGTGTGTGTGTGTGTGTGTGGGTGTGGGTGTGTGGGTGTGTGTGTGTGTGTGTGGGCCCGCTCTGCCGCCCCCCCCCCCCCCCCCCTTCGATCGAAGCGAACCACCTCGCGAGCCAAGCGCTGGATCTACGCCTGTTTTTCTAACGGCTGTTGGACAGCCGACCGCCTCCAGGGATCCAGATTTCAGATGGCAAGTGCCCGAAGTGCGGGCAACCCGATTCGCTTTTTCATCGCCAGTGGCTCTGCAACGATCATGAGGTAGCCGAGGCCCGTAGCGAAGCCGTAGCTCCCGAGATCATCGAAGCAGCACGCAATAGCGAACCCGATGCCAGACTTTTCTGGGCCCGTGTGATGATGGCCCAGCCCGATGTTGACTCCTTCCCCCCTCCTGCGGCGAGGACCGACCCCCTCTTCCAGGATCCTGATGGGCGGCCATGTCTTTCGAGGAGTTTGTTCGACTAAGCGAGAGCTGTGACCTAGTGGTCGACGGCTCTGCGACCCAATACCCCATCCTAGAACTCAACCGTGCTGCTTTCGCGGGTGTTTATCTGGAACCAGGGGGGACTTATCAGGTTCGGACCCGTTTGTTGGCTCCTGTATGGCCCGAGCTCAACCAAACGCCGCAGGCGGCTGAAAACCTCGGTCTTGCCACGGCCTGTGCTTTCAGCTCGGGCATGTGTTCCCCATTTTGTGATTGCGTGGGAGCGGCCTGACTACACAATTTGTCGGATGCTGCCCAACTCTGTCCGAGGGAGATGTTTGCAGGCTTCCGCCGCGCCGCGCAGCAGGGGCATGGCTTCGACGCCCTAGGAGAGGCTAGCCACACCCCTGCCCACCGCTCGGACGATGTAATCCAAGCTTTGCCCCCTGAGCAGAGGCGGATAGCTTTGGCTAACCAAGTTGCCGACCGCCTGGCCAAATTCGCCCTCTCGCTCCATCCTCAGCCTGCACCTGCTGATCTGGAGATGCTGGATAGGCAGGTGCAGACCATCCGCTCGTGTGCTAAGATGATTGGACAGGTGCTTTCGCTCTTTCCTAAGCTGCAGTTTGAGCGACGCCCTCCAGAGCAGCGCTTCCCTCGTGTGCCGCCCCCCCCCTGTCTGGCATGAATGGGAGGAGCTCGAGGGTGAGCAAAGTGCGCACCGCTGCAGCAAATATTACATGATTTCGTTCGGCGGCGAGTCCCGACCTATGAATGGTTGTGCTGGGTTGTCCACCGCTCTCAAGCGCCTGTCGGGAGCTGAGAGTGAGAGGCGCCATAAGTTGGGATTTACCACGCTGAGCAAATCTCTGAAGCCGTTGATTTTCTGCTACGCCTGCGGTGCATACACCAGCAGGCGATGTCACCTTCTTGCCCAGGACTGCCTGCAGAAGTTAGGCACCCATGGTGCAAGCGTACTGAGTCGAATCCAGATTGGACTCCACCTTCATTACAGGAAGAACCCTGAGAGAGTGGAGACGGTGGCGCCTGCCAGAGCGCCGCCCAAGACGGTGCTCCTTGCCCCTCCTGGCCCGCTGGCTGCAGGCACATCTCGCTTAGTCGATTCGGATCGACTGCGGGCAGTGGCAGCCCGCATCAAGGCCAAGGAGGAGGCATCCAGGCGATAGCCGATGATGGCGATGACGTTCTGCCAATAGGTCGTCCTGTCCTCCTCCTCCTCCTCCTCCTCCTCCTCCTCCTCCTCCTCCTCCTCCTCCTCCTCCTCCTCTTCTTCCATCGTAGCCATTTTGACTCAGGCCGCCCGCGGCGGGCGAACCCCCCTCGGCTCGAGCCAGCATGGCACGCGCGCCCTGATCCGGTGCCGCGCGAGGAGTGCCTCTGCAGTGCCCAGGAGAGGCGCCAGGACCAGGATGCATCGCTCCTGGGCGTTCCGGAACGCTCTCACCTCCAGAACCGCCGGATCTAAGAGATCCCCGATTCGTCCTGGTCTGAGTTTCTTCAGTCCTGGCTGGTCTTGGTTTTAGAGCGGTGCAGGGCGCCGCTGCCCAGGCCGGGGGGCGACCCTGGCGCCGCTTCCAGAGGCGCCCCTGGGGCGCTCCGCGCCCCAGGGTTCAAATGTCGAGACTGCCCTGGACTACTTGGGGGGGCTGTTGAGGCCAGCTTGGGCTACTCGGAGGGGCTGCTGAGGCCAGCTGGGAATACTCGGGGGGGCTGTTGAGGCCAGTTGAGACTACCTGGGGGGGCTGCCTGCGCACAACCCGAAGCCTTACCATGGAGGGTACCTCGTGCTCTTCGGCATGTACACACACATATATATATGTGTGTATATATATATATATATACATATATATATATATATATATATATAATATATATATATATATATTACATGTGTGTGTGTGAGTTGGCCAGGAGGGGGGGCCAGGCCGGTGCCGTACTCCCCATGGTGGGATTGGGGTGGTTCCAGGGCTCCTGGGACTGCCCGGGCCCGCTCCCAAACACGCCGCGACACGCCAAGAGGGCCCTAAAGATTTCCAAGACAGCCCCCAGAGGCCCCAGACACGCCGAAGATGGCCTCAGGACGGCCGACGACGCCGCCAAAGCGCCCCAAGAGCACCTCCACAGGCCCCTCCAAAGGGCCACAGAAGCCGAAAATCATCAATTTTCCTACGGTTTTTGAAGCACTTTTGCGCTCTCCCATGTTCCGCCTCCCCACGGTCCCGGACGGCGTCAGAGGCCCTTCAGATCGCTCCAAGGCGGCCGAAGAGGCTCCCAAGAAAGCCCAGAGACGGCCCAGGAGGCTCCCCAGATAATTCAAGAGGGCCTCGAGAGCGCCCCCAAGAGCGACCCAAGAGCGCCCGAAGAGCGCGACATTTCAAGGTCTCCGGCCTGAGAGGCTCCTAGGACGCCCCTGGAGGCCATCAAGAGGCTCCCAAGAAGCGCCGTGAGGCTCCCAAGAGGCCCCCCGGAAGCTCTAATAGGCCCCCAAAGGGCCCCCAGGGAAGCCCCTTGCGGGCCCCCAAGACACCTCGGTAAATCGTATTTCCCAGACAGCTTTCTGAGAACATGATTCCTTGGGCTTCCGCCCACCGCCCCAACCATGTTCCCAATAGGCTTGCCGACAGGGCCAAAAGGCGCCCCTCGGTAAGCCCCCAGAGGCCCCCCTCTGAAGAGAGCCGAACAAACCATGCTCCCGGAAAGCTTCCTGGGAACACGATTCTCGGGCTGCCGCCCTCTGCCCAAACCAAACGCCTGCCAGAAAAAAAAACGACAGTCCCAAGCAGCGCTACCTGCCGCCACGTGCGGAAACGCGTCAGGCCCCGAAGCTTCCGGAGGCGCCCAACGACACCCCAACAAATCATGTTCCCAGGAAGCCTTCCGGGAACATGATTCCTCAGGCGTCCGCCCCTGGCACCAATCATGCGTCCCAAAATGCTTGCTGGACAGCCCCAAAATGGGCCCTCATACATGCCATTATGTTACTAGAAAGCTCTCCGATAACATGATTCCTCGGGCTTCCGCTCCCCGCACGCAACATCCGTCCCAAAGCGCCTGCCAAGCAGGATTCGAATGGGCCCTCAAGTACTTTCCTAGAAGCTCACAAGATGCTGATGATGACGACGAAGGTGACGATGATGATGGTGATCGTGATGGTTGTGATGATGCTGACGACGATATCCACGACCACGCTGATGATGATGAGGAGGAGGACGATGCGGAGGATAATGATGGTGTGGATGTTGATGATGAGGATGATGATGATGTTGATGATGAGGATGATGATGATGATGAGGATGAGGATGAGGATGAGGATGAGGATGAGGATTAGGATGAGGATGATGATTATGATGATGATGATGATGATGATGGTGATGATGATGATGACGATGATGATGATGCTGATGATGGTGCTGCTGTTGATGATGATGCTGGTGCTGGTATGTATATGTATAGGTATATGTATGTGTACATGTGTATATATACATATATATATGTATACATATATATATATATATATATACATGCATGTATGTATGTATGTATATATATATATGATTTGTGACTGCACGGTATATCCCTCATCTTAGTGCTTCTGCAGTTCTTTTCTCGAGCCGCAGGCCTGCATGGCCTGGGGTAGCCCTCATTTCTCCGCCTTCGCACGAGAACTTCTGGCGGCATCGGCAGGCGGGTGGCTCCCGCGAGCCCCGGCGCCAGCGGCGCCGCTCTGCGTCTGCGAGCCACGGCTCGAGTGCCCGGCGTGCTCGCTGGGCTGTGCGCCGTGCCCAGAGCGCGCGGTGGAGTGCCCGGCGGTGGTGTGCCAGTGCACGCCGGCTGGGCTCGCGGCGCCGGAGTGCCCAGCGGCCTCGGCGCCCTGTGGCGGGGGCTGGTCGCTCTCGCTGGCCTTCAGCGGCTGGGGCCTGCTGCCGCTCGCGTTCCTCGCAGGCCGGCTGACGCCCGGCTGCCGGCGGCCAGGGCGCCGCCCGAGAGCGTCGCAGCCGGCGCTGGAGGCGGGCGGACCTGCCGCCCCCGCGCTCGGCCTGCCCGAGCGGGCCACCTCCTCGTCGCTGTCTGTGTCCTCGGGCTCGGCGGCCTGGGACCCAGCGACGGGCGAGCCACAGCCCTGGCGTTCGCGGAGGACTCGCTGACGGGCTTCACGGAGGTAGGCTGGCGTCATAGCGAGAGCACCGGATATTCACGAGACGATGGTGGCCATCAATTTCGACGACGACGATCATTTCAGATGGCACCTTCGCGTCCTGGCGCATCGTCTGGACGACCTCCGATGGATCGCGTTCTCGCCGGACCTGGAGGTGCTCGTCCTCGACTTCTCGCGGCACCTCGTGGTGCCGATTGCCCATGCTGCTCCATAGTTACCCGGGGCGCGTGGCCCGCGACATCTACACGGTCGACCAGTTCGACGAGGCGGCGCTGCAGACGGCCCGCTAGGAAGCGGCGGCCCTCGCGAACGTGCTCCGCCCAGCGGGAGCTGGAGTGGCAGGTCCTGCAGCGGCAGCCGCCACGCTGACGATGGAGTGGAGGTTCGCGGACACGGCGTACGACAAGTTTGGGGAGATCGTGCCGGTGGAGATCACGCGGCGCTCAGGATGGTGATCAAGGGCAGCGCGGGCCTGGCCGAGGTCGAGGAGAACGGGGATCGGTTCTGGACCTATGCGGAGCGGGTCGGGAACCAGGATGTGGAGGAGTGGCGCGAGGAGAAGACCAGCGGCCGCGGGCGGGACGCCCGCATCCTCCCCATCCAGCGGGACCTGGGCAGGGCCCGATTCGCCAAGCTCAAGGACGCGCTGGCAGAGATGACCTTCCTGGAGGAGACACCGCCAGCCGACTGGCCGTTCGAGTCGGAGGGCCCGCAGGCGATCAAGGAGGTGCCGGTGGCGGCCCGCGCTGCGAACGAGGACCTGACCGGCTTCCACGAGCACTGGATCAGATCCTCGGGCGTCAACCCCGACCACCCGGTGGCGCTCAAGCACAGGGACCTGCTCTCGGTGCTGCACCACCTGGTCGCCTCCGACCAGTTGAACGCCGGCCAGCTGGCGGGCGCGGAGATGCGTGCTCGTCTGCTTCTCCAGATCCACCAAGCGGTGGCCCGCTCGCCCAAGAACCCCGTGTTTCAGGGCACCTCACTCATGGTGATGAGCTCGCTGGACTCCACTGGCGGCGAAGTTCGCGAGGTGGACGGCGGGCGAGCAGAAGTCGCGGGCCTTCACCACGAAGCAGCAGAGGTTGTACCAGGAGGAGGAGGACAAACGCAAGGGACCCTCGGACAAGGGCCCCAAAGGCGGCAAAGAGAAGGACAAGTGACTGAGGCAGCCTGCTTCAGTCGCTCGGGGCTGGAGCCGACCCTGTCATCATGGTGGTCGGTGCTGGCCTTTTTCCGCTACCCCTACGCCTTCCCGAGGCGGCGGAAAGTGGAGGCGGCGCTCGCCACCTGGCCCGGCGGCGGCGCCGGCAGGCGCAATCTGAAGAGCTGGTGGAGGGGGCCGTGGCGTCTCTCAACGCCTTGGCTAGCTGTCACCAGGACGGGCGCTCGTGCTCGAGTTGCCCAGCGGCATTTCTTCCCAGAGCATCAGCGCCGCGCAGGGCGGGATGCTGAACAAAATCGGACGCGCAGTGGCGCACCTCCTCCCCCCACCGGACTTCGACGCCGAGTTTCCGGAGGGGGCTCTTCAGGAGATCGTCAAGTGCAAGTCCATCTACGACGTGGATGACGATAGCTCTGCGGCGGCGTACGACCCGGACAAGTTGTCGGCCCTGCATCGGTCTGGTGCTCCCGTTAATGCCCTGGGTGACGAGTGCCGTCTGTACCTCGAGGGCCCCGACTCCTCTATCGTGCTGCCGCCGGAGGAACTGGCCTCGATCGTGGACCCCGTGGTGCCGCACTGGGATCCCAAGCTCGGCGGCTCACTGGAGGCCCGCCGGGACTTTGTGCGCCGTCTCGACCGGGTGGGCCTCGTCTCGTGGAGGAGACGGGAGCGCTGCCCGGTCGGGGCATTCTCCGTCAAGAAGGGCGACGCGATCAGGCTCGTCCTGGACTGCAGGCCGACCAACCAGCTCCACAGGCGGCCGCCGAAGTCCGACCTCGCCACGCCGGGTGCGCTCTCCAACCTCGTGCTGTCGGAGGAGTGGCGCCGACTCCCTGCGGGGGGCCTGCCCGCGTGCGGCCAAGGCGCCGAGGGCATCGACGTGCTCGACCTCTCGTGCGCGGGCATGGGCCTCAAGGGTGGGTTCTATCAGTTCCGCGCGGGCAGTGTCGCGTCGTGGTTCTCGTTGGGCGTGTCGTCGGCGGCCTCGGACATCGGCGTCACTGAGGTTTACGATGGCGATCAGCTCTCCGTCGTCCCCGTGGAGGGTCACGAGCTCCTCTGGGCGTGTTTTGGAGGCTTGCCGATGGGTTGGAGCTGGGCGATATTCTTCTGCCACGGCAGCCTGGAGGCGGCGTCGCGCCGAGCGCTGCGGCGGCTGGGGTTCCCCGAGGTCAGGATGTTTGGTAAAACTGATGGATCTCCCCGCTCCCAGAACTGTCGCGGGCTGCCACTTGCGGTTCCCTTGCTCCTGTCCTTGCCTCTTTGCTTGCCCTTTCTCTCTCCCTCTCTCTTCACCGCCGCTTGGCGGCTCAAGCCTTTTCACGGCCAAGCTGGGGGTCGGCTTCAGTTGGCCTAAGGCCGGGCCCCGGGAGGGGCCAGAAGACTTCCAGGTCCTGGGTCCAGGCCTGGCAGGGGCGCCCGCGGCCGCACGATGCCGCGCCTGGCGCCGCGCGGCTGGGGGGCGGCGGCGACGCCGCCCGCGGGCGCGCAGCTGCGCAGCGGCGGGGGGCCCGGGCGCCGAGCGGCGCCGGCCCACGCCAGCCGCGGAGCACCCGGGGGCGAGGCGGCATCCGCCGAGGCGAGGCCGCCGGCCCCCCCCGCCGAGCCAGCGGCCAGGCGCGAGCCCGCGCCGGCGCCGGCTCGGCGCCAGGCAAGGGCGGCAGAGCGCGCGCGCGCCGGGGCCCACCTGGAGGAGCTGCCCCAAGGCCCCGGCGCCGCCGCCAGCCGGCTGGCGCTGCGGGCGCGCGGCAGCCCTGCTGCTGACCCTCGTGGCGGCGGCCAAGGCCGCCGACGCCGATCACGCGGCCGAGTCCGCGTACTACGACGACATGTCGGACGTGGACATGCGGGCGTTCTGGCTCGACGGCACCTTGGTCCCCACCTCCGTGGACACGCTGCCGATCGGAGCGCACCCAGCAGGCGAGCACGCAGCTCCCGCGGGAGGTGCCGGAGGAGGTGCGCCGCGCGAGCGCTCCGCGCCGCCGGCCGATCCACCTCCCCAAGGTCTAACCCGCACTCCCCCCGACCCCCCCGACTCGGACTCGTCGTCCTGGATCAGGGGTTGGGGTCTTTTCGGCATCCGCTGGAAGGACATCGGCAACCGCACGCATTGGTTCGCCGAGGGGATGGGAGGGGGCACCATTCGGGCTGCGGGGAGTTTCAGGTCAGCCTTCTCGACTCGCGAGGCAGGAGGTTGGCTGAGCTCCGACGGCGGCTGGGTGCTGTACATGGCCGACCAGGTGGGCCTCTACTTGTTCGGCTCCGCGTGGCCGCTGATCGCCGGGCTCGTGGCGATCCTCTCCGGCACTGGCGTGGTCGCACTCCTGGCCCACAGCCTGAGGACGCTCTTCGCACCCTGCAGCTGGGCAGCCTGGACATGCGGCCTGGTGCTGGCATGCTGCCCCTGCCCGAGGCGCAAGACGCCTGGCGAGGCTAAGCTTGATAAGCTGGTACCGCGCCGGCGGCGCCGCCCCTCACCGACGTGGTGTGGCACGGCCCAGCGGTGGGTGCCGATCCGACGACCGACTGGTGCCGCAAGAGCATCAAGGAGGGCAGGGGCTCCAAGCGCGGCCAGAACGACCTCATGATCAGGGTCGACTGCCGGGTTGCGCGGCTCAAGCTCAACATGAAGTCCCCGGAGCGCATCAATTGCCAAGGATTGTGGGTTGAGTATGACTCTGTGAGGGGTGCTAGCGACAAGGGCTTCAGGCGCGAGCTGGAGCAGCGAGATCCGCGCTGGCTTCACCAGTGCCGTTCCACCAGCTGTGCCGGGTGCAAGGGGCGCGAGAACGAGCTGCACTGCAAGGAGTACGCCGCCCTTGACAACGAAGCCATCGTGGATCTCGGCGACTATTCGAAGTTCACGCCCTGTCGGATTTTCGTCTGGCTCTGGAGGTGGTTGGGCCTCGTCTACAAGCTGCTGCTGTACGTCCTCTCGTGGCTCTCGCGTTGCGGGGCGTGCCTCTGCCGCCGGCGACGCCGCCGTCACAGGACTGGCGACTCGGAGCCTGGCGTGCAGGGGTCGGTGGCAAGGTTGCTTGACCAGGAGTCCGAGTCCGAAGTAGACGCCGAAGACAACCCCTGCGAGGCGGTGAAGGTGGGGCTCATGATCAAGGGCAAGATGCGCCCACTAGCGCCCGAGGGCTGTCGAGACGCCGCGCGCGGCGATCCGACCGTGCTGTTGGTGGAGGATGGCCGGGCTTCGGACCTTCCGCTTCCTAGTGAGGGGAGTGCGACGGCCTGCCTTTGCGAGCATCACAGGCAGATCTACATGGTCCTGCGCTACGGCGAGAAGTGCTCCCAGGTGACGTGCTTCCGCGAGGCGGTGGGCATGGCTTCAGGGGCCCCACTCTGCCTGCAGCACCTTGGAGGCGATGCCGCCCGGGCGCTCCACGACAACCCTACGGGAGTCGGGTTCCTCGCGGGTCTGCGGCGCCGAGCTCGGCGGAGCCCTGCTCCGCGGAGCCGCACGCCGGAGCGCGCAGCTGCTGCTCCAGCCCGGAGTCGCACGCCAGAGCGCTCCGCCCCGACGACCTCTGCTCCAGAGGCGCCCACCAGCCCTGGCGACCCCGTCCCTGCGCCGGCTGGGCCACCGAGCGCGCGCTTCGAAGCGCCGCCGGTTCCAGAGTTCCCCAAGCCGCCTACTCCGCCACCCCTGCTTCTCGGGCGATATTTCATCGTTCGGGCGAAGGTGCATTGGCCAGAAGGAGCGCAGTGGATGATTTTCAGAGGAAGGGCGGCTGACGCCGCCGCGGCCAGCGCAGTGGCTGAATACCTCGACGGCGCGCTGGCCCTCGAGGTGGAAGACCCGACCGGCACCACCATCCGCTTTCTCGTGAAGCCTGACGGCGTCATCCGTGCACCGTCCCCAGGACCCTCCGGGCGTCTGCCAGCGGGGTTCATCGAGGAGATGCTCCACCACGCGCCCCTGGGCTGCGAGGAGCTCGGCATCAGCGTCTCGGCGACCAACGTACCCGAGAAGGTCTGGCACAAGCTGGCGGCGTGGCACGGGCTCCCCGTAGGCGGGCGAGCTGGGCCGCTCAGCGAGGCTCGCTGGCAGCTGCTCCGTGAGAAGGTGGTCAACCTAGTCAGGTGGCACCCCGAGGGAGGCGTGGCGCCCAGCCCGAGCTTCGAAGCGAGAGCTACAGAGGCGGATGCCAAGCTGCGCAGCCATTGGCAGCGGCTCGATCGCAGCAGCTCGCCCAGGCCACCCTCTGGGCCCACGCGTCGCGGCTCACGCTCCCCGTCAGCCGAGGGCGGGCGGGCAGCGAGCTCCGAAGCACCCGTATCAGGAGAAAGCCATCAAGGAGACGATGGTGGGGACATGATGGCCTGCTACTTGGAGGAGAAGGCCCGCGGGTCGAGCGACGCAGCGGCAGTGCAGAGCGTGGCCGCCGGCTTCGACGAGGAGGCCCAGCAGGTGCTCACTAGCCTCATCCGCTACGCCCAGTACCTCAAGCAGCAGACGGCCGAGCCAGAGGAGCTCGCGCGGCTCGATGGGCACATCGGCAGTTGGGAGGCGCTCCAGCAGGTGCCCTCACGACCGCAGACCCCCGAGGCGGCGCCTAGTAGCCTTCAGGGTCTCCTCAGACTCCCGCCCGAGCGCCACCGCTCGCAGGGGCCGCCGGCCACCCGGGCCGATAGCGCGCCCCTGTTCGAAGCGCGGCCGCCCCTCTCGCCAGCCGCCGCCTCGCCAGCTCTCACTCTCGGGCCACGGGACGCCGGCCTCCCAGCTACCACGGCTGGGCTGGCCCCGGTCGTCCGCCCACAGGCTCCGAACATCGGGGCCCTGTTCCGCTACGACCAGCACATCAGCGACTTGGGCCTACCCCCAGGTCTGACCACAGCTCCAGCGCGCTACCCAGACCCCCAGGAGTCGTGTTTTTTTCACGACGCCTGGTCTTGTCTTGTTTTTAAATCACGACGTCATGGAAAAAACAATTTTGCGAGAAAAAAACAAGACACGAGAAAATCGGAAATAGCTCAATTCAGCGAGAATTCGAACGTTGATGAATAGGCCTGGGCGCCCACGCGCTGCGCCATGGCCTACAGGCCGAGCCAACAGCGAGGAGGAGGAGGAGGAGGAAGAGAGGGAGGGGAAAGAGGAGGACGAGGAGGAGGAGGAGGAGGAGGAGGAGGAGGAGGAGGGGAGGACGAGGGGCAGGGCAAAGAGGACGGGCAGGAACATGAACATGGGGAGTCCTCAATATACAGTTGTCGTGATATTAGGGCGCCACGGTCTCGCCTGTGGTGCGCTGTCCTATATCGTTTCGGGGTCGTTGCTCCCGAGGGGCTTCTGTGTTAGAGCCGCTAGCGGCGATATCGAAAATCGATCGGTCGATCATCGCCGCTCGGCTCTGCGATGGGGCCCCGCGGGGGCCGTTGCGGCGGCGGCGGCGGCGGCCCTTGCCATCGCGCGTGAATCCTCGGCTCCTCTAGCCACGCCCATGCGGGCCATCTGTCAACGAACAAACTGCACGTCGATATATCGATGTCGGGCCGAGGGGTATAAGTTGGAGGAGGAGGAAGAGGAGGAGGAGGAGGAGGAGGAGGAGGAGGAGCAGGAGGAGGAGGAGCAGGAGGAGGAGGAGGAGGAGGAGGAGTTGTCCCTGCTCCTGCTTGTTGGGCCCTGCTCCTGGTCGGCATCCGTTCCCCAGGCGGGCGGAAAGCAAAACCCTCGGGGTGTGGGGAGGAAAAAGAGGAAAGGAGCAAGAAGGCGAAAGAGGACTAGGATGAGGACGACGAGGAAGAGGACGAGCAAGCGGACGAGGAGCCCG
The DNA here is from genome assembly GCA_963575745.1 of Prorocentrum cordatum. Classification (NCBI taxonomy): domain Eukaryota; class Dinophyceae; order Prorocentrales; family Prorocentraceae; genus Prorocentrum; species Prorocentrum cordatum. Next base: position 66,229 of record CAUYUJ010015580.1, on the reverse strand, counting down.
AAACCTGGCTTCGGAGCTGCGCCCTGTGCTTGTGCCCTGCTGCATGCCGACCCCACTCCCACGCTCACGTGTTTTGCAGCCGATCGACAAGGTTTCTGTCGTTCAGCCGCAGCAGGCGCTCGAAAAGGGAAACCCTCGTCCAAGTAACGTCCTCAGTACCAGTTAACGTCACCATCGATGATCATCAATAGCACTGCATCATCATCATCATCATCATCATCATCATCATCATCATCAGCATCATAAACACCAACATCACCATCATCATCACCATCCTCATCACCATCCTATAATTCAAAACCGTTAACGTCATCACATCATGTCTCTCAAGACGCCTGGACAACCCCGAAAAAGCAGGAATCGGTCAACGCAGAAAGCGGCCGAGCCCCCCCTTTTCTCCAGCGGTCGATATTTTATTGTGCGTAGTCCGATCCGGCCCCCCGAGATCAGATCTCAGGGAGGACCTTCTCGAAAAACGCAGAATAAAAAGTCGAACCGCCATGGAGGGACTTGGCAATTTTCTGCATCAATCGATTCTCTGCTTCGTCGGGGTATGTCCAGTACGCCTTTGGGTTGCCCTTCTCGGCGACTTGCTGGGCAAGGTGAACAGCGACGTGAAACTTGAACACTTCGCGCCCTCTGCGCTCCTTCCATGCACGCAAAAATGCGAGCATGCTCGTCTGCAGCGAGAAGGAAACATGCATGTGCGCCCGCCCAACATGCGAAACCCGAGCCGACTTGACCCGAATCCAGCGAACACGTGGCAACAGAGGCGAAACCCAAGCCGACAGGAACCAAATCCAGCAAGAACGTGGCAACAGAGGGTTCAAGACGAATCCAGCAAGAACGTGGCAACAGAGGATTCAAGACGAATCCAACAAGAACGTGGCAACAGGGTTAAAGGCGAATCCAACAAGAACGTGGCAACAGAGGTTTCAAGGCGAATCCAATATGAACGTGGCGCACGAGGGATCGAAGTCCCATCCATGACGTGGCATGCGCCCCATGCGCGGTCCCATCTCGCTTATGAAGGGTATGCGCAGCCGTGGCCTGCATATGGCGACCCTCTGCCCTGATGCACTTGTACACAGTGGCCAGGTGCCCGCATGCAACTACAAGAGACGCCTTGCGCGGGCCGAGACACCCAAGGAATTCACGACAAAGCATGGGGAGCAGCGGCACCAGGGTTCTCGTCTCGGCCGCTTTGGCCTTGAGCCGTGGAATCTTCCCCTGCGTGGCAGGCATGAACATTTTTAAAGTCAATATGCCGATCATGCTCTTAGCTCCTCTCTTTTTGTTTGCTCCAGTGAAAACATAGAACGACCGTATTCTGCGCCGAAGTGCAAGCACGTTGTCGTGCCACCTTTGCGCTTTTCTGCCCTTGCCAGACTGAGCAAAATTGTTCTTGATCAATAAATAAAATACTTTGGCAATCACATACTGCGTCACTCCTAAATCCATAATGTGCATGCCATCCAACATCAATGTATGGATAGACACGCCAGGGATTTGAAACAGCCAGCACACACGATCCAGACCCTGATCATTCACTGCGTTAAAGAAGATCAGATCCGCTGGTGTTTGGACCTCGCTCAGGCGATGGATGTCAGGCGCGTCGTCGTTTTCAATTAAACGGCACCCCTTCGGTAAGTTGAATTCAGGGAGCACGCGCTGTGTGACCAGTCCTCCAGCCTTCTCATCGATCTTCAAATTCCTGAGTAAACGATTGAGGGCTTCTTCTGTTGCTACATGGACGTCCTTGACCGAATTCTCCAGCATCAGTTGGTATCTTGCCTTGTCTCGCAGGTTCCATGGGAGCTCATGCATAGCCACTGGATACAGAAATAAATTTTCTTTGCGCACGTCGCAGCAGAAGCACGGGTTGCGTGGGTTTTGCCAGGTTTTGAAACCCAGCGCGCCCGTCACTTCGAGGAGATCCATCCGGATCTCAGTCAGGGCTCCCCTCCACCCTTGGGCGAGGTCAAATCCACGCCAGAGCGCCCTGTCACAGCTAAAAGGCATGTTGTTGTGATCTCGTCCTGGGAATTTTCCTTCGGCCACCGCTTGAAAAGACCACTTCAGGACACGCTGGATCAAACCGAAATTACAATTCCCACCACAGCCACACTTGCACAAGTCCTGCTTGCGCAAGGTGCAGAGCAGGTACCGTGTCTGGCTAAGACCTGAGCTCATGTAATAACAGTAAAAACTATCACGCTTTGCATGGGGCACCGCGTCAGAGAAATAACCTAAAGGCGTCGATTTTTTCTGGGCACTCTCGGACCACATCGTGGTTCGCCCAACCTACTGGCAGCATGTCCACATCGTAACTCAAAGGATCCCATTGCCCTGGATTTTTATTCACATGGTAAGCAAACAAATCGTGTGGCAAAACAAACGGAAAATCAATGTAGCATCTAGCATCACATTCTTTGTCCCACGAGGGCATCTTCACTGTATACAACTGGACGGCAGGACGTTCGTTGAGCACTTGTCGCACGTGCTCGGCTGCGTGCCCCGATCTCGCGGGATCCAACGCCAGATCTCCAACCCCTGTCCCCCCTGCTCTCATTCAGTGGTAACTGATAGTTGCCACGTCGACCCCCGTGAGCGCGCCTGCCTTGTACCTTTCTAGAAGGTACTTGCGAAGACCCGCACCTTGATCATTATCCCAAGTGACATCGCCATCCTCCTCAAGAACCGACCGAGCGACACCCGCCCTGGCACTCATGAGAAGTACGCGGCAAACGAACACAACAAAAGCAACCTTCATATCTACTTGATAGAAGTGAGTGCTACGGATCCGACCCCTCACTGCAACATCAAAAATTGCAATGCAAGTGTATGCACATCCACCCCCTCAATGCACAACTCATGGTACACTCAAGTACACCCTGCTCAATTGGCACGTCCGCCATCATAACGACGCAGCACAGTACCACTGTTCTGCATCGGGCATCTTATTGCCAACATTGGCAATAGGATGCACGATTGCCTCCCCCCTCTGATGAACTAAACTTCCACAGCCACCCCTCCCATCAGGACGACATTATATATATATACACACACATATATCTATATATATATGTGATCTATATCATATACGATAGCGGCGTGAAACAAGTCAAGACTCCAGGGGGTCTGGGTATGATAGCGCGCCACGCAGTAGCGACGGAAACTTGGAGGCACAGTTAGAAGGTCGAAGTTCGAAGACGCTTGCATGCACAGTTATGGGGTCCAATCTTTCGGTCGAGCGCCCATTCAGACATGGTGCCGTCACCTATCACCCCACGACATCGGACACCGAGTGCCCCTTCCCCCGCAAACAGTGCAAGCGTGCAACCCCAACGCATTTGGAACACATGCTCTGGCATACAGGCCATCCCCGCCACCATCAACAGCAATGTAACCCCGATAGTCGGGCATCAATCGAAAGGGGGACGGTGTCACATGCAGAGCAGCAACGTGTTTCCTTTGTCCCGAGCGCCATCGCACTCTCACTCGAGTGTCTTTCGCGCTATCCCGACACAGGTCGGGCCCGCAAGCAGCTGAAACCGATTGCACATCGTTGGCGGGAGGGCCCCTGAATTTCGCAGATCCGCGCGGCCAGGAGTGAAGGGAACGGACTCGATCTGTCTGACTTCTACCGAACGTGCTGGCAATGCAATAACGCAAATCGCGCTTCCAGGACCACAGTGGCCAAACAATAATCGCGAACCGAAATCGTGTTTGTATTTCCAGAACACACAACACATAGACAAACATGATGCGTGCGCGCGGCAGCCGTGATTGCATTGCCAGAGCACATATATGACGCAATAGACGAAATATTGCTCACAACCACCGTGCTATATAGGCAGAACGCACATGCACACACATCACGAATAACGAGAAGGAGAGGCGGCTGGATCTAGAACTGCCGACGGCAACATTATGCAGCCAGCTCGGCCTGGGCCTGCGCTACCGATGCCATGATCGGCGAAATGAGACCCCACGTGCGCTTCGCGTCGCTAAGGACGCCATCGATTGCAGTCTTCTCAGTCGGGCTCATCGTGGACCTACCCCATGCCCTCCACGACCATCTCCTTCCTCATCTCCTGACCTCCTCCTCCTCCTCCTTATCCGTTCCCTCACACCCCAGGCCATTTCACAATCCATCCTGAATCAATCTCTTGATATCCCCCAGTGCGTTCACCACAAGCTGATCTCACATCTGCCCTGCAGTGACTTTCCCTGGATAGCGTTCTTGATGGTCGCGGTAGCCTTTCTGAGCTCGTTCAGGCTCGTGGTGATCTGCGCTGCGAAGGGTGCCAGCCAGGGGTGGGCTTTGACCTGCCCTCGCATACTCTCGCAAACCATCGATCCTCATGCGCTCCTGCCCCTATCACTCACTCACTCGCTCACTCAACCTCGTCACCCTAACGCCTCCTCCCTCTATTCCCCCTCCTCCCCCTCCTCCTGCTTTGCGCCACCTCAGGGTGGTTTGCCTGCCTTCAGGGGTGCAGTCGGTCGTTCTGTCGATCGGTCGAGGTCGAAAGGACATGCGGCATCGATGAGCTAGCTCGGATATCCGTTACGACGGCCTCGAGGAAGCTAACTCGCACCATGGTGCCACCCCTCCCACGTCAAGGCCAGAGAGCAGCGTGTCGTAGTGCGCCACTTCCCCCAACGCGGTCGCGAGTGCAGGGTTGCCCTTATCGCTGGAAGCCGCCGCGGTCCGCTCCTCATGCCGAGAAGCGACAGAGGAGAGGGGCAAGAGAAACAGGAGGAAGGGAAAAAGAGACGGTCAGGACGAGGGGAGAAGGAGGAGGATGTTAAGAGGAGGAGTGGATGAGGGTGAGGCCGATCGACCCCTCGATCGAGGTGACAGAACTTTGACTCTCGAGTCGAACCCTACCTCGACGCCTATGCCCTATGCCTGCCAGCTAGGATACAAGGGTGTGACGTCATCTACTTTGGACTGATGGCCCTGAGTCTCCGAACCGTCATCGCTCGAGTACTCGTAGCTGGAGTCGGACTCCTCAGCCTCAAATGCGATGCGATTAGATGGCGATCGCCTCTGTCGGAGCCATCCCTCGACTCATCAATCTCCATGTTCCTTCTCCCCGCTCTTCCCTCTCTCCCTCCATCACCCTGTATACTTCGTTTCTCCCCTCTCCCGTCCCTCGTACCACCGTCCTCTGTTAACGCAGCCTTGACACGAGGTGCCTTGGCGGCTCGAATCAGCTCGGGGTCCAGGGCCTTCTTGGACGTGCCGAAGGTCGTCTGCAACGTCTGCTCCTTGTCCTGCGCTGGCAGCTTGGGGTCCCATTCAACTCCTCATGCTTTCGATTGGCATCGATTGATTGGCATCGGTGCCAATCGATTGGCCAATCGATTGGCATCGATTGGCAATCGATTGGCATCGATGCCAATCAATTGGCATGCGTTCCGCCGCATGCCGAGGAGTTCATTGGGCAAGAGGGGGGAGCTAGCGGCGCAGCAATAACCCTTCCACTACCGAAGACTGCGAAGGTCCTCGTTCTCGATGTCCTCCAAGTTGATCCTGCGGTACAGCGTTTCTCCAGTCTGCTCGTCGGTCTGCCCAGCCCCATCTTTAAGACAGGCCGACCGCTTGCATCGGTATTCCCTTACTTCCTGCTCTACTTCCCTCCCCTCATCTTTCCATTCTTCCCGCCCCCTCCCTACCTTGAGTATCCATCCCTCTCCATCGCTCCTCCTTTATGCTCGTCCCTCCTCCCCCAATCCCCTTTCCCACCTTGATGTGCGTCTTCTTCAACGCTTTGCAGTGCTTCATCGCGTTCTGAGCCCTCATCCAAGCCCTGGGGCCGCGATGGCGCAACAATGAATTGCGAGAGAGATTGGAGAGCTCGACTGCCCATCAAATTATCCACCTTTCCCTCCTAGTCCTCATACCTCCTCGAAGCTCCTTCCCATCTCATTACTCGATGGGGCGCTGCACGGCCGTCGGAAAACATACGATTGACAGGCAAAAGCTCCTGCAAGGCACCACTAATCTGCCCCGAAAGCGGAGGTCCTGTGCCCGTAGGCTGTGTCTTTGTTCTGCTCGGTCCACGAGAACATAGCCAAGAGGTCGTCGGCGGAGGCCCAGTGCCCCTTTTTGGAGTCTCTCACCATACGTGACTCCCGCTCGATCTTCAGCGACTCGGCCCATTCAAAGTTACCTCCCTCCAGCGCTACTTGACCGAGCTGAGGGCGAAAAGAGGGGAGAAGAACGGGCGGAGGATCTTCCTCCTCCTTTCCGTCGCGGTCGTCGCCCTCGAGGGCGACGACCACGACGACAAGGACGAGGAGGACGAGGGGACTGAAGGAAGAAGACGGGAGGAGTAGGATCGACGAGGAGGGGGGGAAGGAAGAAGAGGAGGCAGGGAAGGTTAAGTAATAGTCATGAAGCATTGGACATGCACTACCTCCCATGCAATCCCACGCCCTTGGCGGCCTGTCTCCTGGAAGCGCCTGAGCCAGAGCTTCTGGCCGTCACGGCCCAGGCGTTTGTACTCCTGCTTCACACATTCCTTCTCCTTCTCCAGGTGCGTCCTGCTCCACATCATATGGCGTCCCTCTTCTCTCTCCTCCTGTCCCCTCACCCCTTCTCTCTCCTCCTGTCTCCTCACCCCGTCAACGTACTCAGGGTACCGGAGCAACCTCAACATACATTCATTGAACGAACGAACAAGAGCACACGCAGGGCAACGTCGGTCCTGAGACGCTGCATCGCGTTCTCGTGGTCCTTGTTATGTTCCCGTAGTTCTTTGGCACGCTGTTTCTTTGAGTTCTTGTCCGCCGACGGTTTTCCTTTTGCTTTCGGGGCCATCGCCTCCGCCGCCCTCGCAAACACATGGGAGCGGGTTCGGAAAAAGGGCGGGGGGGGGGGCAACGCCGAGTATAGCAACGGTATAGGTTCGAGCCCTACCGCGTGCCATTGGGTGAAAGTCTGGAAGAATCGATCGGTGCCTGCAATATCCACATCTGTCTGCCCATGGAGTTCCTCTTCCCTTGAACTGTACATATATATACACATACACACATGTATACTACGCGTGCGTGCTTAACACGCGTCTATACAGTGGTATCTTGTTATTGAAACGTACTTATTCGTGTATAAATGTAATGTATATATGTATCTGCCATTGTGTGCACTATAGAACTGCGTATACGCTGTCGCGCGCGTGCCCACATGCGCATCCTTCCAAGTTGCCACAAACGCACGCGCCCCGTGAATTGGCGAGCGCGCGTACGGTCATGTAGGCGCGAGCGTGTGTGTGCGTGTGCGCGTGTACACGTGTGTGTGTGTGTGTGTGTGTGTGTGTCTGTGTGTGCGGGTGTGTGTGTGTGTGTGTGCGTGTGTGTGCGTGTGTGCGTGTGTGCGCGTGTGTGCGTGTGTGCGTGCGTGTGTGTGTGTGTGTGCCGCGCGTGCGCGTTCAATGTGTGCGTGTGCGTGCCGCGTGTGTGTGTGTGCGTGTGTGTGCGTGTGTGTGTGTGTGTGTGCGCGTGCGTGTGCGCGCGTGTGTGTGTGCGCGTGTGTGTGCGTGCGCGCGTGCGCACGTGCGCGCGCGCGTGCGATTGCGTGCGTTTGTGCGCGCGCGCGCCCCGCGCCGCCTGCGCACGTGCCGCCCACGTGCACTAGCCCTATGTCGCCACGGGGCCTGGCCGCCGAGCGCGGCGCGGTGCGAGTGCGCGCGCGGCCAATGTAATGAAAGCGCGCGCAGTGCGGTCACGCGAGCGCGCGCGCGTGCGATCGTGGTTCAATATCAATGCGCGAACGGGCGTGCACATATGCGCGCGCACAACTTTTTTCTTTTTTGCTTGCAATATTCACATCGGGCAGCGCGGGTCTCCCCTTTCGCCTGCGCAGCGGCGCGGATGCGACCGCGGCGCGCAGGTGGGATCATATGAAGATCCCGCGCCGCGGATTGACTGGCCCGAGAGGATCGATCGGGCGTGGGGGGGGGGGTGCTTATGGACCCGCGGGGGGAATTGGGGGCCCTTCGAGGGCCCTGGCCATGGCCGTAGCGCGGATTCCGACCAAAAATCTAGCACAAAAAAAGATTGCGAAATTTTGAAGAAAAAACATGGAAAATATGAAAAACATAAAAAAAAAACATGAAAAAATATGGAAAAAAAAACATGAAAACACATGAAAAAACATGAAAAAAAACATTAAAAACATGAAAAACATTAAAAAACATTAAAAACATGAAGAAAACATTAAAAAACATAGAAACACATGAAAAAAACATTAAAAAACATTAAAAACATGAAGAACACATGAAAACACATAGAAACACATAAAAAACATTAAAAACATTAGGGAAACATGAAACAACATAGAAAAACATGAAAAAACATTAAAAACATGAAAAACATTTAAAAAAACATTAAAAACATTATGAAAACATGAAAACACATATAAAAACATTAAAAAACATTAAAAACATGAAAAACATGAAAACATGAAAAAACATAGAACAACATGAAAAAAAAACATTAAAAACATGAAAAACATGAAGAAACATTAAAAACATGAAGAAAACATTAAAACACATAGAAACACATGTAAAAACATGAAAAACATGAAAAACATGAAAAACATAAAAAAACAGTAAAAACATCAGGAAAACATGAAACAACATAGAAAAACATGAAAAAACATTAAAAACATGAAAAACATTAAAAAACAGTTAAAACAAATTATGAAAACATGAAAAAACATAGAAAAACATGAAACAACATTAAAAACATGAAAAACATGAAAAAACATTAAAAACATGAAGAAAACATGAAAACACATAGAAACACATGAAAAACATTAAAAACATGAAAAACATGAAAAAACATTAAAAACATGAAGAAAACATGAAACAACATAGAAACACATGAAAAAACATTAAAAACATGAAACATGAAAAAACATAAGAAAACGTTAAACAACATAGGAAAACATTAAAAAACATCCAAAACATGAAAAACATGAAAAACATGAAAAAACATTAAAAACATAAAGAAAACATGAAAAAAAACATAGAAAAACATGAAAAAAACATTAAAAACATGAAACACATCCGCAAACGTTTCCACCACCCAAAGAAAAAACATGGCCGCGCTCGGCAACCCCCCCCCCTGTGGCCCAGCAGGGCCTCTACCCCAAGGTGCAGTAGTAAAAAAGCCAGTAGAAAGCCGCCAGCGTATGCAGAGCCGCGCGATTTGTCCGTCTGAAGGAAGCCCAGGCGCACCTGGGCGGCACTCTCTCTTTGCACGCGCCCCCCCTTCCCATGAATCGGCCGATCGGTTGGTCGCTCGGTCGGTCACGTCGGTCGGTCGTCACGGTCGGTGGGTCGGTCGGTCGGTCGGTCAGCCGATCGGTCGGTCATTCGTGCGTGTGCACGCGTGCGCCAGCGTGCGCGCGTGCGCACCTGCTTCATGTATCACGCGCCTGCACGTGCTACGGGCTGCCCACGCGTATGCATATGGCGCGCGCGTGCCTATACATGTACACGTGTGTACCATGTTTACACGTGCAGGTGTGAAATGACTGCCTGCATTCACGTGCCCGTGTACACTTGGGAAGGCGGTTGCACGTGTATGCGTGCACAAGTGTGTTACAGCCGCATGCGCGCGTATCTGTGTATATTTATTTGCACAAGCATACACCTGTATGTATGTATGTATGTATATATATACATACATACATACATTTATGTGTGTATATGTATATATGCAGGTGTCCGTCCATGTATGTATGTAATATAATAGAATGGAATGGGATGGGATGTAATGTAATGTAATGTAATGTAGTGTAATGTAATGTAGTGTAATGTATGTATGCATGTATGCATGTATGTATGTATGTGTGTATATGCATGTATACTACGTATATGTGTGTATGTGTGTTTGTTTGTTTGTTTGTATGTATGTCTGTATGTATATATGTATGTATGTATGTATGTATGTATGTATGTATGTATCTACGTATGCACACATCTATGCATATATGCACGTTCGCACGCACGCATGCGCCCGAGACCCCAAGTGCAATGTCGCACTGGGTTGGAAGTAGGAGATGTCTGTTGCACGTGGCTGGGGTTAGAAAGTGACCGCCGCACTATTCGAAGATGACTGCCGCACACGGCTGATATTATAATCAGTTCGAAAGGTCAGCTGGCGCGCGAGCTCCTGGCAAAGAATGACAAGGGAAAGAGGGAAGAGTGAGGGAGGACGAGGCGGAGTAGGAGGAGGAGGGGGACGAGGGAGGAGTAGGTGCACATCGCTAAGACATACCCCTCTGGCATGCAAGTATGGGCTGGCATGTACATGTACAAAATATACATGTGTGTATAACATACATATATATATACAGGTGTGCGCGTGCGTGTGTCATGGGCTGGACTCTCTCGATGTCCCTTGCCATGCCGAGTTCGGGCCACTCGTGCTCCGTAAAATCCGACCCCACTCATGTATTGCGTTCGCCTTGCCCAAGCTCCCCTTTCGCCTGCGCTGCTGGTCAGAAAGGGCTCGGGCCCAGGGTCGCGCGGGGGGCCCCTGCTGAAGCTGCTCTCGAATGCGGGAGGCAACAAACGCACAAGTAGATCACATGAGAGATTGAACGAGATCCGTCAGTGGGCACTGGCATGACTCGAACGCCAATGGTCACTGGGCAATACACATGCGTGCACGTACATGTGTATACATGTCCGCTCAGCGCGTGCACGATATGTTAACCACGCAGTGCGGATGGCAGGGGCGGAGGCGGGGCCCACGGTGACAGGGGGAAACATGGGTGGAGGCGGGGCCCACGGACGCGGATCCTCAGTCTGTCTGGCCAGCACGCTCAACCACGCTATATCACTGAGACTCGCGGACGCCATCTTACTGGATGGCCTGCAGGGCCTACTATTTCTTTCTTGCAGGCTGCGAGCGCCCCTGTCTGTCTGATTGCATGGCTGCCATGCTGTAGATGGCACAGAGCAAACGATCATGCAGCATCCTCGCCCGCGTCCTTCTGAAGACGGATCCCACCCCACTCATCCTCGTGCTCTTATCTAAGGCGCTTATATTATCGCATTCTTATCTTATCACACATACAGTACGATCGTGATCTTACCCCACTCTTGTATGGATAAGTATACACGCCCACTCTTATATTATGATCGTGCCCTCCTTCCTTAAGTTCCTCACCATCATAGAGCACCGCGGCCATCCTCATCCTCATCCTCAGTTCCTTAAGGTCCTTAAGTTCTCTCATCCGTGGCTCCTTTGCTCCACTTCCCCCTTTAGCCCTGACTCCTCCCGCCCCTCCGCATCCCGTGAGCTCACGTTCCCATCCCTCCATATACTGCTAGCACGCTAGCTCATGCGGGGCACAAGCCAATGAGCCCTGGCCGCAGCTCCCATCATTCTGAAGAAGCTCGCGCGGGCGAAGTGGTCGTCGGCCCTGCCCCATCATTGTCAGCATCGGGGCTCGACTCGAGATTGGCGAATCGGAAGGTGGCGTCTGCATTCCGCATCCCGAAACCAGGCCAAGGGTGGGCCCGTCGGTCTCGATCGATCGTCGATTTCACATCGATCGAGGGTGAGATTACCACCATCGATCGGCAGGGATGTCGAGGGGGATCGAACATGGGGCGGGCTGCAGGGCGATTGCGTTTGTCTTACCCTCCGTCCGTTTCGTTTCCACCGAGCGTCTCCTTTTCCACATCCGTCCTGCGTGGGAGTCTCACTGATGCCATCTATACTGCCTCGATCCTCCAATGCAAATCCTAACTGATAGCATGCATGCTCCATCCCACGCGCCATCCAAACTACCTGCACCCCCCCCCATCCCCGACCCTGGCGAGGCAGTACATAGCTGCTCCGTTGAAGAAGACCACCACATATACCCACCAGCACCTCCCCAGGGGGGCAGACGATATCGGATTGACTCGGCACGCTGCGAATCCGCGGAACTTCTGCGTCGAAAGTCGGACAGATGATGGGATAAGGGTGAGGAGAGATCAGATGAGGAGAATTGCCACGTCGTTCGAGCATCGATGCATACCTCGAGTTCCTGAGGGCCGACTTCGGCCCTCAGGAACTCGAGGTATCCCCATCTCCAAATCCCTCAGGCTGTCTGGGGGCAACGTGTGGGGTGCAATGCCACCGAGACGCCTCGAATCGCATGCCCTGGCACGCGATTTCTCGCCTTGTCCTGATCCTTGTCCTCCTCCTCCTCCTCCTCCTCCTCCTCCTCCTCCCCCTCCTCCTCCTCTTCCTCCTCCTCCTCCTCCTTATCCTGGCCCTCCTCCTCTCTTTGTCACTATCTCACGTGCCCTCCCCACTGTATCACTCCGCGTCGGCGATGCCCAGCGCGGACAGCACCTCCTGCTTGACTATCTTGCCCTCGGCCTTGGAGCCACGGCCAGTCTTCACCATGACCTTCATGCACTCTGTGATCACGATCTCCGCCGCCCGTGACGCTGAGGGCCGTACTCCTAGATGGCCTTGCACGGCCTCGGGACACATGCTGTCCTGATGCTGGAGCAGCTGTGTCCAGCCCGTCCAGCCGCCCTCCGTCATGCTGCGAACGAAGACCGTGCTGATCTTCTCCATCTCCCGCCTCTTTTTCTTGACCTGGTACAGCTTGCCGGCCTCCGTTGAGCTCTGGAACTCATACACTGTGCTGCGAGTGCCCTTCGCAGGCAACTCGCAGGTCTCATCATCAACGTTGGGCTGCCCAGGCAGCGGAACGTACTCCACGTGGCCGCCCTCCTCGACTATGGGATCGACCTCCTTCGGTACCTCCTCCTCCGCTTCCTCAATGCCGTCCTTCTCCTCTTCATCTTCACCACCCTCCTCGGCCTCGACCACGACCTCCGCCACTTCCTCATCCTCCTGTTCCTTTTCCTCCTCGGGCTCGGGTGCCTTCTTTGCCTTCTTGGTGCCGCAACCTGTCTTCGCTGCTGCGGGCCTCTTCTTGGATGCTGCTGCTGCTGCTGCTGTTGCTGCTGCTGCTGCCGTTGTTGCCATTGCTGGCTTTCCTCTCTTCATGGTCGGGGCTGCTGGTGACGACGCTGCTGGTTTTCCCTTGCTAGGGGTCTGTGGTGCTGCGAATGCAGGTGGGATAGCGGACGAGAACGGTGCAGCGCGAGCCTCATCCTTGTCGTGCTTCCTAGATTTCTTTTTGTGTTTTTTGTCCTTCCTCTTCCTCCTGCTGCGGGTCACCGCCGTGCCAGTCATGCTACCGTAGAAAGGTAAATCCTCCGCTCCAGTGCCGTGCTGAGCCAGAGAACCATCCCGCATCTCCCAGCCAGTCGAAGACGCTGGCGACCCCGTGTCGACCTCCCTCGCCCTCCACCGAGCCTAGCAGACAGAGTAAAGACTGGAGGAGAAACGAGGAGGAGGCAAGGAGGGAGGGATAAGGGTTGAGGGAGACTCCGATGAGAGGGAACGCAGGGGTTGGAGAGGAAGGGATGACACCAACACAATGTGGGGCGGAGGACGCGCTAGTAGCAGGCAAGACCTCGCTACATCGATCTGGCCTACCTCCTGGCTCGTGGCAAAAGTAAGACGGGCAATGTCGGGTGTGAATGTTGTCGGGTGACGGGGTAGGGCGGGCAAGGGGGCGATCAGAGTTAAAGTGGTCCATCGGTCCCCCCCAGGCTCACTCGAGGAAGACGCGACCCCCGAAATTGTGGATCAGTGCCGGATGGGAGGGGGTGCCGAAAGACTCACCCTCGATCGAGGTCGAGTGGTTCAGCGGTGAGTCGTTCGGTCCCTCCTCCCTCCTGCACTGCAAACTCCAAGATCCAACATAAACTGAACTTGGATACGGCAGGTCCGCGTCGTGTCGACTCGCTGCGACCCCGCCGCGAGCGTTCAAGGTTGAGCGACGCAAGTGGCCCAGAATCGGCCATTTTGGGGCGATCTGGCGATCGGGAAGCCGCCGATCGTTCAAGGTTGAACGATCCAACGCGGTGTCAGAAACCATAGTCGAGGTCGTCACGACACGGACCTGCCGTACACGATCACTGACACAGGTGACGCACATGCGAAGCCAAAGAGGCGCGTGCACATTCGAAGATGCGTCCTACCCCACCCCATGGCTTGTGGAACGCTCTCCTGCGCTCTCTGGATGTACATCCGCAAGGTGTGCTCGGGCAACTCCTCGATGTCGTCGTCCTCGTCGCAGCCCTGTCAGCCCGATCGCATGCTGCAGATCTCTCGATTGCCCTTCTCCTGTTCCTATTCCCTCCTCCCCATGCGTTTGTGCTTCTCCTCCTCCAGAATCCTCCTCGAGTTAGTTCCCTCCCTCATCTCTGCTAGAGGCCCCTCTCGTTCTCATACATCATACAAGAACGAAGCGCTCAGGGTCAAAGGCTTGATTCACATGCCCAACCATATGTACATGCAATCAGCGGCCCTCTCATACTACACGTGGGAGGGCGGATTTGGACCAGCTGGGAGCGAGGGGGATGGGGATGCGAGCGAGGAGCACGACGATCACGATGAGATTCAACATCAGGGCACGCCATCGAGATCACTGATGCTGCACAAAGCATAGGCACGTCTGGCAGTGAGACGTGAGGGGAGGAGGAGATAGATAGATCGAGAGGTGAGGGGCAACGAGAGAGAGAGAGAGAGAGAGAGAGAGAGAGAGAGAGAGAGAGAGAGAGAGAGGACGCGATCGTAAGATCGCGCCCTCTCTCTCGAGTGGAGAGCCGCCTCATCAGCTAGCTGGGTGTCCATCGCCTCCTCCTGGATCTTGCGGCGCTGCCAGTGCGCATACATGATGCGGAGGGACCTGCACAGCAAGAACCTCGCGCCAGGGAAACCATGACTATGCACCGCAACTAGTTCATGGCGTCACATTTATGCTACACACTCCGCCGCACGTCCAACCACAATACCAACAATAAGAATCAAGATATCACATGCTGCACAGACACCGTGTCGACTCGCGTGCCTCCCTTAATTAGCCTCCCCCCCTCTCTGTCCGTGAAGCCTCCCTCGAGATCCCTTACGATTAGCCCCTCCTCTCCGCCCTCCCTGATCATATCTTCTCCTCCCTCCATGCGTCTCAGCTGGTGCCGCCCCCCCCTCCCGCAACCTCTCGCTCCTCCCTCCTTGCCTCCCGCCTCCTTTACCAATCTCCCACCCTCCCTTGACCTCAGTTCCCCCGTGCATCTAACAGGCACATTTTTCTGACATCATTCCTCCTGCAAGCTGCCTCCTGGCTTGCACGACGGTCTTCGCGGGCTTCCTGCCCTTCATCACTCTGTAGCCGTTCTCGAACTTCTCACCGTACAGCTTGTCCCAGACTGCCTGGGGCGCAGGGGGGCCCTCTAAAAAAAAACACTGCTGATAGCAATGGCACGTTTCAAGCGTGATCTGTTCACGCACACGCACGCACCTCAAACTCAACATGATGATACGTGATGGGACATGCTCCCACTGCCCTCTCTCCTCTCTCCTTCGCTGCCATTGCCCTTCCCTCCTCTCCCCTTTCCTCCCCCTCGTACCTCCACTCACACCCTCTTATACACCAAGGCGTAGCCTCCCTCCTCATTGCCTTCGCTATTCGCTCCCTGTCCCCAGCAACGCGATCCAGCCTCCATGTTCTTCTGTGAGATGCGCATGCCCTCCATCTCGAGCGTCATCGCGATGAGCGTGCTTCGAATACCTCCCCTGATCCTCGCTTCATGCACTTTCCCCCGTACCCTCGCTCACCGCCTCCGAGTCTTTCCTTACCCGTACCCTTGCTGCTCTCCGTCTTTCCTTTGCTCGAGTGGGCGACAAGATCTTGTCGCTCCCTGTCCCCGCTTACCTCCCTCCCCTTACCCTCGGCCCTCTCGGTCCAACCTCACCTCCAGGCCTGCACCCTGCTATAGCAGCAGGTCCCTCGACCCCTCCATGCATCCCTCCACGCCCTCGCTCCCCTTCCTAACCCTGCACTTCCCTCCATACCCTCGAGTCTTCGCACCTTATCCTGACCCCCCCCGCCCCACCTGCCAGGATTCTGGCTGAGGCCGACAGGAAGAGGACTTCGCTGGATAGCTCGACCAGTCGGGGATGTCGTCATAGCCTACGGCCGCGGAGGGCGGTCGGGCCCTGAGCCTCATCATCACCCTCGCCCTCAGACTCACCCGCGCCCTCGATCCACATCCTCATCCTCGCCCTCGATCAGCTTCACTCGCAGCGATGGGGGCGAGGCAGAAGGTCCGCGAGAGTGAGGGTGATGATGAAAACGCCTCCCCCCCTCCCTCCCCCAACCTCCCGTCCCCGAGAGCGAGGGTGATGATGAAGCCCTCGATCCGCTTTACTCGCAGCGACGGGGACGAGGTCAGCGAGATTGAGGGTGATGATGATCATGCTCCTCTATCCTCCCGTCCTCGAGTGCGGTCACATTCCCCTAACCTCGGATCCCCTCCTCTATCCTCCCCTCCCTCCCCTAACCTCCCGTCCTCGAGTGCGGTCTCATTCCTCCCCTCACCTGCTCCTCAATCTTTATCCGTATCCATTCCCTTCTTCGATTCCCTTCTTACCCTTCCCTCTCCCACCTCCTTCACCCCTCTCTCCTGGCTGGCAACGGCCTGGCAACTTCGGGTGGGTCGCGTCCACAGTGGTTCCGATCGCCTCGCTGGCGGGCGGAGGCAACCGATCGACGACAACAACACGACCGCTAACGGGGATACACATGACCGCCTGTTGCCCCCCTTCTCCCTGGAAATGTCTTCCCCTCTATGCTCCTCGACGTGCTCGTGATCCTCCTGATCCCCCTCATCCCTCTCGATCTCTACCCCTCCTTCCTCTTCTGTCCCTTCTTTCCTCCCCCCTGCATCCTCTATTCCTCCTTTCCTTTCTCCTTCAATCGAGAACGCTCCCATCACAAATGCGGTGGCCTCTGCCATGAGGGCGAGGTCGATATCCGCCGTCTTCTTGTTCCTCAGCTTTTCCATCGCGGCTGCAGCCTGGCAATGGAAAATCGAGACGAAGACTCGAGGTGGAGAGGGAAGCGGAGGAGAAGGAGAAGGACGAGGGCGAAAACGGCCTCGGCTTCGGCCTTGACCAACGCCATGTGCGAGCGATATCGTCGCACGAACTGGCCTCGCGCCCATCTGCACCATCGCCTCGGGATGGTGTGGCCCTGGGCACCGTCGAGGAATCGATCTGACAAGACCCACGGCTTCGGGACGTCCTGGGGCCCGGAGGAGCAGGAGGAGGAGGATGAGGAGGAAGATCTCCAGGAGCGGCGCTCAGAGGAGGAGCAAGTTTAAGAATGACGGGGCGGGTGGAGGAGGGGGAGATTCGAGGAGGAGGAGGAGGATCTCGAGGAGGAGGAGGAGGAAAAGGCGAGGATCCCAAGAAGGATGGATCGAGGAAGGATGGAGGAGAGAGGATGAGTCCTCGGGGCGCCACTCTGGCACCCCAGCGGCGTCGCACGCCATGTCCACCAGCCGCGGCACCTCCTCGAGCGATGGGTGGGCCATGGCGCCTCGGGACGGCTGAAATTGATGGATCGACCGTGCCGAGCGGTCGTGCCGAGCGGTCGTGCCGAGCGGTCGGCGCGACCGCTCGGCACGACCGTTCGGCATGACCGCGCTGGTGGACATGGCGGTCGGCCGCGTGGTCCCCTCTCCCCCCGCACGGCCTCCAGGGCGGGCGACGCCGCGCGGCCGCGGCCGCGGGCGGCGCGCGCGCGCGTCGCCGCGCGGCGACGCGCGCGAGGGCGCTCCCGCGCGGGCGCGCCCTTGAGCAGGGGCGACGGCAGAGCGCGCCGCGAGCGCGCGAGCAAGGCAGGAGGGTCGAGGTGGAAGAAAGAGGAGGAGGAGGAGAAGAAGAAGAAGAAGGATAATCTAGTTTTTTTATATAAAGGATAAACTCTCACGATCGAGTGCGCATTCTGGTGGGTGCCAGCATGGTAAGGCAAGACATCATTGCCTACTACCAAAAAACAAGACATCTTGGAAAAAAAACAAGACATCCAAGAAAAAAACAAGACATACCATAAAAAAACAAGACGCGTCGGAATCGAATCTAAAAATCAAGCCAATTCCCAAAAAACAAGTCAAACCGTCGTCGTGAAAAAATTGCGACGCTCAGAGGTCTGGGTACGCCGCAGGAGCCCCGGAGGAGGGCAGGGGCAGCGACCCATTCGGCCTCTCGCACTCCGGAGCAACCCTGGACGCGAACGCCGCGAGGATGCGCTTCGCCTTGGAAGGGGTCGCCGGTGCCCGTCAGGGTGACAGGGCAGCCCAGCGAGGGACAGTGGCCGCACTGGGGAGAGCCGAGGAGATGGACGTCTACCTGGCACGCGGTTGTGGCCAGCTGACAGTGGAGGTCTGCGACGAGGTCCTTGGACGCGAGCTGTTCTATGCTCTGCGCCGGACCTGTGAGCAGAACAAGGCCCTGATGCTCGCCGTCGAGACGCCCGCGACAGTGTCCAACCGGATCGCGATGGCCTGCGCCTCGCTCAGCTTCGGCGGCAGCAGCTTGGATAACTTGGCCCCGTGGTCGGTCGGCCTCCGTGGCGGACTTCCCGACGTGCAAGACGGTCGCGTTCGACAAGTACAGCGCGCCGCACGACACGAGGCTGGAACCCAGGCCCAGGGCCCCCGTGGTCTTCGACCAGTGGAAGCGGCAGGCCCAGAACATGACCAGGTTCTTTGGGCTCGTCTTCGGACGAGAGCATGTCAAAGAGCGTCTGGATTGCTTGGAGACCCTCGCGCGGGAGTGCGAGAAGGACGACCACGCCTTCCCGCCCAAGTTCGTCTACGAGCTGTGGGAGGAGCTGTGGGCGACCTGGCGTGAGCGACTTCGAGAGAAGAAGCGAGGCCTCCTGCGTGTGTTGCAGACAGACAATCCTCGGAAGGATGATCTCAAAATGGTGGCCTTCGCTCCCAGGTCGGACGGACGCCCGGCGTTCGTCTTCCCCAACGTCTTCGATCTCGAGTCCCCCACGGGCTACTACCAGGAGGTCGTGCGTCCGCGACAGCAGCGCTACCTCCAGACCGTCCTCAACGACTCAATGCACGGGGTGCGCGGCGCCCCGGGCAAGGCCGGAGAGGTCAGAGGAGAAGGAGACGAACCAGCTGCGGAGCCACAGGAACAACGAGCAGGAGCCACCCCCAAGAAGAAGCCCAAGGCCAAGGCCCAGCCGAAAGCCAGCTCCGCACGAGCCGCATACCCTGCGGGCAAGCGGCTGAACGCCCAGGAGATCAAGCTTTCTGTCCGGCACGCGCCCTGCGACAAGCAGGGCAAGCCGCTCTGCTGGGACAACTCGACCTGGATAGGCTGCAAGAAGGGGGCCCAAGGGTGCTCGCAGTCGCACGAGCTCATCAAGGGCCTGAAGGACGTGCACTGGATCGTGCAGTGCCAACTCCTCAGGCGAGGTGGGCTCCGCAACGCCGCCAAGATCGACCCAGCTTCGGTCAGCGGGAGGATCGCACAGCTGAGAGCCCAAGCTAAGACTGAGGCTGACGGCAAACGGGCTGCAGGTGCGGGGGCAGCAGAAAGCCAACCTACCAAGACAGGCTGGGCGCCGCCCGACGAGTATGCCGAGGTTCAGTGCACCGAGCTCGAGTCGGAGCTTCGCGAGGCCGCCCAGGGGCCCGACGCTGCCTGGCTGGAGGACCCGCGCGCCGACAGCCCGGCCCTGGTTGGGACGAGTGTCTGCACGGACGAAGGAGCCTTGGCTGCAGCGAAAGCTGCTCGAGGCCGTCCAAGAGAGCGGGGTGCTCGACTCCGTGAGCCACGCCAGCGACTACATGCGGTCGCATGTCTTGGCACGTCTTGCCTGCGCCCGCGGGCGCGAGGAGGAGCTCTCAGTCAAACAAGTGCTCCTTGAGGCGACGCGCCACGGCGGGCCCACCCTGGCTGCCGAGGCTAGCGAGCTTCTAGACCGCCTCGGGGCGAAGGCTGGCAACCTGGGGGCTGACCCGGACGTCATCATAACGCCAGTGCGGTGGAATGCTGAGAAGTCGGTGGGACAGGGCTCCGTCACGGTGCAAGGCCAGACTTGGCACTACCTCGACTACCAGGACCAGCTGCCCCTCGACGAGTGCGTCGCGAAGCGCTTACACGTGCCCGCCGGTGTTTCGGAGGAACGGCAGTGCCTCCCACTCCACCTGGCGGCCGCCAAGCTCTGGGTGCAGCCCGAAGCACCACCCGACGCCCAGCAAGTCAAGGACCTGGCCCTTGAGATCCGCAGAGACCTCCTGGAGAAGGCTACCGACGCAGCTGCGGGCCTTGCCGACGCCCCACCCTGGATATCCTCCAGGGAAGCCGAGGTCCGGCACATCCATGACGCGGTGCATCGCGACCACGACAAAGACTTCAGGTGCGTCGCCTTCTTCCCGTGCGAAGCTTTGGAGGAGGTGGTGCTCAGAGTATGGCGAGCGGATCATTGGGGCCACCTGGATATTGATGCGGTTCTCCCAGCGGGGGAACCCAAGCAGGAGTGCCACGTGATCATCCATCGTGGGCATATGCGTGTCCTCCATCCCCCGCCCGGAGCTGAGGGCAGACGAGTGGCAGACGAGTTGATCCGCACCTGGGCCACGAGCGGGAAGGACCTCAAGGAGCTCCCCACCATGGGCTGGGAGACATACCTCGCCTCGGAGGAGGATGGCAGCCCAGTCGTGGCCAGCAAGCCTCCACCGTGCCAGCACTGCAGGGCCCTCGCCGCGCAGCGGCAGCAACGTGGGAGAGCCGCCGGCGGTGCACCCGCCGTGGTCGAGCTCCCCACCGAAGTGGTTTGCCCAGACTTCGGGGACCTGGAGCCTTTGCGATCGAGACCCACGTTCGCGTGGGGACTCAGGACTCGGGAGATTTTGGCTGGCACAGGGCGCTGGACGCAGGCTATGAAGAACGCGGGCATCGCCACCAGCGAGTCCGTCGAATACTTTGGGCAGCCTCTGCTTGGCAAGGATCCTAGGCTGCAGTTCGACATCCGCGACCCGCTGGTACGCGAGCGCCTGTACCAAGAGTTCAGTGCGCCCCCAGGTCCCGACGAGGCCAACGTGCTGCAGTTCGCCCCACCCTGCGTGAGCCATCCCTGGCAGTTAGCAGCAGGAGGGACGAGGACCTTCGAGTGCCCAGATGGAACTGGGGAGCGCCAAATCGAGATCGATGGCAGCGTGTTCGGGGAGTTCGCGTGCATAGGGGCGAGGCGGGGCTACGAGGCAGGACGGGAGTTCCTCATCGAGTCGTCAGCGCGGGACGGCCGGTACCCCAAGCTTTGGGATCGCCCCTGCATGCGAGCTCTGATGCACACGACTGGAGCCCGAGTCCTCGTCATAGACATGTGTGAGTGGGGACTCGCACCACCAGACGAGCCACAACATCGGTATCAGAAGCGGACCTGGTGGTTAGCATCGCTCGGGCTCTACCCCTATGCCCTGATCCTGGCCAGGAGGTACACAGGCAAGCACACGCATCGCACGTTGGAGGGCGGCTTACCGTACGATCTGACGGACGCCCAGGTGGAAGCCTACAACCTCGACGCGCGCATGCGGCTCAGCAAGACCGAGGCCAGCGAGTTGATCAACCTCAGCACCAAGTTGGGCGAGGCCGGCGGGTGCTACGGCCTCGACGAGGACGGTGTCACCGTCACGCTGCCCCCGGACGACAAGCTGATCCGCGTGAACCAGCTCATCGCGCGGGCCGCCCCGGACAATTTCCACTGGGCGAGGATCGACTTCCGCACCGAGCGGCACTACTCCGCTCTGCCTGAGAACCAGTGGGCCCTCTACTTCGGGAGGACCCCCGAGGGCGAGCTCCGCTTCACCATCAGCACGCAAGCCCCACCCAACCTGGAAGGTGGAGGACGCGTCCCCAGCGGCAACCCCCAGCTCAGCGCTGCGGTGAAGGGGGAACTGGGAAACGCTGGCTTCGGACTGGGACTGCGGGGCATGCGGAGGACCCAGCGCGCGGGGCAGCATGCGCCGCGGCTGTGCGCTGCCTGGGCAGCCGTGCTGAAGGCAGCGGCTGCCGGCACCGCCCCCGAGAAGCTGGAACAGCAGATTGCGGCGATGGGCGCCGAGGCGCGGGCTTTGGAGGAGAAGTTGGAAAGCAAGGTGGCACGGGCCGGGCGTTCCGACGCCCTGGAACAAGAACCCCCCCCTTCTTTTCGGCCTCCGGCCTGTGCGGGAGAGGGCGCTGGCACCGAGGATGGGACCATCAGCAAGCACGGCGAGAGGTGCGGCAGCCTGAGGAGGAGCGCCATCACCTGCTGCCTACCCCACCCGAAATGGAGAAGCTCAATGGAGGTCGAGCCCAAAGGGCCCCCGTGGAGGCAGTCGTTCAAAGGACGGCTACCTGGAGAGAGACGCGGCGGAGGAGGACGGCGGGAGCTCAAAGGGCGAACGCCAAGGTGAGGACGAGTTGGAGGTGGAGACCGACGGCGAGCCGACCATGATCGTGTGTGGTGGCGACGAGAAGCGGGGCGGCAAGCGGGGTGGCAAGCGAGGAGGCTGGAAGCGCAACAAAGCGCACAAGCGTGAAGCACGCGAAGCTGCCGCTCGTTGAGGGGGCGGATCTGGCGGAGGTGGTGATGATGATGGCGATGGGGACGAGAGCCCCGAAGAGGAGGAGGAGGAGAACCGCCGCCAGAAGAAGGCGAGGGAAGCTGAGGACGAGGCGTCACGAGCAAGCCCAGTGCGGGTTTTCGTCCCGCAGCAGGGCGACCAGTGGGCGCTGCTCAAGGGGGGCCCGTTCGAGGCTGGAGAGGTCAAGGCAAGGCTGAAGGTCTCGGAGGCACTGTCCGGGGGCTTCTTCGACGCGGACCAGCTGTACCTCTTCGAGCACACGGAGGACGAGGACACAGCAGGCGCACACGGGCCACCCCTCGACGACGAGGAGGCAGTGCGCCCCGGCGAGAAGTTGCTGCTGTGGGCCACGCTGAAGCCGCCGAAAGAATGGACCAGCTGGAGCCCCAGGTGGAACCGAGACCAGCAACCGGCACCTGGCGCCATCGCCCAGGCAGGCCAGCGGAGGGTCACGGCCAGGATTGCCGACCGGGCCTCCGCCGCAGCAGCAGCAGCGGGGCTGAGCGGGGCTGCGGCGAGCTCAGCAGCCAGCAGCAGCCGCCTGCCAGCACCAACATTCAGTGAGGTGGCTGCAGCAGCGGGTGGCGCGCGAGCAAGCTCCGTCCCCCCGTCCAGCGGGGGCACCTCGAGGAGCTCAGGTGCCCTGATACGGGTGGAGGAGCAGCTCGCCGAAGCCCAGGGGCAACACGCTCGCGCGGCGAGCGAAGGCGGCGACCAGGAGCGGAGCGCTGCACACGTAGTCGGGCAGCTGGAGATCAGGCGCAACGAGGTCCAGGCCCGCCGCGCTGCCCGGCTCGAGCGCGAGGCGCGCCGGCGGGAGCGCGAGGACCAGAGGGCCGCCAGTGCCCCCCCAGGGCCCCAGAGCCCGCAGGAGCCCCCGGAAGCCCCCCCTCCACCTGAGGCGGAGGAAGACCCGGGGGCCACCTCCGACGAGATGGGACGCAGGGCCGCCGAGGCACATCCGGGCGTAGCCTGCCGCGGGGGAGTCCACAAGTGCAACGCCGCTCGGCGCTTCGTCAATAATTTCAACGACGTACGGAGGGGTGGCAAGAGCTACGACCTCCAGCACGCGGACATCTTCTATCTGAACGGGATCGGGCAGATCAGCGACGTACTGATGCGAGAATACCCCGGGGCCGACCCGACGGACCCGTCCCTGGCGCCGGAGCCTCGCCAGCTCGGCGAGATCCTGGCGCGTTACGTGGAGGAGCACGAGACGTTGAAGGTCAAAATGAAGAGCCTCGGTATCCCGCGAGACGAGCAGGCCGGGGGAGGAGTCCTGGACCCCATCTACGTCGAGACCGAGAGGACCTACATCGAGGAGTACGAGGGCCAGGGCGTTCCCAGAGCCCGCAGCCGCAGCCGCAGGAGAGGTGGGGGGGCGGAACCCCACGGGGGAGCGAGGCCCTCCGGAGAAGCGCACGGTGGCTCGGAGTCGTCTGCATCTGAGACGATGGCCCCCGCCACCCGAGGCAGGCTGCGAGCGAGGTCGCCTCCGGACGAGAGCCGCGGGCGCAGCTCCGCCCCCGACCCGAGGGACCCCGGGCGCAGATGCGGAGGCCCCCAGATGCCGCCGGCGGATGCCAGCCAGGGCGTGCACCGCGGGAGCCGAGCGGAGGCATGCCAGAACGGGCGCCAAGCAGCGCCGCCGGCAGCGTCCCACCCTGGAGCCCTGGAGGCCAAGGAGTACTTGTGCTGGTGCCTGGAGCATGCAGAGTTCGCCCCGGAGCTGGTGAAGGAGGTGACGAGCCTGGGGAACCGCCTGCTCCTCGCCGCGGGGAGCGTGGAGGCCGCCGCGGCGCGGCTCCGCGAAGAACGGGAGCGCGTCCTCGGGAATCCTCTCGGGGGGGTGCTCGATCCCGAGTTCGGCGAGGCTCTGGAGGAGGACCACCGGCAGTACCTCCAGGAGATGGCGAGCAAGGGTGTTCCTGTGCGGAGGCAGCAGCCCAGGCGACGCACCATAGCCAAGCCCCACGCGTCAGCGAGGGACCACGCCCTGGAGATGTACGCCAAAGCCTGGAAGGATACGTCCTACGGTGCCGTGCTCTGGGCCACCCCGGAGGCCGAGGAGGCCTTGTCCGCCTCGGAGCTCATCGAGAGCCCGCCAGGGCGAGTGCCTAAGATGCTGCCCGACCGCACGGTGAGCAGCGAGGGGCGCCCCATACACGATATGCGGGTCGCCAATGGGGACTCGCCCAAGGAGCTGCACCCACCGGCGCTTCAGCCTAAGCACGAAGCCCTCGTGCGCCTGTCACTCTGGTGGTCCGCGCGCCACCCAGGTGTGCCGCAGGTGATAGCCAAGCGGGACGTTTCGCGGGCCTTCAAATGGCACTGGGTGCGCGACGAGGACGTGGCCGAGTTCGGCACCTCCCTCCCGGGCGACGCCGTGGGCCTGGCCACGCGCGTGATCATGATCCACTGCGTGATGGTCTTCGGGTGGTCGGGGTCGCCCGGCGAGTATATGGCATTCGCCTGGAGTGCCAAGTGGGACCACGAGCGGCGCCGCCCACCGAACCCCGAAGTCAACGACACAGTACGCTGGTCATCCAAGTGGCTGGTGGACGACGGCGTCTTGGTCGAGCCACTGGTCGGTCTCAGGCCCTGGCTCAGCGCAGCCGACTGCGACATGAGCATGGGGCGCGTCTGGGGCGACGACGCAATCAACGTCGACAAGATGGCGGAGGAGGGCACCTTCCAGGCAGAACAGCTGGTCTGGGGCCTCTACCTGGACGTGGACACCCTGGGCTTCCGATCCTCGTTCTTTTCGAGGATCCACAATCGTGATCGTGGATCCACGATCGTGATCGTGGATCTTGAAATCCCCGATCGTAGATCGTGGATCCACGATCGTGATCGAGGATCCACGATCGTGATCGCGGATCCTGATATCCCCGATCGTAGATCGTGGATCCACGATCGTGATCGGGGATCCACGATCGTGATCGAGGATCCACGATCGTGGTCGATGTCCCACGATCGTGAATCCTCGACAAAGAACGTGGATCGGACCCCCAGGGCATGTGCATATACATCGCACACGTGCACGTGGATCCACGCACGTACATGTATGGATGTACATATACAAACCTGATCTGGTGTATTAATGTACATCCATACGCGTACGTGCTTGGATTCACGCGCACGTGTGTGATGTATATGTACGTATATACATAGGCATGTGTGTGTGTGCGCGCAACTCCTCACAGAACACGCACATCACACATACACGGGCATACGTTGCAAGCGTTTGGCTAAACAACGCATGGGTGACGGAGCGTGCGTGCGTATTCAAGGTAAATGCAAGATCGTCCTTACAGGTGTCTGATCCCCCCACCCCAAAAAACCTCGGAGGCTCGGGGGGGGGGGGGGCGGGATCAATCAAATGTAATGGCGATCCTGTATTATGCGTGAATACGCACGCACGCTCCGTCACCGATGTGTTGTTCACCCCAAAACTTGCACGATATGTCCGTGTATGCGTGATGTGTGTGTCTGTGTGTGTTATGTGAGGAGTTGCGCGCGAGCGCGTTGCGCGCGCGCGTTGTGAATTTTATGTTCGGCGTGGAATATGCGTGGGGTCTACAGGTACGTTGTTTTGAGCGCTGTGTTTATGCTACGCGGGTAATGCGACTACTCACGATTACAACCGCAGAACTTGATAAACGAACGAGGAAAAGAAGCATATGATAATTGCAGTACACAAGTTTACGAAGCTCGATCGATACCGTAAAGGGTGTTATTCGGAAACCAACTGCAAAATCGGAAAATGAAGGCTTGGAAGCCTGAAGATTTGAAGGTTCAATTTTTTAGATATGAACGCTATCGCGACATGTTTTCGCAATCTAAAAACAAGCGTTTGATGACAATTGCGTCTAAAACAAAAACGCAAACAGAAGACAAACATAATAATGAACTGATAACGCAACAAACCACAAACCCAGCCTTTTGGGTTGTGCGCTGAGGGGGCCCACCTTGCCTTCCCCCTGGGCCCCGCCTTGGGTGCCTGCCTTGGGTGCCCAGTTGGACCTCTGGGCTCCCGCCCCGAAAGGCGATATCCCCTTGAGCCTCTTGTGGGTTCCCTGCGTCGTCGTCATCGTTATTGTCATCCGCCGTCGACGCTTAAAGCATCCACCGTCGTCACATTGGGGCCCCGCCTTGGCTTCCCCTTGGGTGCCTGCCTTGGGTGCCCAGTTGGACCTCTGGGCACCCGCCCCGAAAGGCGACCTCCCTTGGGGCCTCTCCTTGGGCCCCCTTTTCATCGTCGTCATCGTCGTTTTCTCAACATCGCCGCCGTCGCCGCCGTAGCCATTTGGGCACAGTGGCAATGATGTTGGCGATTCCACTATTCATTCATTTTTCTTTCCATATCCTACATATGGCTTCCAGGCATCCTGCTGCGTGGGCGCCAACTGAGGAAGCGAACCAGACAGCTGATGACATTCTGGTGGAATCCCTCGAACCTGACTTCGGAGATATATTGTTCCGCGGTGGGTTCAAGTACAGCAGCACAGACATGAAAATCGGCGTCGACGTGGACGCCCTGGTAACCTTCTCTGGAACGCTGAAACGCTTGATGCAGGTAGACCCGAGAGGAGGGTACTTCCTTCAGTCCGACGTGGAGCTCGCCATCAAGAGGTGCGCCATTAAGGAGGCCCACTCCACGATGTGGGATGGGTGGTGCAAACTCAACGAGTACACCCATGAGGAGGGGTACAATAATAGCGCATACGTGGTCAGGGTCATGCTGTCCCACGTTCGCAACAAGGCCGACGACTTCAACAAGCTGGGGGCGAGCGGGCAGGCGAAGGCTCGCGAGTCGTCTCACCCACAGGAGCTACGTGACATTTACAACGTCATCGACGTTGACAAGGGGGCGGCTTCAGTGAGAAAGACTCGCCCGCGCCCGCTGCCAGCTTTCAGGGCAGCGCAGGACGCCTCGAGCGAGGAGGAAGTCGTCCCTGTTTTGAAACGGTTCGACGTCAGCACTGGGGAGTCCTACTTGGTAATGTCAGACGGGTCCCGCGAGATGGCCAAGTTCAAGTGCGGAGAGCAGGGGCGACTGGTCGCCACGTGGCCTGAGTACAACATGGAGTTGCAACTTGAACTACCAAATTCTGCTCTGAAAGATGATGGGGCGATCGACTACACGCCAGCAGACCCGCGCAAGCCGCCCACGGCCGGCCACAAGACCAAAAAAGGAAAGCCCGCGAGTGCTCGGAAGAGGCCAGCTGGCGCAGTGGAAAACAGAGAACCGCCCACCGCTCCAAAGGCGAAGGCAAAGACAACTCCAAAGGCGAAGGCAAAGACAACTCCAACGCCGACGGCAGCTGCGACACCATCACGCATTCAAGAGAAGATCAGGCAGAACATCGACCGCATCTCCGAGGAGGCCAGGAGTGGATTGCAAGGGTTCGCTGGCAGAGACAGCAACGAACTTGCGACGTGCTACGCTGTCGCGGTTGATGGCGGCACCATCTTTCTTCGTGATCTCCACCGTTCTCCTTGCTTCTACGTGGACCGCGTGACCGAGATCCCCGAGAATTTCCCTGGGCTCGGTGACGACGCCGTCGTCGCCATGTTCGAAGGCAAGAAGTTGAACAAGAAAGGCGGGGTGCAGTTTGGTTTCGGCGACGACGCGGACTTGGCCTTCAAGGCGGCGAAACTTCTGAGGTCGATGTATCCGAACCCCGCAGCCTAGACCCCAGCGCGCACCTGGGTGCCACCCCGTGCAAAAAAAGAGCTGACAACATCATCATCACCAGCATTACCACCAGCAACCTACTACCTTCGGGGGGGGCTACGTTCGAAAATCCAAACCAGAACTTTTGGCAACAGTTCTGGTTTGGATTTTGCTTCGGGAAAATATGTACACCCCCTCCTTGCCTTCCCCCTGGGCCTCGCCTTGGGCGCCCGCCTTTGGTGCCCAGTTGGACCTCTGGGCTCCCGCCCCGAAAGGCGATCTCCCCTTGGGCCTCTTGTGGGTTCTCTGCGTCGTCGTCATCGTTATCGTCATCCGCCATCGTCGACGCTTCAAGCATCCACCATCGTCACACTGGGGCCCAGCCTTGGCTTCCCCTTGGCTGCTCGCCTTTGGTGCCCAGTTGGACCTCTGGGCTCCCGCCCCGAAAGGCGATCTCCCCTTGGGCCTCTTGTGGGTTCCCTGCGTCGTCGTCATCGTTATCATCATCTGCCATGGTCAACGATTAAAGCATCCACCATCGTCACATTGGGTTGGACCTCTGGGCCCCCGCCCCGAAATGCGACCTCCTGGGGGACCAAGGGGGGGCCCAGGGGAACCAAGGGGACCAAGGAGACCAAGGGGGACCGAGGAGTGGTACCAAAGGGGGCCAAGGGGTACCAAGGGGCACCCTTGGCCATCCTCGGGCACCCGTCGCCATCAATATTACGCGTAGCCGTCTTGGCTCAAACGATGTCTTGCGCGATCTGTTTGGAGATTGTATCGGAGCAGGGGTTCACGCTACCGTGCCCTCACGCGTTTCACGTTCACTGCATCGCTGAGTGCATTGAGGGCGATGGCTCCATCATATGCCCTGTCTGTCGGGCTGTGCATCTGAGCATTCGGGAGAACGTCGACGCGTCGGTGGCAGCAGCGACTGGCCCATCTCCGTGGGACGAGAGGCCAGCGATCGACAACGCGGCCGCAGACATCATGAACTACATGCCGCCCGTGCCAGCTCACGTCGTGATGCTGCATTGCCCGCGCGTCATCATGGCCAACGGTGAGTTCAGGAACACGTCAGACAGGAGGATGGAGTGGAGTCCTGTTCGGGTTCGCGGCTCCGAGTTTCGAGGGCAGTGGTTGCGCCTGCAGTGTGGCTTCACCGTTACCGACACGGACGTCAACAACATTGCAGTTGAGCGCTTGCCCATCTGCCCCATGCATGGCCATCGAGTATACGTGCTCGACCACTTGGAGAACACGTCCTTCTACAGCTGCGCTTCCGCCGCTCACGACGACCAAGCCGACCCTGCCGTGTTCGAGTGCCCATTCGACTATGCCACTCAGCACCCGTTCGTCTTGCAGCCAGCCCCCGCGCCGATAGAGGTGATACAGCCAGACCCCGAGCCGATAGAGGTGACCGATGAGGAAGAAGATGCCATGTCGCAGGACAGCCTCATTACGGTGCCAGACCCTGGAGAAGAAGATGAAGATGTCGCTCGGCTTCGTAGTATCATGGAAGGCTCCTGGGAGCCCGACAGCCCAGCCTCGAGCATTTTCGAGGATAGCGTAGCACGGCTAGTCGAGATATTTAGCAGCTCTTGAGTCTGGGGCAAAGCCCTGGGGATTGCATGCTAAGCTTGAGTCGCGCCGTCGCAGTTGAAAACAGACCCCGTCATCATCTTAGCGCTAACATGTTTCAAAAGCGATTGAAACATGTTGGGTTGTGACAAAAACTGAGCCCGTCATCGTCGAACTGCATCGTTTGAGCTCCAACGAGGGGGGAGATTGGTAAAGGTGTCGCTGATCCTTGAAACCACCAGAGATCTGGGACTAGCGAAACTGGGCTAACAAAAAACTAAACTGATCATCCAGGACAATACCCATCAGCAACAACCAAAGAGACCCACGGGGCAGGGAGGGCGGGGCTCCAAAATCCAAACCGGCACCGATCAGACCCACCAGGCTGGACAGATGCGCACCCGCGCGCCCACCGAGGATTCCCATATCTAACACATATCTGTCAGGGGGGAGTGTTAGATATAGATCCCTGTAACTGTCGCAACTTTTATATCCGGCAGCATATCTAACAGGGGGCAGGTGTTCGATATGGGGGCTGCTTAGGGGGCTGATGGGGCACAGATGGGGCCTCCAGGGATCGGTCACTTGGCCCTTGCGGCCGCGGTGACCTCTTGCGCTCCTCCCCCTTCCCTCTAGAGCAACTTTGGCCCAAGCTGACCACGGTTCCGAACCTCGGCCAAGTCACTTCTGCAACATATGCCGCCGAAGCGCCCCGCTGACCAGCTCCCGAAGCCGATGATGGAAGCCGCCGATGCGCTCAAGGCCCAGGGGCTGGAGGTGACTGGCGAGAACCTGGCCGTGCTCCCTCGCGCGCTTCGCGTGAAGGCTTTCAGCTCACTGAACACCGCCCTCAATACCAGGTTCCAGGATAAGGCGGTGCTGTTCAAGAACTTACAGGACGATAACGACAAGAGGGAGTACCTGGCCAGCTTCATGATCGACCCGAAGAGCGGCGGCACCATGACCAACAAATCCAGCCGCGAGGTGATCGAGAAGACGACCAAGAAGGTCCTCTGGGCCACGTTGGAGCAGTACGGGGGGCCGCTCTTCTTGAACAGCATGGAGCACGCGAGAATCGCCTTGGAGGGCGAGCCTAGTCGACCCCACGAGAACAAGAAGCTGGCGGATACTGGAGTGCAACAGTTCAGGGTGGAGGTCACAGAGGAGGTCTTCGAGAAGGTCCTCAAGGAGAGTGCGGAGCTCGCAAAACAAGTTGAGCTTTCCGCTGAGGAGTTCGAGCCCGTGGCGAACGTGCTGAAAGATAAGGACTTGTCTGGGCCCTCGTCGGCTGATGGCTCCACCAAGCCACCGATGAAGAGACAGCGTCAAAGCAGACGCGCCACGCCAGCCGCGACCGAACCCGACCCGCCCGCTGGGCCCGATCCAGCGACCAAGGCTTCGCAGGAGAGCTTGGCGAAGGAGCTGAGTGAGTTGAAGAAGTTCTACGACAAGTCGAAGAAGGAGCTGGGCGAGGCGAAGCTCATCGAGCAGAAGCTGGCCTCGAAGGCTTGGGGTGGCGCAGCGACCGACTACCTGAAGGAGGCCGTGGACAAGATGAGGACTGAAATGGGTCAGGCGTTCAACTTCTGGGCGGAGACGAAGGGTAAGACGCACGCCAACAACCAGGAGAGGGACGCAGACTCCGCGTCGGCCAAAGCCATGCTCACCGAGAAGAAGAGGGAGTACGACACGTTCAAGACTAACACGTTGAGCGAGTTCCTCAAGTTCAAGAAGTAAGCAGCGTCGGAGTTGCCAGCGACAGAGTGTGCACACTACACTACTCACCAAACAGGGAGCCTCGGCAAGCTTCGGGGCAGCTAGCTCGCCGTCCGCTGACAAAGAAAAGGTTGCATCACCCAACCGCGCCATTACTGCTACATCAGAGCTGACAACATCATCATCACCATCATTACCACCAGCAACCTACTACCTTCGGGGGGGCTACGTTCGAAAATCCAAACCAGAACTTTTGGCAACAGTTCTGGTTTGGATTTTGCTTCGGGAAAATATGTACACCCCCTCCTTGCCTTCCCCCTGGGCCTCGCCTTGGGCGCCCGCCTTTGGTGCCCAGTTGGACCTCTGGGCCCCCGCCCCGAAAGGCGATCTCCCCTTGGGCCTCTTGTGGGTTCCCTGCGTCATCGTCATCGTTATCGTCATCCGCCATCGTCGACGCTTCAAGCATCCACCATCGTCACACTGGGGCCCAGCCTTGGCTTCCCCTTGGCTGCTCGCCTTTGGTGCCCAGTTGGACCTCTGGGCTCCCGCCCCGAAAGGCGATCTCCCCTTGGGCCTCTTGTGGGTTCCCTACGTCGTCGTCATCGTTATCATCATCTGCCATGGTCAACGATTAAAGCATCCACCATCGTCACATTGGGTTGGACCTCTGGGCCCCCGCCCCGAAATGCGACCTCCTGGGGGGCCAAGGGGGGGCCCAGGGGAACCAAGGGGACCAAGGAGACCAAGGGGGGCCGAGGAGTGGTACCAAAGGGGGCCAAGGGGTACCAAGGGGCACCCAGGGGGGACCATGGGGACCAAGGGGGACCGACGGTGGGAGCGTCGTGATCGCCCTTATCATCCGAAGCCGTTGTGGCCCAATCCACTCCGACAGACTGGCAATGATGATGTGTCGTTTGCTATTCCTGCTTGTGTTTCTCGCAATGGGGATTCGGCAACAGCTTGGCCTGACGAGCAAGTCAACAAAAGTGATTGGCCGCTCGAAGTTTGCGAAGGCTGTGAAACCTACCGTCGGCACCGATCTGTCTGAGTGGTTGCGTTCAAAATACAAGCGAGGCCAATTGTCAGCTAAAGATGTGAGAGTGGCGGCTGCAAAAGAGAAGGATGGGGATGTTCACATGTCACGTTGTGGTTCGTCTGGTAAGCACGAGAGAAACATTTCCAGAGATTTAATTCGTTGCCTTTCGAAGAGATCTGAAAGGCCACCCGTTTACGTTGCCAAGTGTGTGTTTTGGGACCCTCTCAATACGGAGTCATTCGAAGATGACGTATTTTTCCAGTTGCCGCACGAAATAATGGAATACGAGATTGACAAACATGGCGTCGATCATTTTACGCACATCGAAGATGACCACCCCGTTGTTCGGATTCGTGAAGAGTGGTGTCAGCGAGTTGACTTACATCCAGATGCGGCCAGTTCTGTTGTTCCAATTTCTGTGTGGGGCGATTATGCTGGGTTCTTGGCGCGCGACAGCATCTATCTTATGCTGTGGGGCCCAATCGGCGGGGCTGACCGCGCCCGACACTGGTTCGCATCGTGGGGAAAGCGAGTGTGTTGCGGTTCTGGGTGCCACGGACGGCACACATTCGATTCCTTTGTTCGGGTTCTGGTGTGGGCGATGGAGGTCTCCCTGACAGGCAAATGGCCATCGACGAGGCATGACGGAGTCCGCTTTGCAGACTCCAAGCTGCCAGACCGCGGGGACATGCACCTTGCATCCCGCTCCCCCTCGTCCTCCCCATCCTCCTCCTCGCCCCCGCATGTAGGCCCAATCTCAGGTGAGGTCACAGTATCGGTAACTGCTTGGCAGCATTCCCCCTCCGCTGGGGGGAGGGGGGAATGCTTAACAGATCCTAAGATGCATCGACCTCTGACGGCTCTTGCCTTGCCTTACATTGCCTCATCTTCATGCCGCTCCCCGTCGCCCTCCCCTCCCTTTTTCTCCACAACACACATCTCGTTTTCAAAAATATCCCCCAAAATGGGCGGGCGAGGGGGCGGGGGGGAGTAAGGCGCAAGTCCCTGAGCAGCTCCAGGTGACAGATGGCGGGCCGCAAGAGCTCGCAAAGGAGATTCGCTTCGGGTGCGCATGGGCGTGTGCCAAAAAAAAGGTGATTGGTCCTGGATGCAACAATTTCTCGGCGTATCTGGGCGGGGCGGGGACGGCGACAATAAAATTGTATGTTGGAAATGCAAAGCTGGCTATAACACGGAATTCCCCTACACAGATGCGTCCCTCGCGGCCGCATGGCGGGCGACTTCTGTTTCCGACCTCTCGTTTCGACTTGAAATGCTATCTGGCCTTCGATATGCGAGCCCCTTCTGGGGCATACCAGGCTTTATATTGGACTACGTGACTATAGATTTAATGCGCGCAGGGGACCTCGGGTGTTTGCAATATTTTCTCGCCAACGTATTGCTCGAGATTTTTGATCGCACGGGCGGTGTTGTCTCGCGCCCGTGTGGGACATTCGGCCACTTAACGCTCTTGATGTCGATTTGTTCTAAGAGCCTTGGTTTGGAGAGCCCGCCATGGAATTGGATCACAATGGTTATGGTCAAGACAAGTGGGAAAAAAACCCGAAAATGAAGTTGAAGGCGCCTGAAACCCGCAGGCTGCTAAAATGCACGCGGCTCCTCATTGAGCGGTTCTTCCCCCCCCCCGAGATGCCCACGAACAGCTGGTTTTCGATTGTGTGGATGCTGTTCATCATATATACGTTGAACTGCACCGATGGGACCGCTATGCTTCGCCGCCGAAGTGTGCAAGATGGGCGCGTGTGTTTGTCACGCTTTACGGTGAACTTAACAAATGGGCAGTGGCAGAGAATTTAAATGGATCTTTCACGCGGTATAAATTTTACCCGAAGTTCCACCAATTCGTTGAATTGTTCGAAAGAGAGGTGCCAAAGCATGGGTCGGCAGCTGATTTTTGGTGCTGCGCCGACGAATCGGCGATAGGTGATGCAATTCATGTGGCCGAGCGCTGTCACGCAAAGTACTTGCACAGGTCAATCATATGCAGGCACCGCCTGTGAGAAAAACAATAGCTTACCCACGCGTATGGCTTTTGGTCATCACGTGGTCGCTGCAAAAAATGAAGGGAATCCTGAGTCTCTATCCTCTATAATCCGCTTGGCTCCGCCGTGGCCTTCCGCCCCGTCGTTCCCCCTGGCGCTCACTGTTTGGGATCCACGCGCTTGTTCCCCTTAACTGTGGGCGTCCCTTTAGGTAGCTTCCTTTTGGCACTAGGTGTACATTATGTATATGTATATGTTTATGTGTAAATATGTATGCATATATGTATGTGTATGTGTTTGTATGTCTATGTAAATGATTATGTGCAGATACGCATGCGTATCACGCACGTGCATACACGCACGTACGCGTATGAACGTATATATGTATATATGAATATATATACACCATATACCACAGTTATATGCTTTAAGATATACATAGTTATGTATATACATGTATATATTATATTATATTATATATGCACATGTATGTGCGTATACATCACGATCGTGGGTGCTCGACCACGATCGTGGATCCTCGATCGCGATCGTGGATCTTTGACCACGATCGTGGATCCCCGATCTACGATCGGGGATATCAGGATCCGCGATCACGATCGTGGATCCTCGATCACGATCGTGGATCCACGATCTACGATCGGGGATTTCAAGATCCACGATCACGATCGTGGATCCGCGATCATGATCGTGGATCCACGATAAAGAACGTTGATCGGAAGCCCAGGGCAAGCAGCGCTCGAGGCTTCCAGAGCCCAAGTGCGTGAAAGCCGCCCACCTCCTGGCGATCGACGAGCTCCGCTACGGGTGCCGTCGGGTCCCCATCAAGGTCGTCCAGGAGCTGAGGGGCTCCGCCCAGTTCTGGGTGGCCACGCAGCCGGCTATCAAGCCCGAGCTGCCGGTCATCGACCGCCTCCTCGGAGGCGGGCTCGGGGCGGCATGGGCGGAGCCCCGAGGGGCGCCGAGGAGATCGCCCTTGCCTGGGGCGAGTGGGACCAGACCCTCGAGCTGCTGCGGGTGCTCTTCGACGCGCCCGAGGCCTGGGCGTCCACCTTCGAAGCGAGCTTCATCTCCTGTCTAGGGCCGCGCGAGCGCCTGGCACTCCCAGGAGCCGCCGCCCGGACAAGATGGACTGGAGGCGACGCAACCACGACGACCATTGGCAGCATCGACTGGGGGCGCGCAGTGGCCGGCAGCATAGCAGTGCCGCCCCACTATATGGCCGTGGACGCCGCCCCACTCCTCCGCCAGCTGGAGGACGTGCTGAGCCACCCGGGGGCCGAGAAGGACTGGGCGATAGCCATCGTGGAACTGCTTGCGTTTGTGGCCCTGGCCGCCGCGAGGGGTGGCGAGTGGCAAGGCGAACTGGTCTTCTATGTTACCGATAACATGAATGTGCGGTCGTGGATTTCCAAGAGGCGGCCCAAGCACCCGCTCGCGCGGCATCTCATTCGCCTCGTTCAGCGCCTAGAGGCTTGCCACGGGTTCAGCACGACCGCACTGTACATCCGCACTTACCACAACGACATCGCGGACTGGCTGTCGCGGGAGGAGGCCAAGAAAGTCCACTCCGAGCTCCTGCGCAAGGGGTGGACCCGCATCGAGCCGCCCGAGGAGTGGGGGAAGATGTTGGCCGAGGCAAAGGAACACCTCTTGCGATTGCCTGGGGAGGATGGGCCTATTGCGGAGTCAGCGCTCCGTCATCGGGCGCTGAGGACTCGGGCAGCAGTGCCACGCAGCCTCGCCCTCAAAGGGCGCCGGGGCCTTGAGCTAGGGAGCCCACTGGGGACTTACGGGCGCGCCTGGGAGCAGCTGGGTGGTGAACTGACGACAGGCAACCCAACGGGGGTGGACTGGATCATGTGCGCGCTGCCCCTGGACCCGAAGGGCTTCGAAGTCGAGAAACTGGTGTCCGCCATCGCCCGGGCGAGGCCGCAGGTCGTCGTGGTCGACGCCCCTGGCAAGCTCGACCTGACCCGCGTCGTCAAGGCGCTGCGCAAGCTGGGATACCGCACGTACGACCTGGAGGTCGTCTGCACCCACTACGGCGACATGACAGCCCGAGCTCGGAGCCTGATCGTGGCAGGTCGGGGACCAGCAGGCGCCAGCCTGGCGGGCATGCGTATGCCGCCGGCGCGCCGCTGTCCCCACGGGGTGATAAGCTCAGCGAAGGCGGTCACCACTGGCTCGACGACGAGGGAGACGTCACCTGGGACCCGGCAACTCGAGGGGGCTCCGACCCTATGCTGCCCAAGGGCATCGGCCACATCAAGCTCGCTGGCACGAAGCACCTGGTCTGCTCAGTCGACGGCCCGATCGGCACGGTTCGCTGGCCCGCCGAGGGCCCGGGCGGACCGGGAGGAACGCTGATCCACGTCCCAGGACACAGCGGCGGGCGCATCAGGGCGCTGTCGCCAGAGGAGGTCTGGATCGTGCAGGGGGGCGACGAAGCAACTTGGGTGAAGAGGCGAGCCCAGGGCGACACCGAGGCCACTTTGATGCAGAAGCAGCGAGGGCCTTGCCACCCGAGACGGCGAGAGCCGTACTGGGCGCCACTGTGGACGCGCTGTCGCAGGCCACCCAGCGGGCGGGCGGCTGCCATGATCCCGCGGAGTCGGCCGCCTGGGAGACGACCCGGCGGTGGCTCAGGGCCTGGGCACGGGGCGAGCTCCGGGCGAAGGCCGACAACCCCGAGGACGACCAGCACGCAGGGGTACTGAGCGATGACGTCCACAAGGCGAGGCGCAAGAGCCAAGGCGTCCGCTTCAAGGCAATCGAGGAGGACCTCGTGCGGGGTCCCGAGCCCCCTCCTGATGCCAAGGAGGTGGACCTGAACGCAGTCGTCAGCACGCCCAAGAAGCGGCGGAAGAAGAGCCCCAACCGGGGCAAGAAGGTGGAGACCCAGGGGTTGGTCAAGCCGGTCGCGTTGGGTCGAGCTCGAGCCACCATCGCCCTGCCGGCCACCCGACCCTGGGAGGGGAGGACTACGGCGGGTGGATCGAGGAGCAGAAGCGCGAGGCGCTGATGCTACGGCTGTCCGAGGGAACCCGCGCCGGCTATGAGACCGGCTGGAGACAGTGGCAGGGCTTCAGGGCAGCCCAAGGAGAGTCGCCCTGGCTGGAGGGACGCGACCGCGAGGAGCGCCACGCCAACGAGGAGGCACTGCTGGGCTTCGTCGTCGTGTTGGCCAAGGTGCTGAAGCGCACGGAAGGCACGATCAAGCAGAAGTTGTTCGCGGTGCGCTTCGCCCACCTCGTGGTCGGATACCCGGACCCTCTACTCCACCGAGGCCGCCTCTGGTCCACGCTCGCCGGCCTCCGGAGAGGCCAGGGGCCGAGCGGGCGGAAGCGGCCAGTGACACCACGCATGCTCCTGTGGCTCCAAGGCTTCTTGAGGGACCAGACGGACCTCCCCGAGACGGACACCGCGGTCCTGTGGGCCGCCGTGGCGGTGGCCTTCTTCTTCATGTTAAGGGCGTCAGAGTATTTGATTCAGCCTGGGAAGACATGGGGCCGAGAGCGCGCCGTGCGTGGCGTGGACATCACGGGCCGCGACGGCAACAACCAGCCCTGCACCTTCAAGGACGCAGTGGAAGTGGTGCTCCACATCACCTCCTCGAAGACAGACCAGTACAATGTGGAGTGCGTAAGGAATCAGTATGAGACAGGCACGTCGCTGTGCCCTGTGGCCGCCCTCCGCCAGCTGGAGCAGCACTACCCACAGAGGCTGCGAGGGAGCGAGGAGGAGCTCCCGCTTTTCCGCTGGGCGAGAGGAGCACCCATCCGCCGCGAGGAGGTGCAGCGCTACCTGACGATCGCGGGGCTGGCCGCCGGGCTGAGGAAGGAGGAGATCGGCTCGCACAGCCTCCGCATCGGAGGCGCGACAGCGATGTACCACGCCGTGGACGACCTGCAGCGCGTCAAGCGCTTCGGGCGCTGGGCCTCCGAAAGCTTCCACGGGTACCTGTGGGAGAGCCACGAGCCCATGCGCGGCATCTCGACCAACATGGCGACAGACACGTCCGAGCTCACGGCGCCGCCGGCCCACGCGGCCGAAGGCGAGCGCCGTGCGGGCAGGAGCCCGACCCCGCTGTGGCCCAGAGCGGCGCTGGCCGTGACGACACTCGCCGCCGCAGCTGGCAGTGCAGACGGCTACGTAATCAAGGTCAACCCGGCGGAGAGCCAGAACCTGCTGATCCTCGTGCTCCCGGTCGGCTTGGGGGCTTGGGCGATGGCAGCGGGGGTGCTGCTGGCAGCCGTGCTGCTAGGCGCTGCGTGGCGGTGCAAGCAGCAGCGAAGGCGCGGAGGGGCGGCCAGCGGGCGCGGCAGCAACCGCAGAGCTCGCATCCCCCGCGCAGGCATGTCGTGTGCAGCGCTGGTGGTGACGGCGCTCACGACAGCCGCCGGGGAAGCACAGAGCCAGGAAGTGGCAGCGGTCGACAGCAGGGCCCCAGGGGCCACGCTTCGCTGGGAACCGCAGATGGGCACAGTGGCGATCGTTTTCCCAGTGGGGACGGCGCTGAAGATGGTGGCCACGATCGCAGTGCTGCTTGCGGCGGGCATCGGGATGCTCGGCTGCTGCTGCT
The DNA here is from genome assembly GCA_963575745.1 of Prorocentrum cordatum. Taxonomy (NCBI): domain Eukaryota; class Dinophyceae; order Prorocentrales; family Prorocentraceae; genus Prorocentrum; species Prorocentrum cordatum. The sequence goes on along the minus strand of CAUYUJ010015580.1, from coordinate 27,069 downwards.
GCGGGATGGCCAAGAAGAACGAGGAGAGGCCGGAGCCAGAAGCACAGCAGGCCACAGCGCAGCAGACGCCTAAGGCGCACAAGCCTCCCAAGCAGCCGCAGAGGACGTACTGCGACGCAGGGGTGATGGGCCCGGTGCACTACAACGGCGTGAGGTACGTGCACGAGACCCAGGGCTTCCGCCGGGCCAACGAAGTGACGCGGGAGGTGGCCCCGTCGGGGCACCGCAGGCAGCCAGAATGTCCCCGTGGAGGGGAACAGAGGCCGCCCCGTGACTAAGGTGCGGGGCTGCCGCCGGCCAGCGGCCGAGCGGGCAGCAGTGGGCCGCCGCCGGCAACCGCCGCGCGGGCGGCCGCGCGGCGCCGGCTGAGTTCAGCCTGGCGCTCGCGATCAGCTTCGCACTTGCGAACAAGCTGGGCGCGCGCTGCGGCCGCGCTGCCCGCGAGCAGGAGCCGCGCCGGCCTGGCACCCGGCAGCGCCGTCATGAGGGCGGCAGTGGCGGCTGCGAAGGAGCGCCGGCGGCTGGCCCAGCCAGGGCTACCGCACCGGGCGCATGAGGAACCACCGCCGCCGGCACCCGCCGTGCGAGCGGCAGCGCGGCGCCGGCTGAGCTCAGCCTGGCGCTCGCGCTCAGCTCTGCGCTTGCGAGCAGCTGGGCGCGGTGCGGAGGCAACTGGTGCCTGCGGCAGGAGCGCCGCGCCGGCCCGGCAACCGGCAGTGCCGTCATGGGGGACGGCGGTGGCGGCTACGTGGGGCGCCGGCGGCCAGCCCAGCCAGGGCTGCCGCCTAGGGCGCGCGAAGAACCACCGCAGGCGCCGGCGGCGTGCCTCTCTGCGCCTGCGGACCCACCTTGCTGGGCAGACGTGGCAGCGTGCCGCGGACGCCAGTACTGTTCTACGCCGACAAGGTCGGCGACTACGCGACCCACTACAGTTAGTTCGGCGTGGTGGTGCGCTCGCAGGGGGAGGATGGCGGCGTGGCCCGCTACGCGCGGCCGAAGACGGCGCCGGCGCGTGGAGCGCCGGGCGCCGGCACAGAGGCGCAGCACTGCCTCTCTGGCAAAAAGGGTCGTCGTCATCATCTGAGGCTGCGCCCGCCCCTCGTCCCTCCCCTCTTGAGCCCCCGCCTACCTGGCCCAAGAGGTTTTAGTTTACCAGTGCTGCTTGAGGGGATATCTAGGATGTTTGGTAAAACTGATGGATCTCCCCGCTCCCAGAACTGGCGCGGGCTTCCACTTGCGGTTCCCTTGCTCCTGCCCTTGCCTCTTTGCTTGCCCTTTCTCTCTCCCTCTCTCTTCACCGCCGCTTGGCGGCTCAAGCCTTTTCAAGGCCAAGCTGGCCCACCCTGGGAGCCCCGCAGGGCTCCCTACCCGCCCTGTTCTGGACTTTTACAGTGCCGCCGAGGCGCTAGGGTGCCTCGGCGGCGGCGTGGCCCGCTACGCGTGGCCGAAGACGGCGCCGGCGCGTGGGGCGCCGGGCGCCGGCACAGAGGCGCAGCACTGCCTCTCTGGCAAAAAGGGTCGTCGTCATCATCTGAGGCTGCGCCCGCCCCTCGTCCCTCCCCTCTTGAGCCCCCGCCTACCTGGCTCAAGAGGTTTTAGTTTACCAGTGCTGCTTGAGGGGATATCCACGCTCAAGGACTGGGGGCCTCCACCGACCTTCGGCAGGACCGCCGCCATCGTCGCCCCCTACGTCGACAACGGCAACATCATCGGCGGCAGCCCTGAGGCCGCGCTCAGGCTCTTCCACGCGCTGCGGGAGGAGCTCACCTGCATCGGCTTCCTGCTCCACTAAGAGGCGGAGCCCGCCTCGGACTACGAGCTCGTCGGGCGACAGATCCGAGGGCGACGGCGCTGCCTCGTCCCGAGGCCGCGGCGGATGTGGCGACTGTGGCTTGCCCTGGACGAGGTTTGCCAGGTCCAGCATATCTCGCCCGCCCAGCTGCGCCGGGTCATCGGCCACCTGGTGGGCCACTTCAGTGTCAGGAGGGAGCTCCTCAGCTGCCTGTGCTCGGTCTACCAGTTCGTGGGCGACGGGCTCGGGCCGCCGCGCGTGCTGGACAACGCCGTGGTCGTGGAGCTGCGGGTGGCACAGGGCCTTCTGGCTCTGGCGGTGTCGGAGCTCGGGAGAGGCATTGCCACCGTGGCGTACTGCTCGGACTCCAGCATGCGAGGCTTCGCGCTCCACGTCACGGACACTGACCCGCGCGAGGCCTGGGCCGCTGCCCAGTGCCATGAGAGGTGGAGGTTCAAGGAGGCGGACCCGCCACCACCAGATGATGATCGACGAGATGAACTGCGAGGCGTGCTGGCGCCTGGCGCCGCGGTCGCGGTGCTCACCGGCGCCTTCGCAGCATGCGCTCAGGACCACCTCCTGGCCGACCCGCCGCCGTCGGGCCCCGCCGCCCTCGCCATGGTCGAGCCGCGCCTCGTCGAGGTCGTCGGCCGCGTGCCCCGGCTGGAGCCGAGCTGGGGCGAACCTGGCCGCTGGCGGGCCGCGGCGGTGGGCGCCTGGAGGAAGCCTGACAAGATCCACAACCTCGAGGCCCGAGCAGCTCTCATGGGCCTCGAGGATTTCTGCAAGGACCCAGCCAACCGCTCCCACGTGCTGCTCTCGCTGGGGGGCAACATGTCCGAGGTCTTGGCCATGGACCGCGGACGGGCCCGCTCCTGGGAGCTGCTGGCCCTCGCGCGGAGGGCCGCCGCTCTGCAGGCAGCTGCGAACGCCCGCCGGGCCCGCCGACGCATCGAGACAGAGCGCAACCCCAGCGACTACGCCTCGCGGCTGCCGCACCTTCGGCCAGGCGAGGTTCGCCGTGGCCGAGGCGCGGAGGGCCTGGACGAAGGCCGCCTGCGCCTGCGGCCTGCCGCCGAGGGCGGCGCTGCCCCCCCCCCCGAGGCTGGGGCCGGGGCCGCGACGCCGACGGCTGAGGCGGCGGCGGCGCGCGCCGAGGACCTCTCAGCCGTGGGGGCGGCGTTCGGCGCCGCCGACAGGGGCCCTCGGACGGAGCGGCCGCCCCGACTGGTGCGGGGGCCCAGGCCTGAGCCCCGCGCTCCGCCGGCGCTGCTCCGACGGGGGAAGGCATTCCTGGAGGTCTTCGCTGGGTGCATGCGGCTCTTCGCGGCGGTGGCGCTCTCGGGGCTCGCCGCGGCCGTGCCGATCGACATCGGAGCACTTCAACATCACCGTGCCCGCCGTCGCGGAGGTGGTGGTCGGCTGGGTCCGGATCGAGCGGCCGCGTCTGGGCCGTGGCCCTCGGCACTCCGCGCTCCCGCTGGAGCTCCGCCCGACGGTCAGAGCCTTCGGGCCGCACCGAGAAGGACGGCCTGGAGTGCGCCCGATTCACCGTGCGGATTCTTTCGTGGTGCTGGAGAACCCGTGGTCTTCTGGTCTCTGGAACTGGCAGCCGCTTAGGAAGCAGCTTCGACGACTGGGCTGCGAGCGCCATGAGATCCACATGTGTGCCTACGGCGCAGCCTGGAAGAAGCCCGCTGGCCTGTGCAGTAACCTCCCCAACTTCTCCGACGCCATCCGCCGTTGCCCGGGCTGCCTGCGACGCGTCATCCTGCAGGGCTCCGTCTTTGTCGAGGGCGTCGGTTGGCGATGGAGGACCTCGCATGCAGCGGCGTGCCCTCCAGCTCTTTGTCGTGCTCTGGCCCGGGCGCTGGGGGATGCCGCCCCGCAGGTGCCGTCTGCCGCGCCGACGAGCAGCTCCTGGCGCCCTCGTGGGAGGACGAGCTCAGGCGCGCGGCCGGCGAGTCCAGGGACAGGCCAGGAGCCGCAGTGGCGCTCCCGGTCCTCCCGCGCCGAGCCTCGCTCGGCTGGGGGCGGGCGAGCCGTTCCTGGGACGGGGCCGACCTGGGCGAGGAGCTGGGCATCCTCCGCGCTCACCGAGGTGGAGACTCGCAATCGACGGCGCGGACAGCGCCATCGACAGCGCGGAGCCGAGCAGCCTGGTTTCCCCAAGAAGCTCACGGTCTCGCCCATCACCCGCAAGCGCTACGAGGCCGCCTACGCCGACGTGGTGCGCCCCCTGGGCCGCGACGTCCCGAGCGCCAAGAGCATGGGCGCTCGGGGCCGCGCCCTCGAGAGCTACATCGAGAAGCTTTACCGGGCGGGGGGCCGCATCGCCGTCGCGCGGTGCGCTTTCCACGGGGTCGCCTTCGTCAACGAGTGGCCTCGGCGGGACCCTTCCCTCCTGCCTCGCTCGAGGCTTGCTTTGCTGGGGTTCGCCCGCTCCCCGCCCGAGCATTGCCGAGGCCCGCCGTGCATGGAACAGGTCTACTTAGCCATCGACTACTTCATCGGCCGGGCCGCCGGCGACGACCTGCTCCTGTGCGCCATGGCCGCGGCTCACGCCTGGATCAGCGTGGCCGTGGACTGCTACCTCCGGCCCTCAGAAGGGCCGGCGCTGGCGGGCGCGGCGGTCAGCCGGCCGCGGCGAGGGGCCGCCGCCCAGGGCTGGGCTTTGACGATCGCCCCCCGCGGCGGCCCGCCGGCCAAGAACAGACGGTTCGATGCCAGCGTGGTGGTCGGGGCCCATGACAGGGCCTGGGCCTGCGCCTTGCTGGAGCTGCTAGTCCGCGACCTCCCAGCCGACAAGCCCCTCTTCCGAGCCCTCGCGCTGCGCAGCCTGGAGCGGCACAGCCTGGAGCGGCTCTACAGGGAGATGGGCAAGGCCCTGGACTTCCCGACGGTCGCCCATGGTCTGCGCCATGCCGGGCCTAGCCACGACTCCGTGGTGCACAAGTCTTCGATAGAGGACATCCAGCAGCGGGGTCGTTGGGTGTCGCTCGAGAGCTGCCGCATCTACACGAAGCCAGCCAGCTTGGTGCGCTCGCTAGCCCGAGTCTCAGACGCTCTCCTGCGGCAGGCGGCGCGCATCCGTCCGCAGCTCTCAGAGCGCCTGCTGCAGGTGGTCAGTGAGGCCCTCGCTGTCGCTCGGCGCGCCGGGAATCCTGGCAAATCTAAACGAGGCTGGAGATGAGGTCAGCTCTTCTCCGGCAATCTTCGGGGTGCTGCTGCCCCTCGGCCACTCCTCGCGGTGTCCGCGAGCCGGCTCAGTAAACAAGCGCCCTCTCGTCGACGTCTGCTCTCATCGTCGTCAGAGGCTAAAGGCAGGTTCTGGATTTTGTTGTGCTGTGTCTGGGCCGAAGCACGTTTCCCAGGGGATGTGATTTGTGCCTGCGCGGTATATCCCTCATCTTAGTGCTTCTGCAGTTCTTTTCTCGCCCCTCTCCCCCCTCTTCCTTCCCTCTTTCTTTCGTCTCCCCCCCTTGTGTGTCCTCGACGGTGTTGTGCCACTGACCTACGCTAGCCTCCTGTGCGGTGCTGGGGTCCAGTAATTTGGCAAATCTAAACGAGGCCGGAGATGAGGTCAGCTCTTCTCCGGCAATCTTCGAGGTGCTGCTGCCCCTCAGGCACTCCTCGCGGTGTCCGCGAGCCGGCTCAGTAGACAAGCGCCCTCTCGTCGACGTCTGCTCTCATCGTCGTCAGAGGCTAAAGGCAGGTTCTGGATTTTGTTGTGCTGTGTCTGGGCCGAAGCACGTTTCCCAGGGGATGTATCGGAGGTGAGGGGGGTGAGATCGAAGTGGAACGGAGAGCCCCGTACCGGGAAATCGACTTCGGTTTCGTGTTCGTGCGTGCCGTACGGGCGAGGCGAAGCTGCGTGGGCGGGCGAGAGGAAAGTCTCCTGTGGCTGAGGCGCGGCCGGACCAAATGATTCTCCACCGGGCGGGCGGTGGCGCGCGGTGTCCCGCCGGTGTCCCGCTCGGGGGCCGGTGGCACGCGGTGTCCCGCCAGTGTCCCGTCGGTGTCCCGATGATGATGATGATGATGATGATGATGATGATGATGATGATGATGATGATGTTGATGATGATGATGGTGGTGATGATGATGATGATGGTGTCCCGATGATGATGATGATGATGATGATGTTGTTGTCGATGTTGATGATGATGATGATGGTGATGGTAGTGATGATGATGGTGCCCCGATGATGATGATGATGATGATGATAATGTTAATGATGATGATGCTGCTGATGATGATGGTGCCCCGATGATGATCGTGTTGATGATCTTGATAATGTTGTTGATGATCATCAGACTTGATGATGAGGATGATGATGAAGATGATGATGATGGTGTCCAGATGATGATGATGAGGATTATGGTGGTGCTGTTGATGATGATGATGATGGTGTCCCGATGATGATGTTGCTGTTCATGATGATGATGGTGCCCTGATGATGATGACGTTGATGATGAGGATGATGATGGGTTGATGATGATGATTTTGACGATGGTGGCCCAATGATGGTGATGAAAATGTTGATGTTGATGATGATGGTGTCCCGATGATGTTGATGATGATGATGGTGATGATGATGGTGTCCCGATGATGATGGTGTTCCATTGATGTTGATGGTGATGGTGTTGATGATGATGATGGTGATGGTGGTGATGATGATGGTGTCCCGATGATGATGATGATGTTGTTGACGATGTTGATGATGATGATGATGATGATGATGATGATGATGATGATGATGATGGTGAGGGTGGTGATAATGATGGTGCCCCGATATGATGATGTTAATGATGGTGATGATGTTGATGATGATGATGGTGATGATGATGGTGCCCCGATGCTGATGATGATATGGTGATGTTGATGATGATGGTGATGAGGTGATGGGGATGATGGTGTCCCGATGATGTTGATGATGATGCTGATGACGTTGATGACGATGATGTTGACGATGATGATGATGATGGTGTCCCGATGATGATGATGATGATGATGATGATGATGATGATGATGATGATGATGATGATGATGATGATGATGATGATGACGTTGATTGTGATATCGATTGTGATGTCGATAATGGTACCGATAGTTAGACCGAATGTGATATCGATTGTGAGATCGATAGTGAGATCGATTGTGAGATCGATCGTCAGATCGATTGTGAGATCGATCGAATGAAGTAGATCGAGTGAGATCGATTGTGAGATCGATCGGGCGAGATCGATCCAGCGAGACCGATAGTGGGATCGATAGCGAGATCGATAGTGAGACCGATCGAGTGAGACTCCTTATCACCCGAAGGGTGGTCGTATAGGTCTATAAACAATATATATCGGAGGTGAGGGGGTGAGATCGAAGTGGAACGGAGAGCCCCCCTACCGGGAAATCGATTTCGGTTTCGTGTTCGTGCGTGCCGTGCGGGCGAGGCGAAGCTGCGTGGGCGGGCGAGAGAAAGTCTCCTGTGGCTGATGCGCGGCCGGACCAAATGACTCCCTTCCGGGCGGCCGGGGGCCCGCGGTGTCCCGCCGGTGTCCCGCTGGTGTCCCGTGTGGCTGAGGCGCGGCCGGACCAAATGACTCCCTTCTGGGCGGCCGGTGGCCCGCGGTGTCCCGCCGGTGTCCCGCCGGTGTCCCGTCAGTGTCCCGTCGGTGTCCCGATGATGATGTTGATGATGATTATGATGATGATTATGATGATGATGGTGATGATGATGATGGTGATGATGATGATGTTCATGATGGCGATGATGATGATGTTGATGTTGATGATGATGATGATGATGATGATGATGGCGATGATGATGATGAGATGATGATAATGATGATGATGACGATGATGATGATGATGATGCTGATGATGATGATGACGATGATGATGATGGTGATGCTGATGATGATGCTGATGATGATGAGGACGATGATGATGATGATGATATGATGATGATGGTGTCCCGATAATGATGATGATGACGATGATGATGATGATGTCGATGACGATGATGATGATGATGATGATGATGATGGTGTCCCGATGATGAGGATGATGATGGTCATGATGATTATGTTGATGATCATGACGATGACGATGATGGTGTCACGATGATGATGAGTATGTTGATGTTGATGATGATGATTATGATTGTGTCCCGATGATGATGATGTTGATGATGATGAGGTTGATGATGATTATGGCGTCCCGATGATGATGAATGTTCTGATGGTGGTGATGATGATGTTGATGATGATTGCGTCCCGATGGTGATGATGATGATGTTGATGCTGATGTTGGTAATGATGATGATGGTGCCCCGATGATGACGATGATGATAATGCTGATGATGATGTTGATGATGCTGATGATGTTGATGTCGATGATGAGGATGAGATGATGATGATGGTGTCCCGATGATGAGGATGATGATGTTGATGATGATAACGATGGTGATCATGATGGTGTCCCGATGATGATGCTGCTGCTGATGATGATGATGATGACGATGACCGTGTCCCGATGCTGCTGATGATGATGATGTTGATGATGATTGTGATGATGGTGATGATGATGATGGTGGTGTCCCGATGATGTTGATGACCGTGATGATGATGATGTTGGTGTTGATGATGATGACGGTGTCCCGATTATGATGATGTTGGTGATGATGATGTTGATGTTGATGTTTTTGTTGATGATGATGATGATGATGATGATGATGGTGATGACGTTGATTGTGAGAGCGGTTGTGATATCGATAGTCAGATCGATAGTGAGACCGAATGTGATAGCGAATGTGAGATCGATTGTGAGATCGATTGTGAGATCGATAGTCAGATCAATTGTGAGTTATATCGAGTGAGATCGATTGTGAGATCGATCGAGGGAGATCGATCGAGCGAGACCGATAATGAGATCGATAGTGAGATCGATAGTGAGACCGATCGAGTGAGATGTTGGTTCCTGCCCCCCCCCCGAACTTCCTTATCACCCGAAGGGTGGTCGTATAGGTGTATATATATATATAGATAGATAGATAGATAGATAGATAGATAGGCCGGGGGGGACAAAATCGGTGCCGTCATCCCCCATGGCCGCCCCCCCGAACCTTTGGGGGGTCACAGACCCCCCCGGACTGCCCCGGGCGGCTTCCAAATTGCCCACGACGGGCCACGCGGGCCGTAGATGGTCAAGAAAGCCTGAAGAGGCCCCGAAGACGCCCAAGAGCGCCCCAAGAGGGCCCGTGAGGGCCCCAAGAGGGCCTTCAAGAGGCAAACATCGGCCCATTTCCTTCGTAAAACGTGCGTTTTCGGCATACTCGCTGGCTTCGTCTTCACAGTGCTGCAGACGCCCCCGCGGAGCCCCAACACAGTCCAAGAGAGACCCAAGAGGACCCAAAACGGCCCAAAAGGGTCGTCCTGTGGGGCTCACGGAACCCCCCGAGACGGCCCAACAGGCCCCCCAAAGCCGGCCCAGGAGGCCCCCAAGACGGCCTCAGGGAGGCCCAAGAGGGCCTCGTTCGAAATCATGTTCCCGGAAGCTCTCTGGAAACATGATTTCAAGGTTCCGAGGACGCCCAAGAGGCCCACAAGACAGCCTCAGCGAGGCTCAAGAGGGCCCGAGAAGGCTTGCAGATGGCCGAAGAGGGCCCCGAGAGGGCTTTAGAGGCAAACATCGGCCCATTTCCATAGTAAAACGTACATTTTCAGCATACTCGCTGGCTTCGTCTTCGCAGTGCCCAAGACGCCCCCGAGGAGCCCCAAGACAGCCCAAGAGCGACCCAAGAGGGCCCAAGACGGCCCAAAAGGGTCGGCCTGTGGGGCTCACGGAACCTTCCAAGACGGCCCAAGAGGCCCCGAAGCCGGCCCAGGAGGCCCCCAAGACGGCCTGAGGGAGGCCCAAGAGGGCCCCGTTCGAAATCATGTTCCCGGAAGCCTCTCCGGGAACATGATTTCCGGGTTCCGAGGACGCCCATGGGCCCACAAGACAGCCTCAGCGAGGCCCCAGAGGGCCCGAGATGGCTTGAAGGTGGCCGAAGAGGGCCCCAAGAGGGCCTTCAAGAGGCAAACATCAGCCCATTTCCATCGTAAAACGTACATTTTCAGCATACTCGCTGGCTTCGTCTTCGCAGTGCCCAAGACGCCCCCGAGGAGCCCCAAGACAGCCCAAGAGAGACCCAAGAGGGCCCAAGACGGCCCAAAAGGGTCGGCCTGTGGGGCTGACGGAACACCCCAAGACGGCCCAAGAGGCCCCGAAGCCGGCCCAGAAGGCCCCCAAGACGGCCTGAGGGAGGCCCAAGAGGGCCCCGTTCGAAATCATGTTCCCGGAAGCCTCTCAGGGAACATGATTTCAAGGTTCCGAGGACGCCTATGGGCCTACAAGACAGCCTCAGCGAGGCCCCAGAGGGCCCGAGATGGCTTGAAGGTGGCCGAAGAGGGCCCCAAGAGGGCCTTCAAGAGGCAAACATCAGCCTATTTCCATCGTAAAACGTACATTTTCAGCATACTCGCTGGCTTCGTCTTCACAGTGCCCCAAACGTCCCCGAGGAGCCCCAAGACAGGCCAAGAGAGACCCAAGAGGGCCCAAGACGGCCCAAAAGGGTCGGCCTGTGGGGCTCACGGAACCTTCCAAGACGGCCCAAGAGGCCCCAAAGCCGGCCCAGGAGGCCCCCAAAACGGTGCAGGGAGGCCCAAGAGGGCCCCGTTCGAAATCATGTTCCCGGAAGCCTTTCCGGAAATTTGATTTCCGGGCTCCGAGGGCCCCCTAGAGGGCCCCAGGACAGCCTCAGCGAGGCCCAAGAGGGCCCGAGATGGCTTCAAGATGGCCAAATAGGGCCCCAAGAGGGCCTTCAAGAGGCAAGAATCAGCCGGTCCCCGTAGTAAACCGTACATATTCAGCATGCTCCCTTGCTTCATCTTCGCAGTGCCCCAGACGCCCCCGAGGAGCCCCAAGACAGCCCAAGAGAGACCCAAGAGGGCCCAAGACGGCCCAAAAGGGTCGGCCTGTGGGGCTCACGGAACCTTCCAAGACGGCCCAAGAGGCCCCGAAGCCGGCCCAGGAGGCCCCCAAGACGGCCTCAGGGAGGCCCAAGAGGGCCTCGTTCGAAATCATGTTCCCGGAAGCCTCTCAGGGAACATGATTTCCGGGTTCCCAGGACGCCTAAAGACAGCCCCCAGAGGCCCCAGACGTGCCGAAGATGACCTCAGGACGGCCGACGACGCCGCCAAAACGGCCCAAGAGCGCCTCCAGAGGCCCCTCCAAAGGGCCCCAGAAGCCGAAAATCATCCATTTCCTGGTGGTTTTTGAAGCATTCTTGCGCTCTCCCATGTTCCGGCTCCCCACGGTCCCGGACCGCGTCAGAGGCCCTTCAGATCGCTCCAAGACGGTCGAAGGGGCTCCCAAGAAAGCTCAGAGACGGCCCAGGAGGTTCCCCAGATAAGTCAAGAGGGCCTCGAGAGCGCCCCAAGAGAGCCCCAAGAGCGACCCAAAGGGCCCGAAGAGCGCGACATGTTAAGGTGTCAAGGTCTCCGGCCTGAGAGGCTCCTAGGGCAGGCCATCAAACGGCCCCCAAGCAGCCCCGTGAGGCTCCCAAGAGGCCCCCATGGAAGCCACCTGCGGGCCCCCAAGACACTTCGGTAAATCGTATTTCCCAGATAGCTTTCCAGGAACATGATTCCTTGGGCTTCCGCCCACCGCCCCAACCATGTTTCCAATAGGCTTGCCGATAAGGCCAAAAGGCGCTCCTCGGTGAGTCCCCAGAGGCCCCCCTCTTAGAGAGCCGAACAAATCATGCTCCCGGAAAGCTTCCCGGGAACATATATAGGGTGCGGGCCGCTGCCTGTTCCCGCCATCGGTGCCCACCAGGGGTTGCGGGGGGGGGGGTCCAGAGCTCCCGAGGTGGCCCGCCGCCCCGAAGCAGGCCACGACAGACTAAGGGGGCCCCGAGAGGGCCCAAGACGGTTCCACGAGGCCCCGAAGACGCCCAAGATGCCCTCAAGACAGCCGACGAGGACTCCAACACGCTCCAGGACGGACTCAAGAGGCTCCCCAAGAGGGCCCTGGAAGGCACGATTCACTCGTTTACCGAGTGTTTTGGATTTTGGCGTTCTCGTTTTCCCCGCTTCCCAGCGCTCCCTTCACGGCCTCGGAGACACTTCAGATCGCTCCAAGAAGGCCCACGAGGCCCCGACGAGGGCCCCAAGACGGCCCAGCATGCTCCCCAGACAACCCAAGTGTGCCCCAAGAGCGCGCCAAGAGAAGGCCCAGAGGGGTCCCGAAGCGGCCCGGGCCCGCCTCGAAGCAGGCCACGACAGGCCAATGGAGGTCTCGAGAGGGCCCAATACGGTCCGAAGAGGCTCCGAAGACGCCCAAGCTGCCCTCAAGACGGCCGACGAGGACTCCAACACGCTCCAGGACGGACTCAAGAGGCTCCCCAAGAGGGCCCTGGGAGGCAAGATTTACTAGTTTTCCTATGGTTTTTGAAGGATTTAGGCGTTCTCGCTTTCCCCGCTTCCCAGCGCTTCCTCACGGCCTCGCTCGGAGGCTCTTCAGATCGCTCCAGGACGGGCCACGAGGCCCCGAAGAGGGCCCCAAGACGGCCCAGGAGGCTCCCCAGACAACCCAACTGTGCCCCAAGAGCTCCCCAAGAGAGGGCCCAGAGGGGGACCGCCAACCGATATTTCGAGGTCTCTGGCCCTAGAGGCCGCCTGTAGGCCCCCGGAGGCGCCCAAGAGGCCCCCAGGAAGCCCCAAGAGACCCCCAAGGGGCTCTCAGGGAACGCCCAAGAGGCCCCCCAACACACCCCAAGAAATCATGTCCCCAGAAAACTTTCCGGGGACATGGTTCATCATGGGCCCGAGAGTTCCCAGAGGCCCCCAAGGGGCCCCCAGGGAACGCCCAAGAGACCCCCCAACACACCCCAACAAACCATGTCCCTAGAAAGCCTTTCGGGGACATGGTTCATCATGGGCCCGCGAGTCTCTGGAGGCTTCGAAGTACCATCATGCTACAGGAGAGCTGTCTGGGAAGTTGATTGGGAACATGACTGATCGCCTTCTCGCGGCCCTCCGCAGATCGTTTCGCACAAAGTTGCCCCAACTGCCCTCTTGAACCGACGACGACGAAACGACGAAGACGACGACGACGACGCGCCCCAATATGCGACGACGACATTACGACGACGACGACGACGACGACGACGACGACGACGACGACGACGACGACGACGACGACGGCACGCCCCAACAGGCTCCCCAAGACGCCCCCAAACCCATGCTCCCAGAAGGCCTTCTGGGAACTCGATTCATACGGCCTCCGCCCCCCCACACAACCATTTTCCTCGAAGGCCTTTCGGAATGCAGACTGGCATACATTGGCATGCGTGTACTGTGGTCCATTACTTCAGTGGAGCAGTGAATTCGTCAAGGCCTGGGGCCTGCTAAAACCTGAGCGCGAACGCGATGGTTCTAGTATATTTGTAGCATATCTATAGATATAGACGTTGATGTGGATTCGTATGTCTGTGAACATGTATATGAATATGTGCATGTGTACGCGCATGTCTACGTGTTCGCATATGCATATGTCTGTGTCTATGTATTTGAGATGCATGTGTTTATGTGTATGTGCAGTGTATGTGTATGCATGTGCATATGCATATGTATATGTATATGTATATGTATGTGCAAATCTAGTTGTACATGCATATGCAGGTGTATACGTATGTATGTATATATATATATATGTATGCATCGGTATTTGCGTTCATGCATGCAGGCATGTACGTGTGCATGCATACATGCATGCATGCATGCATGCATGCATGCATGTATGTATGTATGTATGTATGTGTATACAGGCATGGATACACGAATGTATGTATGACGTTACGTATGTCTGTACGCAGGTATGTAGATATGTATGCATCGATACAGGCATGTATTTATGTATATGTGTGTATACGTATAGAATTATATCCATATGTATGTGTGCTTATATATGGCCATACATGCAAAAATAATGTCGATGTATCTATATATCGAAACCTATACAGGTACCTGTGCACATTCACACATATATCTATATCTATATATTTGTACACATGAGTCTATACTTTTCTGTGTGAACGCACGTATATGGCTCAAGGCTGGCTCAAGTGCCCGCGCACAGGGCGCGTTCTGGCTTCCTTCTGCCCCGAGACCTCCCATCCCGTTTCCTTAAGTTTGCCATGGCGGGCCTCTGCCGGGTCTGCGTTGCCCGCGGCGTCGAGGGGCTTGCCATGCCAGGTGGCCTCCTCTGCGAAGCCCACCTGCACGCACCTGCTCTGGGGCTAGCTGCGCCGACTATGGATACGTCGGCCGTGGAGGAGGACGACGCGATGAACGCCGCGCATGCCGAGCACTCTGGCGCCACGCAGGGCATGGTGGCGCTGCAAATGGCACCTGCCGTCACGGAGGCACCCTCTGCTTTCGCGGACTTGATCGGGCATCAGATGCTCGCGCATTTCGAGCTCATCCAGGCGGCGCACACGATCAACGACCACACCATCATCCCACGCTCCCTGGACACCAAAATTGAGTTCGACCAGGTCCTGAAGGCGCTCGCATACGTCCCCGACGCTGCCGAACCCTGGAGCATTCTGAGACTGGCACTTTTGGAGGGACCTGACATCTCCTTAAACACCATCGAGACGCGCCTCCGCTTTGCCAAGCTGCTGGCCTCCGTGATCGACGGCGCGAGCTGGCCCGAGCAGGACAAATCCGACGACCGCGCGTCCGTGCAGAAGATCTCCCGCGCGGCCGACGCCTGCTTCGACTCCTTCGACGCGTGGGTCCGGGAGAGGAAACGCGCGCGCCCCTCCAAACTCCCCCTCTGGAAGGAGCTGGGTAGCCGATGGTAGCCGCGCTTTCAACGTCGTACTCGACACCGCCCCATCGGGAACGGAGGTGGTGGGCACCCAACGGTCGAACTTCCTGGACACCACGGGAGGATCGACGAACCCCCTCTACAGCACCCGAGTGGCGACGGTGGGAATGGCCCAGCTGCTCGCCGATCTCGCGGAGAAGGGGGACCCCACCTTCTGTGACACGATCACGGCCACGGGCAAACCAGTCTCGATATGGGCTCCCTGCACAGCGACAGCACTGGGTCGATTGATGGCTTCACTGTTGCGGCGGGGCGCCAACGAGGTCCCCTGCGACTGCATCCGCTTCCTCGCCCCGATGGATTTGCACCCAGGTTGCACCGGTGTCGAGTCCATCTGCGATTTGTGGAGGCACGAGCTCCTGGGCGACAAGTGGCCAGGCATGACACGCAACGTCGAATTCCACCCGCAACTGCTCGAGTTCATCTCCCCTGGCCCTGCGGGTCCCCCCCACGAACTACTCGGCCTGGCGATCTTCACGATATCCTCTTCGCTGCTCCGCCAGGCGCCTCGCATTCGTGACCTGGAGGCGCCTATCTTGTCGACGGCTGTGCTTCCGACATGCTTCATGGACTTCCCCTCCGCCGTCGGCCCGGCGGTTATGCGCGTCTTGCGCGGCGGCCTGGGCGCATCTGCGGCCGTCGGACGCATCTACCGCAGCCCGGACCACGCGACGGAGACGCCCCGGGGCCGAGTCGAGGTTCGCATCGCCAACCGCGCGTCCTCCCTCACCAAGGAGCTGATGATGCGCCGCATCCGAGGGCGTCTCCCGATCGGCGTTTGCTCCGCCTCCGTGGACCTGTTCACGGACGCGGGCCCCCTCTTAGCCGAAGTGGGCCATGCGGACGCCATCAACTCGTTCTGGAACATGTGTTCGGGGGCGTTTTCCCTCGCCGAGTCCATTGTGCTCCTCGCCGCGGAGGCCGCCACCGAGACCTGGCAGACCACGATGGACGCTATGCTGCGGAACGACACTGACTCCGCGATCTTCAAGCTCAAGCGTCGCCCCTTCCGCCAAGGAGGTCGGCACTTCGCCGCCCCGTCAGCCCTCCGAGCAAGGCTGGCGGCCACGCGCCGCGCCAAGCAGACAAGGGGAGGTTCGGCGACCCTCCAAGCCATCGCGGACGTCGAGACAAAAGGGCACCTCCATGCGGGCGAGCATGTGCTGGCGCAGTCCCTCATGCAGCATCCGATCGCGCAGGCGGGCCTCCACCTCGCGGAACAGTCCGCCGACGGGGGCCCCAAGAACAGCTCATGGAAGTGGCTGTCGGCCTCGGACCCCTCTGCGCCACCAGGCCGCGCAAGTCTCTTCTTGAAAGACCCCTCGGAGGCCCAGAGGGTCCACAACGCGCTCCATGACAAGAGCATCCGCGTGGGAATGGGCACTGTCAGAATTCACGTGCGCAACGATTTGCAGGACCAGGTCGGGGGCGCAGACGCCGCTCTGCGACTCGCCCCTGCATGCTCCCCATGGTGGGCGTCGCGTTTTACTTCCTGGACCTCGCGCCCGCGAGCTACTGCGTCAACGCCCACGCCGGGGATTATTCGAATGCAGCTGCTTCTGCCCGCCATCGTCTTCCACCATGTCTGCCCCCCCTCCCAGACGAGCAAGCATCGCAGCTCCGCCAACGCCATGATGTTCCGCCATCTCTTCTTCAACGAGCTCTCGTTCGACGGGCTCTGGGCGTCTCTCCACCGACATTCGTCGAGGGGCCCAGGCCTGCCTCATCGAGAACGCGCCCGCCATTGCCGCGATCGGAGGTGGCGGCGCGCCCGTTTCGAGGATGTTTTTCCATCTGCACATGGGGCGCGCAGGCGCTCTTCGCCGAAGACGCGGGCCGCCGCAGCCTCAAGCGGGGGAAGTTGTTGCACCTCCTGAGGGGCCACGACGTCGTCGCGATCACCGAGTCCCACGGCGCGAGCGAGTCCTTGCAGCTGGCCACGGCCCCTCCCGGCACCATGGCGCGGTGGGCCCCGGGCACGTCTCGCCGAGGAGGCGTCGGAGTGGTTGTCGACGAATCCTTCTTGCAGCAAGTCCCCATCCAGGCCTGGGTCAGTCTTCACCCTGGGCGCGCCGCCGTACTCCGACTGGGTGGTCCGCGCGGTTCGACGGTCCAGACGGGCGCCTCCGCTGACTTCACTGGCCCCGTGGCTGAGCACGCTGTTGCCCGTCAGATGGAGGTGGGGGACGTTGCCCCCCTTGCCCAGCAACGCGGTCAGCTTTGCTCCACCATAGCGCGATCCACGCGGCCGTCTCACGATGCACTCACCATCATCACTGGAGACTTCAACTGGCTCGCCGTGGAGCGGGGCATAATCTCCAAGACCACCGGGGCTGCCACGGGGCGTCGGGGCCGCGAGGAGGAGATGCATTGGGCGCGCCTCCTGCCATGCACCGAAGTACACCAACCGTGCATGACCCATAGCTCCGCCCAGGCTCGCTCCAGCCTGACCTCCTTGATCGACAGGTCGCGATTGGGGTGGGCGACTGGAACTTCCAGCTGTCCAACCACAGGGCCGCGTTCTTTCCGCGCCGGACGCCGCCGCCAATGCCATCGACCTCCCGGCCCATTTCGTCAGAGTTGGTTCGACGCCCAGGCTGGCCCCAAGCCGTGGCACTCCGATATCTTTCCCTCCTCGAGGGAACGGCCGACGTGAGCGAGGTTCAACGCCTCGCCACCCTGCGTCGGGCCATGCGCGACGCATCCATCTCCTTCCAGGCGACCTCCGCTAGCAGGCTGGCCGAGAGGCATCTGGCGACCAGCTGGGCCGGGCCACGGCGTTCATCAGAGCAGCGGAGTCCCGTTCCACGCGCGCGATCTTGGCGGCGATCGCACGGCGTCCGCACCTCTGTACCTTGGCGCCCAACCCATGCGACCCGTCACTGGCGATGGGAAGGCGGCTTGCCCCGGTCAGGGAGCGCGCCGTCGAACTTGCTCGCGAGCGCGCCATCGCGGAGCTCGCGCGTCTTCAAGAAGCACCTTCGGACTTCCTAGAGGAGCTCAAGCATCGCGCCCGCCAGAAGAACCCCCGACCCCTGTCAAGGTTGTCGCCTGGGAAAGGGGAAGTCTGTTTCATGGGGCGCCCCGCGCGCGACCCGACGAGACGGCCGCAGATTTCCGGGCACGCTGGGGGCGGGTTTTCGCCAGGAAGTCGACCGAGCAGGCGCTGCGGCGACGCTGGTTCCAGGACGACCTGACCCCTGAGGCGTTCGCGCCGCTGCCGCCGGCAGACTCGCCGCAGCGGCAACTCCGTCGCGAGGACATCCAGAAGGCCATTCGGTGCTCTGGCTCGTCGGCCCCAAGGCCCAGCGGCATTCCTGCGGCGGCCCGTTCCGAATTGGGCGAGTTGGGCGTCGACGTGCCACTCGGAGCTTTTCGCCGCCTCGCTGGCCCCGACGGGGGGGACTTGCAACGAGTCCACCAGCCCGATTTCAATAGCTCTTTGCTACACCTCCTCCCAAAGAAGGAGTCGGGATTCGACGACGAAGTCGGCCACTACTACGACGCCGACAAAGTTCGACCAATCAACGTGGTCAACTTTGACAACAGGATCATCGCCAACGCTGCTCGCTTTCGCCTCGAATCCATAGTCGAGGATTGGACTTCGGGGATTCAGCGCGGGTTTGCGGGGGGCCGCTCACTTTTTAGCCAACGCGGTCGACATCGACACTCAGATGCGCGCGACAGCCCTGGCCCAGGAAAGCGGAGTTTGCATCTTCTTCGACTCCGCGGCCGCCTTCCCCTCGATCGACCAGACCTTCGTCGTGGAGCTGTTAGGGTGGATCGGCGCGCCGCCAGCCCTGCTCGATTTCATCGCGGCGCTGTGCCGCGGCAACTTCTGCCAGATTTGCATCGGAGGCCATCGGTTCGAGGGCTTCGCTTCGACGGCAGGGGTTCGCCAGGGCTGTCCGCTCTCGCCACTGTTGCTCGCAATTGCAGCAGATCTCATACTACGGCGTTTGCAGCGCCTCGTCACCGACGCCACCCCGAGGGCCTTTGCCGACGACCTGGCCCCGGTTTCGCGGGAGTTCCTGCGCGATGCCCCAACGCCGGCGGACCTTTTCCACGAGTGCGCCCTCATCTCGTGCATGGAGCTGAACATGGGCAAGACGGTGGTGGTGCCGCTGTGGCAGACCGACCCGGCCGTGCTGCGGGGCCAGATCGCGGCGCTGGCGCCGCGCTGGGGGGCCATGAAGATCGACTATGCCGCCGAATATCTCGGGTTCACCCTCGGCCCCGGCAGCGGGGGGCGATCGCGGCACAAGCCGCTCGCGAAGTTCGACGAGAGAGCCGAGCTGTGGGGCAAGACGGGCTGGGCGGCCCGGGTCAACCTGTTCTCGGTGCTCGGGTTCGTGGCTCAACTACTCCCAGCGCCCGAGTTCTGGCCTGTCCACGAATGCGCTGCGATCGCCAAGCTGTTCCCAGGCCCCCGCGGGTGATTATCTGCATCGGTCCTTCGGAATCCCCGACCCATCGGCTTCTCAGGCAGCTTCCCAGATCTTCAACTACTGTCTTTGGCGGCCCGTTTTCGGGTGGCGACATGCGAGGCGCCCAACGAAGGCGGCCTCCAGGTGCGATAAAGGGAGAGGGCACTCCGGCTGGACACGACGCAGAGCGAGTTTTTGTACAGGCGGGGCTCGCGGGACCGATGCTTCCAGGGTGCCGTCATCCTCCACTTGGATACTACCCTCGACCACTTCGGGGAGCTCGGCTGGACGCCAGCCCGGGTCAAGGCGCACGTCCTGAGGAACGGCGCCGACGACGACAGCGTTCCCGCCCAGGCGGCTACGTGCCGCAGGGCGCGGCTGAAGACAAGCCTTGACATCCTCCAGCGGACGCGCCCGGAGCCATGTGAGCGCTTCTGGCGCCGTAGGCTCGCTCGCTGGCAGATCGGCTTGCCAGCTGCGGCACGCCCCGTGCGACCGCAGGAGATCTTGCACCTCTTGCGATCAGCTTTGCTTCCGCGGGTCAGGGCTGCCTTGGCGCGCACCTGGTTCAACGGGTGGTGCGCGGGACGCCAGTTCCAGCAACGCTGTGCTTGCGTCTTCGGTTGTCCCGCCGAAGATTCCATAGGGTATTACTCCCGGTGCCCAGTGGTGCAGGAATTCTCCCGGCGGTGCCTCGCCCTGCCTCCTTTCCCCCCCCGCGTTTTCTGATTTGTTGTTGCTTTCACACCCCGTGCAGAGTTTCGGCCGGAACATCTTCGTCCGCATGGCGGTCCGCACGGCGGCCGTGCATATATTGCATTGCCGCTGGCAGCATGCGGACTCCGTCACGGCGCCCGCCGCCTCAGCCTTAGGCCAGGCGGCGCTGGAGTTGGTTCGCGGGCACCCCGCCGCGCGCACAGTGGCGTCCGCTCATGTGGGTGGGTGCCCGCCCGCCGCCGTGGCCCTAGTGGGCTCGGCCTGTTTTGCTTGCCCGTCTCCTCGGCCTCCTCGCCTCCCCTTCCCTCCCTCTGTCCATCCGTGCCGCTGCCGCCGCCGCCGCCGCTCATTTACCACCCGACTTCGTGTGATGTTTCATTTGTCGCCCCTCTTGGGGCCGCGCTCGTGGAGACATCCGTGCGAGCGCCGGCGACTGAAAGGTCCGTCGGTCTGCGCATGCGCGAGCCACGCTTTCTCGCTCCTCTCCCTCCTCTCGCTTCCTCCCCCGTCCGATTTCAAAGGCCGAAATTCGTGACATTTTCGTTGCGCGTTGCCGCCGTTGCCCACGCCTCCTCAGTTCTGGGTGTACCAGCCTATCCTCGATTTGGGCACCAGGCAGGGGGAGCCGTGATGTGACCCTCGACAGCGAGTGCATGGGAGGTCCCGGGGCTCCGGGGGATCTGCCGGGGCGCCGGGGGCTTTTTAAATCGACTGACGACGCCCTCGGATCGTCAGAAATGGCGCTCCCAGATTGCGAAAACGACCAATGGCGGCCCGAGATTGCCCCATAATTTGGCCGTGGCTGTCCAAGAGGCCCCCAAAACGCCCCAGAAGGCCTCCAAGATGCCTCCCATGGAACCCCAGCCCCAGGAGGCAACAATCATTGACTTTCAATGGTCTTTTGAAGGATTTTCGAGTTCTCGCCTTTTCAGTTTCCAGACGCTCCACGACGGCCCAAGAGGCCCCAATGTCCGCTCCAAGACAGCCACAGAGGCCTCGAAGACGGCAACAAAATAGCTCAAGTGGGCCCCAAGACGGCGCCAGAGGCGCCCAAGACGGCCTGAGAGGGCCCCAAGACGGCCCCAAGAGGGGGCCAAGAGGGGTAACACGAACCGATAATCCGAGCTTTCCACCCCGAGAGGCTCTCAGAAGGCCCCGAGAAGCCCCCAAGAGGCCCCAAGAGGGCCCAAGAAGCTCACCAGGGGACCGAGTAGGTTCTAAGAGGCCTCCCACGAAGGCCCCAAGAGGTAAACATCATTGTCTTGCTAACGGTTTTTTCATTGATTTTCGAGGTTTCAGCCTTTGGGCATCAGCGCTGCAGCGGGAGCAAGATTCGGAACGAGCGGAAGCGCGGAAATGAGGCCAGCGCTGCGGCGGGAGCACGATTCGGAACGAGCGGAAGCGCGGAAAATTGGCCAGCGCTGCAGCGGGAGCACGATTCGGAACGAGCGGAAGCCCGATAATGAGGCCAGCGCTTCAGCGGGAGCACCATTTCGACAAAAAACCGGATCGACATCCCATATCCCTGGAATCTTGTACGCGGAGGGGGGCCAGACATTTTCCGGACGTCATCACATGAGAGAGGAGAGTAGTATTCAGATTGCGTAACTGTGGACGGCGAGGGGGAGGGGGAGGATGAGGACCAGTGCAATACGATTTAGGGTCGTCAGGTCGCAACAGGGACGTTGCTTCGCGGCGTTGAAGTCTCAGGAGTAGTGCTTTGGCAAGGTTGAAATTTTTCAGACGGTTGCCTTCCAACTGGGCTTTTCACACATTGATAATAGATCTCCAAAGGGGCATATGAAGAGGGAATTTGGAGGGAGGGCTTGCTGCAACGTCGTTGATGGGGCTTGGGCTTGTACTGGTCCTCCTCCTCCTCCTCCTCCTCCTCCTCCTCCGCCTCCTCCTTGTCCTCCTCCCCTCCTCTTCCTCCTCCTCTTCCACCTCCCCCTCCTCATCCTTCTCCCCCTCTCTCTCTTGCCCCTCTCTCGCCCCCTCGCCCTCCAAACCTCTGCTTCCCTGTCATCCCATCCCCCGCCTCCCCGGTCCCCTGCGCTCGCTCTCCCCCTCCTCCCCCCCATCGCTTTGCCACCCACACGTTCTGAGACTTCGGTGCCTGGTGCTTGCACCGTTCCGCACCGCCTCGCCACCTCTCGGGGGGAAGAGCCGTGGCCGCGGGGCTGGGCCGGCTGGG
>CAUYUJ010015579.1:300872-323765 GCA_963575745.1 Prorocentrum cordatum | reverse complement strand
GTCCGAGTCAATTTTGGTGGCAAAATCGGAACTCCAGCTCACTCCGGGTCGGCCCCTCGCCCCCGAGAGCTCGAACGCGGGCTCATAAAAAACCCAGCGGCCGCCCAGACGGCCCAAGAGGGCCCTGAGAGGCCGAAACATCGCTCCAAGACACTCCAAATGTTCCTCAGACGGCTCCAGAAGCCTCCAACGTACTCTCCCGACACCTCCTAAGAGTGCCCAAAGACGGAAAATCTGTCCCATTCCTTTGGGACAACGTACATGTTCCCTACCTAGGCTCTGCCTAGAAGGGTTCTTACTCTCTTAGCTTAAAGGGACCGGGCAGTGCTAACCGCCCCGGGCGGTTCCCCCAGTCCCCGCCCCGCGGTTCCCCCCAGTCCCCTGGGAGCTTTAGCTTTAGCTTTAGCTTAGCTTTAGCTTAACTTTAGCTTAGCTGTAGCTTAGCTTTAGCTTAGCGTTTCGCTTAGCTTTTCGCTTAGCTTTAGCTTAGCTTTAGCTTAGCTTTAGCTTAGCTTTAGCTTAGCTGTAGCTTAGATGTAGCTTAGCTGTAGCTTAGCTTTAGCTAGCTTTAGCTTAGCTTTAGCTTAGCTTTAGCTTAGCTGTAGCTCAGATTTAGCTTAGCTTTAGCTCAGCATTAGCTCAGCTTTAGCTTAGCTTTAGCTTAGCTTTAGCTTAGCTGTAGCTTAGTTTTAGCTTAGCTTTAGCTTAGCTGCGGCTTAGCTTTAGCTTAGCTTTAGCTTAGCTTTAGCTTAGCTTTAGCTTAGCGTTACTGTTACTACTAATGCTGCTTTCCTAGGGGTTCCAACTCCTAGGTATGGTCGCACTGGGATAATTTTGCAGTTTCGCTTCTTCGGCCTTCGCAATGTCCAACACGGCCCAAGAGACCCCCAAAACAGGCCCAGAGGCTCTCAAGAGGGCCCCAAGTCGGCCCAAGAAGGGCCCAAGACAGCCCAGGAGGCCCCCAAGACAGCCCGAGCGGGCCCCAGGACGTACCCAAGAAGCGCACAAGAGGGCCCAAGACGGCCCACGAGGCGACCAGGGGGCACCATAATGGCCCTAGGAGTCCCCAAGAAACCCCGAGAGGCTTCAAGTGGTCCAAGTGGCCCTCAAGAGGCCCCCACAAGGCGCCCAAAAGCGCTCCCGAAGGCTTAAAAATTACCTCCTACACAACCCCAGGAGGCGTTCAGGATGCCTCCTGCATGCCCTCCAAGAAACCCAAAAGGCCCCCAAGAGGCTCAACAATCACCTCCAAGACGCCCCCCCCCAGGAGGCCTCGAAGATGCGTCGTAGAGGCCCCTCAAGAGGCCCACGCAATGCCTCCAAGCTGTTTGCGTCCTTCTGACAGCGGGATCGTCCCAGATCGGCGGCAACGGCCGGAGGCCTCTACTATATATATATATATATATATTATCCCAGTGCGACCCTACCTAGGAGTTGGAACCCCTGGGAAAGCAGCATTAGTAGTAACAGTAACGCTAAGCTAAAGCTAAGCTAAAGCTAAGCTAAAGCTAAGCTAAAGAAAAGCCACAGCTAAGCTAAAGTTAAGCTAAAGCTAAGCTAAAGCTAAGCTGAAGCTAAGCTAAAGCTGAGCAACAGCTAAGATAAAGCTAAGCTACAGCTAAGCTGAAGCTAAGCTAAAGCTAAGCTAAAGCTAAGCTAAAGCTAAGCTACAGCTAAGCTAAAGCTAAGCTAAAGCTAAACTAAAACTAAGCTAAAGCTAAAGCTAAGCTAACCGCTAAGCGAAAAGCTAAGCGAAACGCTAAGCTAAAGCTAAGCTACATCTGAGCTACAGCTAAGCTAAAGCTAAGCTAAGCTAAAGCTAAAGCTAAAGCTCCCAGGGGACTGGGGGGAACCGCTCCCAGGGGACTGGGGGAACCGCCCGGGGCGCTTTCCACTGCCCGGCCCCTTTAAGCTAAGAGAGTAAGAACCCTTCTAGGCAGAGCCCAGGTAGGGAATAAATATGAAAATATGTGTGTATGTATAATGTATAATGTATACAGCCATACATACATACATACATACATACATACATACATACATACATACATGCATGCATGCATGCATGCATGCATACATACGCATATACATACATACATACATGCATGCATACACACATTCATGCATACATGCATACATGCATGTATGCATACATACATACATACATCCATACGTGCATACATACATACATACATACATACATACATACCTACATGCAGACATGCATACATACATACATGTTTGCATGCAAACATAAATTCATTCATATAGGCATACATACATACATACATGCATACCTACATACATACACACACATACATACATACATGCATACCTACCTACCTACCTACCTACCTACCTACCTATCTACATACATACATACATACATACATACCTACATACATACACGTATACATACATACATACATACATACATACATACATACATACATACATACGTACGTACGTACGTACGTACGTACGTACATACAGAGATATATACATGCATACATGCATACCTACATGCATGCATGCATACATACATGCATGCACGCATACATACATACATACATACACATATATGTGTGTATGAATGTAACTATAAATGTATGGAGTAAACATGTATACGTACATCTATATATATGTGTATGTATGTGTGCGTGTGTCCGGAACCATTTTGGCTCAAGCCGCATCGGGGCCCAGGTCACCTGCGCCCTGGCTAACGTTCAGATCGATACGGCGCGGCGTTAGCGAGCCATTTTGGCAAGCCACGTGCTTCAGCTCTCGTTCCCTCTCCACTGGATGGCGACGCGAGATGGTGGCACCGACGGGCATGCTGTCCCCACCTGGCCCTGCTCCTGCGGCTGCAACCGCAACCTCATGTCGTGGTTCAGGTGCAAGCATTGCGGAAAGAAGGGGGAGCGTCCGTCCGCGACTTCGGAGTATCAGCCCCATGGTGTGTGACAGGATGATGCTGCTCTCCGCCTCTTTGGCCACAATGCTGCTCCGCCTCCGCCTCGCCCTGGGCTTTTCTTCCCTGGAAAAATACCACCGAGGGGTGCGGCAACCGTCAGAGGTGCGTGGTGCTGGAGGCTCCTACACGGGATTGTCATCCACGGACCTGGCTCTGCTCATCGACCTCGCGTCTCGGGCTGGTGATCAGGAGTCAAGCTCCAGGGCTCCAGGTACACGCTGCAGTTGGACAAGCTATCGACACGCACGCCCCCCCCCCCCGTGCCGCTGGAGCAACGCGCGGCTCATTGTCAGAAGGACCGTCTACGTCTGGCCAAGGAATGCAGCACGAGCTTGCCAGGCTCGACACGTGGGAACACGACATGCAGAAGCAACGCGACCTCATCAAGACTATCGCAGGACCTTACCCACCAGGAAAGGGCCTACCACGAGCTCGTCAGCAAGCTGACCCACGAGGTCAAGCCTGCCAAGGTGGCCCGCGGAGACCCCCGAGCTCAACATCGAGGACCTAGTGGCAAGCAAGATCGACGCGATCCAGATTGATCTGAGCAAGACCCTCCACTCCGTCGCGTCCGCGGACGACGACGAGTTCGAGCCATTCGCCGAGGACCGGCAGGAACTCGAGCGCCGCCAGCGGGCGCACGTCGACGGGGCCATTGCCGAGTCCCAGGAGCTTCGCCAAGGCCCTCGGCCAGGCCAAGACAGCACACACTGAGCACGCTGCTCACCGCGCCCGATGTTCCAAGAAGACGGGCGGCGGCGCCATGGTTGCCGGAGAAGGCGGTGCCCCACCCGCTGAATTACCAGCCCCGGCTGCTGACGAGGTCCCCGCTGCTGGCGCCGCTGCCAGCTCTTCCTCTGGGCGGTCCTATCCTGAGCCCACACTGGTCGCCGCGCCATTTACCTTCTGTCAAGGCCCGATTGGTCAAGTTTAAGAGCAAGGAAGGCCCATGCGGTTTCCGAGCCATCCAGGGGCCCCTGAGCCGCCCTCGGATGCCCTCCAACTCCCTGTTGTTACAATTAATGGGAACGCGCGGTCCTCCGCGAAGGAGTGGCTTCCGAGCTGCAGAGCTCACATCATTCTCACCCAAGAGCACAAGCATTCGGATGGGGACCCCATCGACATGGCAACTGTCGGGTGTCTCAATCAGAGATTCAGGGCCCCGTGGGCCCCGTGGGCCCGAGGGCCTGGAAGAGGCCTTCCCGATGGCGTTGTAATGTTGGCCCGTGCCATCAACTTCCGTCCGACGGGGATATTGCGTGGCCTCGCAGGGCTCTGGCAGCTATAGCACACCTTCCAGGAGGGCAGCCCCTCCCCGTCTCCCCCTCTATATGCGTGACGACGACGGCCTCTCGGACGGCAATCTGGAGATTATGTTGTCGGTCGGATCTTACCTCAGAACCACGGGTTTTACCCTTCGTGTCGGGTGGAGACTTCAAGATGCAACCTCAGGCCCTGCAGAGCGCAGAATTCCATCAGAACCTCCGCAATCGAGTGGTGGCTACAGAGAACAAGCCGCGCTGTGGTGCGAGCGGCCCGAAGCTATACGATTTCTTCGCGCTCTCTGGCGGCACGTCGCAGGCCGCTAGCTCAACGCCCGCGATCGATAGAACGCCCCTCCAGCATGCGCCCGTTCAGGTGACGTTTCACGCTGGTCCGGCTCATGCGCATGCGCTGGCTTTCCGAGAGTCGCCCCCGATCCAGGTCGGCGCCCCGATCGGTCCCAGCCCTTGCCCTCCCTCCTACCATGGATGTTCTCACCTCCTCGGCCAAGCTCTGCGACTCGCTCGGGCTGGACAATCGGACGCGCTCGACCCTCAGCTTTCCAGGGCCTACAAGCTGCGGGCCTGTAGGCCAACACTGTAGAGCAAAAGCTAGCTCCGCGCGACCATGGGCGCGACCCCCCCTTTCTATGGAGCTCGGGCCAAGGACCGACCACGCGGCGGCGACCGGTTCTCGATCACGACCGCGGGTCGGTCCGCCACCCCGAGCTCCGTTGCGCCAGGTGGCTCGCATCCGTGTTCAAGGCTTCTCAACATTCTCGTGTTGGGAGTTTCTTGAAGGCCCACATCAATTGATGAGGCCTGACCTGGACCGACGCTCTCGGCTGCACAGGCCCCGCCCCCAAACCGCAACAAGAGTGAATTCCAAGAAACTGACGACGTTGCAGCAAATACCGGCGCTCGCTGGGAGGGCGAGCAACTCCGAGACCTCCCCGGCGGCGCAGCTAACGCGCAGGCCGCCCTAGCACTCGGGCCGAGGGGTTCTACTAGAGCAAGAGGAGGAGGTTCAGCTCTTGCTTCTCCCGCGCATGATGCGGCGGGCATCTTCAGCAAGCCCCTGGGCCCTGCCGTCGTCGATGCCGCTGGTCTTCAGATCTCTCAGGCTGTGGAGACGCGCAAAAACAAATACAAGTTGCAACCCCAACAAGTCGGACGAGGCCTCGTGGCCGACTGAAAACATGCACCAGGGAGCCAGGCGCGCGCGTCATAACGCTGGGGGCCCCGCGGCCTGGCGGCCCACTTCCACTCTCAGACGTTTGGGCAATGTTGTTTGGGGCCCGCAAGAGCCCCCGCGGGCCGACTCCAAGAGATTCGCGGTGCTCTGGAACGCGTCTTCTTGCCCTCCTAAACACCGCGCCAAGATCTTCGACGCAGTTCCCCCCGTTGAGGCCCCCCAGCTTCGCGCGACTTCCAGGAGCTACACGCGCCGTTCAGCAGTGGCTCTGGACGGGTTTCACATGCGGCACTGCCAATATCTGTCCGACAAGGCGCTGGCTTGTCTGGCCAGCCCTTCGGCTGCAGGTGGTAGAGATTTCAGCGATGTTCACACAGCACTTGGGCTATGATTCCGAAGAAGGTCTGGTTTCCGCCATGCGGGGATTCCCCCCTTTCGCCTTCGGGGAAAAATTCCCCGCCTCTGGGCACTAGAATGGCAAACCCACATCGACGGGCCCTACTGGGCTGCGGGAACCATCGATTTGCGACCGGCATTGCGAGGCGCCAGGAGTGCCCGAGCCGAGTCCAGCACGTTCGCTGGCATGCGCGCTGCCTCGATGTTTGGGGACTCACTCAAGTTCTACGAGCAGATGTTCTACGTGCCCGGCGGCTCATCGGTCGCGTAGGTTCCTGGTTCTTAGCAGGGTCGTCGCTCCTGGGGTCTTGGTCGACACCAGCCTGGTGGCTGGATGTTCCATGGCGACCACGCTCATGCGCGCGCTAGGTATCGAAGCGAATGATAGCCTCTCGCCCCCCCCCCATGGGTTTCGCTCGATGCGTGCATCGACGACACCAGCCTCGACGGGGTCGGTCCGCTTGAGTCAATGGTTGCTTACGTGGTTAGCTCTGCTGGCCAGTGTGAGGAGTGGGTACTAGCAGTAAGGTGATATCCTCGAGGCCCCGAGAAGATGTCATAGACCTTGTGGGACCCCACCTTCCGACTGCGGCGAATCTCGGGCACGACCACACCGCTGGCACATCGAGGCGAGTACGTGAACACCACGCCAAGACTGAGGCTCGGCCGATCACTGCTTCGCGCCGCACGAGGAGGCTCGCACGACAAGCGTGGCACCCTCGGCAAGCGAGCAACAAAGGTTTGTCATGCTGGAGCGCCACCGGCACTTCAGCACGGAGCTGATGTGCATGGCATGTCTGATGGCGAACTCCGTTCTACCTTCGTGCCCTCACCGCGAAGCCGAGGTGTGGCGGCCGCACTCGATTCATTGTCACTCTTGTCAAAGGGGATCCTGCGTGGCACGGTTCAGTTGCACCACTGCTACAACATCATAGAGAGCTTTGGTTACGCTTCCCGGGTCAGATACGCTTCCCCTGCAGGTGCTCCCCTGGCCGCAAAAAGAAGCCTCAAGACGGGCCAAGAGTGCCCCAAAAGCTCCCAATGACAGTCCACGAGGGCCCCGAATCGCCGAACGATCTGTCCAAGACACCTGGACGGCCTCCAGACGGCCCAAGACTCCTCGAAGACGCTGACAACGGCCTCCCAAGAGTGCCTCAAGAACAAAAATCGCAGATGTTTTCTAGGCTTCTGAATAATTTCGGCGTTCTCGCCTCTCCCGCTTCCCGACGTTCCAAGACGGCCCAAGCGGCCTCCCAGATCATCTCCAGAAAGCCCCAGAGGGCTCCACGAGCGACCCAAAACAGCCCAAGAGAGTCCCAAGACGGCTCAAGACGCCTCCAAAAGAGCCCCCGAGGCTCCCAAGACGGCTCCAAGACGGTGCCGAGACGACGGACCTAAACTGACATTTCGAGCCCTCCGCCCCGAGTGCTCCCAGGAGAAACCAAGAGGCCCCCAAAAAGGCCCCCAAGAAGCCCCGAAGAAACCCCCAAGATGCTCCCGAGAGGCCCCCAGGAAGCCTCAACAGGCCCCCAAGAGGCTCCCAAGAGACCCCTACACTGTCCTCCGAGGCCCCCAAGAGCATTTCGACCAGACCCCAAGAAGCATCTCTGAGGATTCTGACCCACACAGTAAAATGGTCCTCAGAGGGGGTCCACCAACCGACATTTCGAGCCGTCCGCCCCAAGAGACCCCCAGGAGGCCCCAGACGCCACCAAGAGGCCCCCCAGGGCCCAAGAGCGTCCCAGGAGCACTCCCAAGAGAACCCCAAGAGGGCAAAAGCAAAGATTTGCCTTAGCTTCTTGAATAGTGTCATCGTCGCTATCTTCGTCGTCGTCCCCCTTGAGGGTCGGCGACACTGGCCGTAAGGCCTTCGCAATAATGATGTCGACGAAGCAGCGAAAGCAGGAGCAAATTTGCACGCACAGTCTCGAGCAGAATCTCAGTCTCCCTGTTGCTGTTTCAAAGGCTGTCGCCACTCTTGCCGCCCATCTCTTAAACCTCTGGCCTCGGTGCAACCTGGACAGGGTGTCCTGGGTTCGCCATGCTCTCGCGGGACCTCCGAGTGACCAGGCACCTGGGCACTCCTGGGGCTGGGGTGGCAAGTTCTGGCAGTGCAGCGATTGCCTCAAGAGATCTCGCGCCTGCTGACAGATGCGCCCGTCGATTCAAGATCGATCCCAGGAGTCTCTGATATCGGGCACCGCTGCATGGTCACCGACTGGAGCGATTGTAGTTTTGTGTGTTTCTGGCAGCCGTGTTTCCTCTACACGTCTGATGATCAGCTGCGGGGTTCGGGGGACCCTGGCGGGGCCAGACCCTCACTCAAGACTCATGCTCATCCTGTAGCGGGAGGACGGGCGGACGAGTCCTGGTCCTCCTCCAACACGCGCAGGCGTGAAGCCTGGTCCATATTGAATAAAGGACTCCACCCGAAGCGGGCTGGGGTCACGGTTGATGTGGACGGCATTGACGTGTCAGTGGGGATATTCTCACCGATGCACTTGCCTGGTCAGTGCGGGTCCTTGGCAGCCGATGCCAAATGTGTATATATATATATATACAATTCTCATATATCTATATATTATGATATATATATATAAGTATATATCTTATAATATATATACACACATACACTAAACCCGTCCCGCGCGAAGCGATATCATGATGGTCGCTTCTTGCGTCTAGGGACTCCCTTGGAGGCCCTGCGCAAGCCTTGGAATCGTATAGAAGGGGAAGTGCGGAAACGCAGAAATCATGAATTCCCCTTCGGTATTCAACGATTTGTGCCCCCCAAACGCTTCCTGGGCGCTTTGCTCCCAACCATCCTGTGGTGTTGGGTCCTCGTTTTGAAGAGACGGTCCCCGCGTTCTCCTCCTCTTCCTCCTCCTCCCCCTCCTCCTCTCTACCGTCCGCATGCGTCCCGCACACCCAGTACAGCGCTTCGTGGCCCCATAGGGAGTCCCACCGAAGGCCCCAGTGCCCCCGTCCGCATGCGTCCTGAAAGCCCAATGTGGCAATCTCACCCACCCAGTGCAGCGCTTCGTGGCCCCATAGGGAGCTCCACCGAAGCCCTCCGTGGGACCGTCCGCATGCGTCCCGGAAACCCAACTCGGCACACCACCAACACAGTACAGCGTTCCCCCAGGCCCAGTGCGGCGCTTCGTGGCCCCATAGGGAGCCTCACCGAAGCAGATATCCACAAGTACGGTACCCACAACTGCGTATGGTTGGGACCTTCGCCAGGATCATTCCTGTTCCTCGGCGCTGTTCGGCGCTGTTTCTCCCAACCATCCTGTGGTGTTGGGTCCTCGTTTTGAAGAGGAGGGCGGGGGAGGGGGGGAGGGAAGGGCGAGAGAGGATGTAGGGCCGGAGGGGAGGGGTGTGCATATATAGACGTGGGACTTTGTGGGCTCATTAGTGGGTAGGAGAGTGCTGATGCAGGAGATGGTGCGGAAGACGATGGGGATGCATTGGAGACTGCGGTGGTGGATGAAGTGAGAAAAGGAGGTGTGGTCGGGGAGTTGACGGTAGGAAGAGTAGGGCAAGGTAGGGGCTAAAAGTGGACATCTTTAGTTTTTCTTGTTTGAATACTTAACAATTAGTTTTTTGATTACTAGTGATTTCTCAGCGTCCATCTCTCTACCTTTATTTTCCTCTTGTTCTTTTGTTTTCTATTTCACTTTGTGCTGGCTTTTTTTTCTCATCTGTATGGAACGTTCTAGGCTCGCCCTGGACATCAAGAGGGTGCGTCGCACGGTCCCCGTGTTCTCCTCTCTACCGTCCGCATGCGTCCCGCACACTCAGTACAGCGTTTCGTGGCCCTCCTCCCCTCCCCACCCAGTACAGCGCTTCGTGGCCCCATAGGGAGCCCCACCGAAAGTCCCAGTCCTACCGTCCGCATGCGTCCCGCACACCCAGTACAGCGCTTCGTGGCCCCATAGGGAGCTCCACCGGAGGTCCCAGTGCTGCCGCCCGCATGCGTCCCGCACACCGAGTACAGCGTTTCGTGGCCCTCCTCCCCCTCCTCCCTGCGATTCACCCACCCAGTACAACGCTTCGTGGCCCCATGGGGAGCCCCACCGAAGGTCCCAGCGCTACCGTCCGCATGCGTCCCGCACACCCAGTACAGCGCTTCGTGG
Source organism: Prorocentrum cordatum (assembly GCA_963575745.1). Classification (NCBI taxonomy): domain Eukaryota; class Dinophyceae; order Prorocentrales; family Prorocentraceae; genus Prorocentrum; species Prorocentrum cordatum. The sequence continues at coordinate 313,802 of CAUYUJ010015579.1, read as the reverse complement.
CCCCATAGGGAGCTCCACCGAAGGTTGCGTCCCGCACACCCAGTACAGCGTTTCGTGGCCCTCCTCCCCCTCCTCCCTGCGTTTCACCCACCCAGTACAGCGTTTCGTGGCCCCATAGGGAGCCCCACCGAAGGTCCCAGTGCTACTGTCCGCATGCGTCCCGCACACCCAGTACAGCGCTTCGTGGCCCCATAAGGAGCCCCACCGAAGGCCCCAGTGCTACCGTCCGCATGCGTCCCGCACACCCAGTACAGCGTTTCGTGGCCCTCCCCCCCCTCCTCCCTGCGTTCACCTATCCAAAACAACGCTTCGTGACCCCATAGGAAGCCCCACCGAAAGTCCCAGTGCTACCGTCCGCATGCGTCCCGCACGCCCAGTACAGCGTTTCGTGGCCCCATAGGGAACCCCACTGGAGGTCCCAGCGCTACCGTCCGCATGCGTCAAGCACACCCAGTACAGCGTTTCGAGGCCCTCCTCCCCCTCCTCCCTGCGTTTCACCCACCCAGTACAACGCTTCGTGGCCCCATAGGGAGCCCCACCCAAGGTCCCAGTGCTACCGTCCGCATGCGTCCCGCACGCCCAGTACAGCGCTAGTGCCCCGTAGGGAACCCATTCGTTGCCCCATAGGGAAGCCCCACAGGAGGTCCCAGTGCTACCGTCCGCATGCGTCCCGACCACTCATTTCGGCGCTTCGTGGCCCCATAGTGAGCCCCACCGAAGGATCCCCAGCCTACCGTCCGCATGCGTCCCGCACCCCAGTACAGCGCTTCGTGGCACCCCATAGGAAGCTCCCACCGAGGGTCAAATTTGCTACCGCCCGCATGCGTACCGCACACCCAGTACGCGGTTCGTTGTGGCCCTCCCTCCCCCTCCTCCCTGCGTTTCACCCACCCAGTACAACGCTTCGTGGCCCCATAGGGAGCCCCACCCAAGGTCCCAGTGCTACCGTCCGCATGCGTCCCGCACGCCCAATATAGCGCTTCGTGGCCCCATAAGGAGCCCCACCGAAAGTCCCAGCGCTACCGTCCGCATGCGTTCCGCACACCCAGTACAGCGCGTCGTGGCCCCATAGGGAGCCCCACCGAAGGCCCCAGTGCCCCCGTCCGCATGCGCCCCGGAAGTCCAATGTGGCATTTTCACCCACCCAGTGCAGCCTTTCGTGGCCCCATAGGGGGCTCCACCCAAGGCCCCAGTGCCACCGTCCGTGTGCGTCTGGGACATGAAATTTGGCATTTCACCCGCGCAATGCAACGCTTCGGGGCCCCATAGGGGGCTCCACCGAAGCCCCCAGTGGGACCGTCCGCCCGCGTCCCGGAAACCCAATTTGGCATTTTCACTCACTCAGTAGAACGCTTCGTGGCCCCATAGGGAGCTCCACCGAAGCAGATATTCACAACTACGGTACTCACAACTGCATATGGTTGGGACCTTCGCCAAGATAATTTGTTCAAGATCCTCGATCTTCGAGGGTTGGAAGCGGGAAAACGTGAGGAGGAGGAAAACACTAGAAAACCATGGCAAATCTATAAGTTTGCCCTTTTTGGGCTCTCTCGGGACGGCTCTCGCAGCTCTCTTGGGCTTTTCTTGGAGCCTCGTCGGGGTCTTTTTGGGGCCTCTCAAGGATCGTGTGTGTGTGTGTGTGTGTGTGTGCGTGCGTGCGTGCGTGTGTGTGTGTTGCGGGCCTCTGGGTGGTCCCGGAGGCCTCCCAGCGCTCTCTGGAAGCCTGCTGCTCGCGCTGTTGCGCCTATCTTGGGCCTGTTCTGGGGTGGTCTGGGGCTGTCCTGGGCGCCTCTTCGGCAGTCTTGGAGCCTTCTTGGCCCGTCTTGGGGCCGTCCTGAGGGTCTCTTGGGTGATCGTGGAGCGGTGTTGGGAGCCTCTTCGGCGCTCTTGGACCGTTGGAAGCTCGAAAAGGCGAGAAGCCAGAACATCGAAAACATATCTACATGTATGTATATATATATATATATATATGTACAGAGAGATGTCTACATGTCTATATGTATACATGCATACACACACACATATATATATATAATATATATTCTATTATATATATATAAGGCGTGAATGCCAACCCATAAATACATGCATATGCACATTATTAATGTACTATATATATATATATATATATCTATATATATATGTATAATTATATATGTATATATATACATATATATATATATGGATTTTGCGGAGAGGGGCCGCGTGGCTTGACCTTGCGCGTTTTTTACGCGGCACTGCGCGGGCATTTACGCAGGGTGCTGTTCTCAAGACGGCTGTGCCCGTAGTTAGTGATAGGGCTACGACTCCTCAGGAACGGCCGTGCGACCTGACCTTGCGCGATTCTTACGCGGCGTTACGCAAGCATTCGCGCAGGGTTCTGCTCTCAGGACGATGGCCGTTCCTCTTTTTATACAAGGGCAAAGACATATCTTCTGTCGTGCTGCTACCCAGGGACGAAGTGCAGGTCCCATGGCGGCTCACGAGAAATGTGATAGATCGCCCGGCGGGTCCCACACCCAGCCTTGGTCGTAGAGGTCGTCCGTGCACCCTCGACTGGCCTTGTCCACCGGGTTGTCGTGGGTATTGACATACTCGACCCACAAATGCAGTCGTCGCCGGTGGACAATCTTCCACGTGGCGCGCATCACGTTCTTCAGATCTGCGTTCACGCTGTTGCCTTTGATCAGCGCGTGCATGGCGTTCGCGTTGTCCACGAAGTGGATCCAGAGTCGATGCTCCAGGCCTGGCCACGCGGCTAAGGCAAGCAGTGGCCCCGCACCCTCGATTGGAGCTATGGCGTTGGAGGCGTGCTGCGCCCACTTCGCCAGCGCGTTCTCTGGGGCCCTCGTCGCCGTGATGCGGGGGCTTTCGGCTGGCTCTGCTGGTTGCCACATTGCCGCGGCGACGTTGCCCGAACCCTCACCGTCGCTGATGGTGGCGACCAGGGGCAAGCAGGATATGTCGCACAGAACGCGGCGCCGATTTTCATGGACGAGTGCTTCTTCGAGCCACCTGAACATGGCGAGCATGGCGCCGTTGACTCCGAAGAAGTTTCCGCTCCTCTGTCGGGCTCGAGCGCACCCAGTTGAACGAGCCGCGCAGCGTCGAGGCGTCTGCTGCTGTCACCCTCCCTGTAGCTCGGTGGGCGCGGATCTGAGATAGCAGCTTGTCAATTTTGGCCTCGCAGAGCCAAGCTGTCGCCTCAAGGCCCAACCGGTGCTCCACGCCACGCAGGCGAAGGTGCTCGCTGGGTGGTTTGCTCTTGCTTTTGTCGCACCTCCAGCCGATGAGGCCCATTATCTCCAACACGAGAGCATGGGAAGGTTTGGCGGTATGTTCCGGCTCGATGTCCCACATGTCAGCAAAGCAATGGCAAAGCAAAATGCCCGAGCACACTCTCACGAAATAACTTATGAAATGTGAATGTTCGACGAAGTTCGTCTGGGCAGCTTTGTTGCCGAAAATCCCTCCCAGCGGCCTCACCCACTGGACCCGCTCAAGTTGGGGATTCCACACCAGTTCGTAATGCTATGGAGCATGTCCTGGCCATAGCGGGTCTTGCCGGAACGCCATCTCCCAGTCGATGCGGAAGCCTTGGAGGCGCGCGTTGTTGGGGAGGGCATCTCTGAGGATGCGCACCACCGCGTGTGCCGATGAAAAATCTTCAGGAGAATACTTCTCGCACAGCGTGGCGGCGTCGTTTCCCCCAGATGCTTTCCAATCAGAAATGTTACGACACTTCCACGCGCCGCCCTCCTTGAGCCCCCACTTGGGCCACCGGGGAGCCAGGCATGCCCTATCCAGGTCAAGTTCTGCAAGCCCGCCTGGCCCTTCGCAGCACCATCGAAAGCTCAGCTAGTTTTTTTTTTTTTTTTTGTTTTTTTCTTTCTTCTTCTTCTTCTTCCACGCCTTCTGGTCGAGCGAAGTGCCCCCCGAACTTCGCATGCCTCGGATCATGCGTTCGTTCCGCTCTCGCGGACACGCAATCCAATCTTCGATCGTAATCGCGCCCCTGTCGTGGTCCTCGGTGAACGCGCCGCTCGGCGAGATCTCTCCCAAGCAAGGCTTGCCGCGCATCAGCCGGGCGACGTAATCGGTGCCGCTGTACTTGGCGCGATCCACCATCCAGTCCAGGAGGGGTAAATGCAGGTGGCCGATTACTTTGTGGACGTCGGGGTGCAGCTTTTCGGCGCACTGCTCTCTGATGCCTGTCAGGCGCCGAGCAGCATCACGGACGGGCTGCATCTGCGTCTCTCGCCAGATGTGAAAATCATGCAGGTGGTCCAACATACTGCTGGCGGCCTGTGTCCACGCGGCAGGCATTGGCGGCGGAGCAACAGCCGGGTGCTGCAGACGAAGCTATTGCTCGAGGAACGCCTCGGGTCCGCATCCTTCCTGGATAAGCGGCTCGAAGCATCTGCCACGCGGCTGCTCGCCAAGCGCCAGCGCGCGCCCGATCCGGGCCCTCAGTCGGCGCCTGCTGGGCTGCTCAACGACGCCTGCCTGCGGGCTGTCGCTGACCGTTCCCTGCAAGCGGGCCCCGGCACCTTGCGCGGAATGTCTCCGGCCTGGGTGATCACCGAGGCTGTCATTAGACTCCGCGCATGGGCTGGGCATGTCTGGCCCGCCCGCCGCGGCCCCCTTGTAGTGTCTGGGGCCGGGCTCCGCAGTTCACTGCGGGCCCGAGCGGTGGTTTTTGGCCCTGCAGTGTGTGGCGCCGCACCCAGGGTAGTCACGCTCGTGTGAGTCTGGGCACGCCGCGCCCTTGCAGCAGCCCGTGGCCTTGTTGTAGAACGGGCACCGGGTCTGCCCGGTCTTCTTGTTCGCGCGCTCCAGTCCCGGCCAGTTCTCCTTGGTGAAGGCTGGGGGCTGGCTGGCCCCGGCGGCGCCGCCTGGCTTTGAAGCCTTGCGCGGCTGCTCGTCTCGGGGGGTCTGGGCGCCCTGGCCGCGGCTGCGGGCGCGCCCTCGCGGCTGCGACTCGCTCCTGGGCCGCTTCCTGTCCCCGGCGTCTGAGAACAGGTAGGCGCTCCGGCCGCGGTGGTGGGCAATCACGCCCTTGAAAGTCGTGAACTCCCTCCGCTGCCAACTCAACATCCACTTGGTGCGCATGCGGAAGTCGGCCTTGAGGAAATCGTTCGCGATCTCCGGCGATCACTTGACGTCCATGGTCTTCTCCATGAGCCACTGGTGGCACTCGAGCAGGACGGTGAGCGACGCGTTCTCGAACTCGGGGGCGGCCGCCTGGTTGTAGGCGATCATCAGCTGGAAGTGCCGCTCCCGGAACTTGGTCAAGCCCTGAACCAGCGCGCAGGCGCGCTCGGCTTGGGCCTGCACCCCGCCCTGCTTGGAGAATAACATCTTGAACAGCGGGCCGACCTCCTTCTCGAGGATGCTTTTGACGTCCACCTCGAGGCGGGGGGCGACGTCCGTGTTTCTCGCACATCCGCTTGAGCTTGCCCATGAGCCCGTTGGCTGGGAGCCACTGCGCAGGCCAGACGAAGTGGCAGTACTCCTTTACCTGCGCATCCAAGCGTTCGCGCTGCTCTGCGCCCAGGGATATGTCCTTCTCGGCGCTGTCGCCTTTGGCTGCGGCCTCCAGCTTGGCCTTCGTCTCGGCCTCCGCCTGCCGCCACGCCGACTTCAACGGCTGGCGCGCGATGCTGTCGTCGGGGTCTAATCCCGCTGGTTGGCCGACGACTTGCGCGATGTTGGACTTTGATTGAATCCGCTAAGGCGGCAAAGGCGCCGAGCTTGACGATGTTGTTGTCCACGAGAAACTTGGCGACGTTCTCGGGGGCGTCGTTGTCCGCCAGCACGTCGCGCAGCTCGGTGGACAAGGCCTTGGCGACCTCTGCGCTGTAGGAGACTGGCATCGCCCCAGTGGGGGGGGGCAGACGGGGCCCTGGCTGCAGCTCGCGGCGTTCGCTCTTGAGCCTGAACTGTACGACGCTTGCCCATGCCCCCCCCCTGCTGCCGTTGCGCGTTGGACGCACTGGCCGGGCCTGCCCGGCGTATTATTACTGCTTCAACGACGCAGTGGAGGGAAAGCACGCACAACAACATATCGAGCGCCAGTCGCACCCCGCACCGCCGGCGGAAACTCTCATCGGGAGGGCGGATCGACGCTGAAGGTACCTCGCTGCTGCTCGGGAAGAGGGAGCATCCTGGTCAGCTTTAAGATCTGCGTCCAGCTGTGGCAACAGTGCGCCTCAGGGAGGCACAAACAGGCCAGGCTCCAGCCGGGCCCCTCCCTTCACCTTTTGTAATATTGCGAGCAGCGGTTCCCCCTCGTGGCGCTGGCGAGTACCCGCGCGAACCGTCGCTGAAAGCTACTGTTGCCCCTGTGAGGGAGCATGTCTCTGATCAGTTTCAAGATCTGCGTCTAGCTGTGGCAACAAGGCGCCTCTGGGAGGCAAAGCAAGCCAGGCATGATGCAGATGTGTTTTCCTTCTCTTTTTATTCTCCTTTGATATCCATAAAAGATAATATCGAGCGCCACGCGCCCCTCGCACCGCTGGCGGAATCTCTCTCACGGGAAGACCGATCGGCGCCGCAGCTTGTCGTTGCCCGGAGGGGGGCGCATCCTGCTCAGCTTTAAGGTATGCGTCCAGCTGTGGCAACAGCGCGCCTCAGGGAGGCACAAACAGACCAGGTTTCAGCCGGGCTCCTCCTTTCATTTTCTCGAGCGATGGTCTTCCCTCGCGGCGCTGCCGGAGTGTCCGCGCGAACCGTCGCTGGGAGCCATTGTTGCCCCTATAAGGGAGCATGTCTCTGATCAGCTTTAAGATCTGCGCCCAGCGGTGGCAACGAGACGCCTCTGGGAGGCTCAAGAGGGCCCGGCTTGAGCCACGCTCCTCCTTTTTACTCATACTTTCAAATGTCATATTGCACGAGATGACTCCGTTTTTGGTTTGTTTGTTCCCTTCCTCCCTTCTCGATCGCCGCCTGGTCATCGCCACGCGGGCGCGCTGGATCTTGGCTGCGTGGAATCATGGGCCTGGCTGCGCTGTCGTGCTCGACCCAGACGAGCTCCTGGAAGAGCTGCCGCTGCTGGATCCGGCACTGCTGCGCGCTGAGCGCGGTGCGCCCAAGTCTGCCCATTCTGGCGTCTCCACGCTGCTGGTCCTGAAACACCTGTCGCAGCGCGGGTGCAGATGCAAATTTGACTGGTCATCCGCCGCCTGTTCGCAGTGAGGCAAGGTTGGACCCCGTACCTGTTTGCACGGCGGGTCCTTGTGCAGCATGCCTGTCTCGTGGTTGATCAGCGCGCGGACCGGCGGCAGCTCTGGCGGTTGCGGGGCCTGGGCCCCGGGTGCGTGAGCCGCTGCCCGCTGCTTTGCTGCGTGCGCTCTCGCCCTTAGCTCTGTCGCCGCCGCGTCTACCGTCGGCAACTCGTAGTCGCCGCCCGGGCGGAGGCCGTCCCGAAGTTTTTGCCGCGCTCGTTCCTTTGCAGCAAGCTCGGCGCAGCAGCGGCTCTGGTCGTAGCGGATGGGCATGCCGCTCGCGGGGCCCCATCGGCCCATGCTGCGCCTCTCTTCGAGAGTGAAGCCGGCCTGGCCTGCCATGCCACAAATGAACAAACGTGGGCTGCGCAGCGCGTAGTGGGGCGTGTGCCCTGCCAGGCGGTGCACGGCTGCCATCGCCATCGGGCAGTTGGCGTAGCTACCGTGGCGCACAGGGGTGGCGAACTCCAAGGAACCGTTCGCTAACGCCATCGATGGCCAGAGCCAGTCCCTCGCGGCGTCAGCGCTGTGCGGGGGGGCCCCGCCGGCATGGCTGAAGAAACGCTTGCCCCAGTCAACGCCGGTCCAAGTCACCCGCAAAGCGGCCCAGGGCACCGGCGCAGGTTTGCCTTTCGAGCGCCAGCACACAGCGCGCAGCGCGTCACGCCCGAGGCTGACGCCCGCGCTCCTGCCCAGGTCGCTGAACCGCAGGCACGCGAAGGCCAGACACAACAAGAACAGGATGGTGTAGGTGGTCGCGCCCTGGTCGTCTTCGCGCGCGCCCAGCAGGGCTAGCAGGTCCACCGCGGTCTGGTATGTGTACGGCGTCGCCTGTAAGCGGGCTGCGCTTGCATCTCTGGATGACATTTTGGCAGCGGCCTGCACGGCTGCGTCTTGCAGCGCCCACGGGAGCACCAAGGCAGCGCGTGCCCAGTCCAAGCCGTTTAGGAGCATGCGCGGGGCGCTGTTCCGACCGACGCTTGAATCTCGAAGAAAATATGCTATTTCTAGCGGCGTGAGTTTCCAGGGGTCTAGGCCTTTGCTTTCAGACCAGCTCCTGAGGCGGCAGACGGCCCGAATGTGCCCCATAAGTGTAGAAGGAACTTTGGCCTTTTGTAGAAACAACATCCTTAGTAGGCTGCGTTGCTCGGCCTCTGGAAGCACGTTTTCTTTGATCTGCCGTAATCTGGCCGACGCCATGCCGATGTCGTCGGCTAGGGCAAAAGCGAGCTGCAGCGCGTTTTCCAGCTTGCTCTTTTCCACGTCTGCTGCGGAAGCAGAGAACGGCACCGCTGCTGGAATGGCTCGGCGCCGCTTGCCTGGTCTCGGAAGCACGGTGCTTGTTTCCGCCCATTTGGTCGTTCTCGTCGTGGGAGTTTCCCTTGGGGGCGGAGAGTGTTTCCGTGCTATGTATGCGATCCGGGCCAAGGCGGCTACGATGCTGTCGGCCTCGGCGCTGGCTGTTTGCCACAGCTCTGCCGCGTGCACGTGCAGCTCCTCGTCGAGGAGGCCTGTCGCTGTAGTCATGAAGTCCTCCTCGCTGTCCCAGAAAACGGTTGCCGTCAGGATGCTGCACATGTGTAGCGCCGTAGCCATGCGGGCAACAGTGTTCGGGTGAGTTCCCCGCTTTGCAGCCACAGTGTGTACCACCCGACACATGCGAGGCGATAGTGCTCCCAGGCACTCAGGCGCACCCTCGCTCGCCATTGTCGTAAAGGCGGTGCTGTGGGCGGTGGTGGGCAGAAAGCCGCCGTGCTCGCTAGAGGCTCGAGGCCTTGAGGCTCGCGTTCGAGCCACGCCTGAGCACAAATAGCTACGGAAAGGCAGCGGGTGCAGCCGGCCAGCCGGCACTGTCTGCCATTACAGTGGAGCCTCGGATCTCGTCTGCCTGACCCTACGCGGTTGCTTACACATCCCCAGCGGGCATTTGCGCGAGGGCGTGGGGTTCGCGCTGCCTGGCAGGGGGCATTTAAGATCCTTGCGTAGAGCCCCCCCTCGGCCTCTCGAAGATTCATCCCTCCCAAGCCGTCCCCTCCAACCACGAATCTTGCGGAGAGGGGCCGCGTGGCTTGACCTTACGCGTTTTTTACGCGGCACTGCGCGGGCATTTACGCAGGGTGCTGTTCTCAAGACGGCTGCGCCCGTAGTTAGTGATAGGGCTACGACTCCTCAGGAACGGCCGTGTGACCTGACCTTACGCGATTCTTACGCGGCGTTACGCAAGCATTCGCGCAGGGTTCTGCTCTCAGGACGATGCCCGTTCCTCTTTTTATACAAGGGCAATGACATATCTTGTGTCGTGCTGCTGCCCAGGGACGAAGTGCAGGTCCCAAGTTACAGCCCACTCACTTCGTCCCAAGTTCGCTCCTGTGAGTGGGGCGGGCCACATTGTGGTCCTGTTTCCCCTCTCCCCCCGGGTCACATAGTGGTCCCATAGTGGGGGTGGGCCACATCATGGTCCCAGTGGAGCATGCTGATTTCATTCTCCCTGCCAAAGCCACATAGTGGTCCCCCGGCGGGTTGGGCCACATCGTGGTCCCAGTGTCCGGGCCACATAGTGGTCCCGTGCGGGTTGGGCGACATCGTGGTCCCCGTGGTTTTCCTTGGTGGTTTGCCGTTTTGGCTGGTGGGTCGCATCGCGATCCCATGGTGTGCCGTTTTGGCTGGTGGGTCGCATCGCGATCCCACGGTGTGCCGTTTTGGCTGGTGGGTCGCATCGCAATCTCACTGCGCGTTCGTCAGAAAGCCGCCGTGCTCGCTAGAGGCTCGAGGCCTTGAGGCTCGCGTTCGAGCCACGCCTGAGCACAAATAGCTACGGAAAGGCAGCGGGTGCAGCCGGCCAGCCGGCACTGTCTGTCATTACAGTGGAGCCTCGGATCTCGTCTGCCTGACCCTACGCGGTTGTTTACACATCCCCAGCGGGCATTTGCGCGAGGGCGTGGGGTTCGCGCTGCCTGGCAGGGGGCATCTAAGATCCTTGCGTAGAGCTCCCCCCCGGCCTCTCGAAGATTCATCCCTCCCAAGCCGTCCACTCCAACCATAGTGGTAGGGTCACATGTATACATACATATACATACATGGACACGTATATATATATATATATATATATATATGTATGTGCGTGTGTGTGAATATGCATGTACATGTACATGTATACATACAACTACATAGATATGCATACACATATAAATACACATATACATAAACATGTACATATATATATATATGCAAATGCAAATAGATATACGTGTACACATATATACGTATACGTAGATATGTGTATACACATACACTCAAATGTGCATATACATATCCGTTGCCACATACATGGTTATACACATAAACATGCACATATGCACATATATATATATATACACACATATATATGTATAAAAAATGTATTATATGTGTGTGTATGTGTGTATGTATCATCGGAGATCTGGGGCCGGGGCCTTCGAGACGTGACTGTGGCGGCCGTGGCCGTCGCGCCGCCGCGCCAGGCGCGCCTTGGGGGGGCGCTGGCCGCGGGGCCCGCCACAGGAGCAGCTCGTAAGAGCCGAGGAGGTCCTGGCGGCGGCGGTCCACGGCCTGCGCGGCGGCCGCTCCGCTCAGACACAGACTCTGGCTCGAGCCATCCCCCCCAAAGAACGTGAGGCGGGATTCCAAGGAAGCACCTGCACACTTTGGGCCCGGCGGCCGCGGCACGCAGTCGTCATGCGTCGAAGGCACGAGGCGGGATACCCAGGGAGCGCCAACACGCGTTGTGCCTGGCGTATGCAGGAGCGGAGCGGGTCGGGGGACCCCTTAAACCTAACAACATAAACCTGTCTGCTGTAGAACACGAAAAGCAGGCAGAAAAGGACAAGCAAGCAAAACGAACAACATTCGCTCCTCCTCCTCCTGTTTTTCCTCCTCCTCCTTCAGCCGCTTCTCCTGAATCCCCCGGCCAGAGCCTCCTCCTTCAGCCGCTCCCCCTCCTTCAGCCGCCTCCTTCAGCCGGCCTCCTCCTCCTCCTCCTTCAGCCGCCTCCTCCTTCAGCCGCTCCCCGCCCAGAGCCTCCTCAGAATCCTCCTCCTCCTTCTCCTCCCCCACCTCCGCCGCCTGCTCCTCCACGTCCTGCCCCCGCCCCTGCTTCGCCCCACATCCTGCATCCCCCCTGTCTCATCATCCTCATCCTGACCCCTCCTGCCTCCTGCCTCCTTGCGACTCCTCCCGCCTCCTCGCCGTCGCGGCCGCGAGCGCCGATGAGAAGGGTAACTAAAAGATGCCCATACTGCTACTCCATGGGCCTCCCTGGATGCGCTCTGACCAAGACTCCGAGGTGAATCCGGAGGCGGCGACGAGAGCCTCCCAGGAGGCCCTAGAAGGCGCAAACGAAGAAGGGTAAAACGGCTCCAGAGGTCCCGACCGCTGCCCCCAAATTCCGCCGATCTGATTTGCTCAATGCATGACACCGACGTCCCGACCGCGTCCCTGGGGAAAGTTGTTCGCCCCAAATCCATCGTTGATGGCCCCAGGGCACGATAACTGGCCCCAATAACGCCTGAAATCGAAGAGAACGAAAAGTCATGCCAAATATCAATCAAATCTGTACCTTTTCCCCCTCTGAAGCGTACCGTCGCCGCCGCCGGCGCCGCCAGCGCGCAATCGCACGGCGGGGCGCCTCGCGCTCCGCGCGTTCCCGGCGGGCCTCTGCGCGGAGGCGCTCGACCTGCTCCGCGCATGCGTCGAGCTCGGCCTGCGGCGAAAGGGTTTTAGGACCCAACGGCGGTTGGCGCTGGCGAAGCCAGCGACGGGCAGCCAGCCGGGCAGATGAACTATTCGTTCAAAGAACAATAGTTACATCGAACATGAAAAGCATTGTTCTCATGTGAATAAGCAATAACTCAATGATGGTGAGCAAAAAAAAAAATAAAAGAAAAATAAAAAATAAAGATAAAAGCAAAAATAATAAAAAAAATAAATAAAAAAAAAAATAAAAAAAGAAAAACCATAAAAATAAAAAATAAAAAAAAAAAAAAACAAAAAAAAAAAAAAAAAAAAAAAACAAAAAAAATAAAAAAAAAGCAATAACTCAATGATGGTGAGCAAATTCTGTCGGCCAAAAACATTGTGGTATTTGATACGGTTATACTAAGTTTGTTTGTTTTCGTATTAACGTACACGATTCTGCGCAGAAGATTTGCTTGTACATCATATGTTCTGGAAAACACTGTTCGTAAAGTGGTAGAAATCATGATGACCTATCAAACGAAGACTAATCGCCCAATGATGTTGAGAAAACGTTCCAGCAGAATCGCTGGTATTCACCTGAGTTGTTATGATACTGCAAAGATCAACGAAACTAAACATCATTGCTTGTTGATGGAAATGCATGCCCTTTGAAATTATTGGTCATGTAAAGTTATCTGGTGCAACCGGGAATCAGAAACACTTTGCTTGAACAAGCGATACTGACTTTTCTACTACAGCAAATTTTGCCCGCTTATCATGTGAATGTAAACGATTCCGCGCACAGATGGTGAACACGCAATGGAAATCAAGCAAACTTCATGATACATGTCCCGGAACTGTGCCAGAACTTTATGGAGAACACGATCGGTTCAATCCTGTCCCTGCAGCTCACCTTACACTACTATTACCACGACTACTACCACTACTACTACTACTACTACTACTACCACTACTACTACCACTACTACTA
>CAUYUJ010015579.1:263372-290872 GCA_963575745.1 Prorocentrum cordatum | reverse complement strand
AATGCGGGGCCACAGGAGGCAACTATGGGGCCACTGAGGGTAGCAACTGGGCCACGTAGGACGGTGAGGGGAACACAAATGGCGACAGCGGGGCCGCGAAGGGCACGCACATGGGGCCGCAACGGGCGCGACTCCTGGGTGACTGGGTGTCGGGAGCGCAGCGCTTGGGTAAACCGCAGGAAATTCCAACGCAAGGCCATTCTTCAGCAATTTGCAACCAAGTCTCCAACGAGAGCGCGACTCCAGAGCGCCGGGAGAACAATTCCTGCATAAATTGCAAGGAAGTCCCAAGAGAGAGCGCGATTCCTGAATACAAATGCGAGGAAGTCTCGGGCGGGAGCGGGGGTCCTGGCTAAATTGTAAGGAAGCCTCAAGCGGGAGCCGTTGTTGTTGTAACCCGGGGGCCAAGGGCCCAGTTTGAGCATCAAGACTTTCCCTGTCAAGAAAAGGGTGCGAGCGTCGAGGAGCACACACCGATTGAGAAAAAACAGTATGCACCGGTAGGGGGGGTTCAACAATATTTGTTCGGAAATGTGAATTCATCATCAACAACAACAACACCACCAACACCACCACCACCACCACCACCAACAACAACAACAACAACAACAGCAACAACAGCAACAACAATTTTAAGACTTTTCGCGTATTTCCCAAACCCTCGATACCCGCCCTCTTCGTCTTCGATCGAACCCTTTTTGGGGGGTATACCTTTCTTCCCTGCAGGCCGGGCCCCGGCAAGCGGCGGGGCGGCCGCGGACCGTCGGCCTGGCCAGCGGCAGCGCTGATCGGCGGGGCGGCCGCGGACCGTCGACCCGACCCCAAGAGGGACGGACAGGGGACCGACCACGACGACGACGACGACGACGACGACGACGACGACGACGACGACGACGACGACGTAGGCCACGAAGGGCGACAGCGGGGACACGAAGGGAATGCGTATGGGGCCATGCAGATAATGCGGGGCCACAGAAGGCAACTATGGGGCCACTGAGGGTAGCAACTGGGCCACGTAGGACAGTGAGGGGGACACAAATGGCGACAGCGGGGCCACGAAGGGCACGCACATGGGGCCACAACGGGCGCGACTCCTGGGTGCCTGGGTGTCGGGAGCGCGGCGCTTGGGCAAATTGCAGGAAATTCCAACGCAAGGCCATTCTTCAGTAAGTTGCAAGCAATGCTCCAACGAGAGCGCGACTCCAGAGCGCCGGGAGAACAATTCCTGCATAAATTGTAAGGAAGTCCCAAGCGAGAGCGCGATTCCTGAATAAAATGCGGGGAAGTTTCGGGCGGGAGCGGGGGTCCTGGCTAAACTGTAACGACGTCTCAAGCGGGAGCCGTTGTTGTTGTAACCCAGGGGCCAGGGGCACAGTCTGAGCATCAAGACTTTCCCTGTCAAAAAAACAGTATGCACCGGTGGGGGGATCACCAATAGTTGTTTTTCAGAAGTGGGAATTCAACAACAAGAACAACAACTACAACAACAACAACAACAAAAACAATCATTTAAGACTGGGGACACTCCGTTCTCACCAGTGCCAGGGTTTTCATAGGAGGCGGGCAATACCCCCACTTTGTGGGGGGGCCGGTTCAAGCTCTACCAAGTTTCCAAACGACTCTTCGCCACCACCCACACCCAGCTTCCCGCCCTATGACGTTCGGACACTTCACTTCGTGGCATGCGGACGACCGTGGCTACTATTCAGGGCCCCGCGGCCGACGACGACGGCGTGCGCGCGCGAAGAAAAAACGAATGTGTCCCGCATGGTATTATTTGACAGGGATGATGGCCCTGGCAGGTGCGCAACCGTTGTCGCAGAAGTTCGAAAAAGTTGCTCGCAAAAGCCCGTTTGACAGAAATGTTTAAAAAGTGTTGGGTTTCCTACGAATCCGCAAGAGCGCGCGGGATGAGATTTTGACATTTTTTTGTTGAAAAACCATTGGTTTTTTGATGTTTTTATGTTAAAATCGCTCCGAACACTAAGCTTTTGGAAGGATTTCGTCTTGCGCGCGCGAATGTCCACTTTACCTTATTTTTTGCAAGGGATTCTTGAAATTTGATTATATTAGAACAAGAAATGTCATTTTATAGTGTTTTTTGCAAGGGAAAACGGATTACAACAAAACAACCGGATCTGGACCCCATCCACTTTTCTGAAGCTTTCGCGAAAAAATGATGAAAATGTAGCTGCGGCCTAGGCGCGGCGGGGGGGCCGTGCACCAGGGGTCCCAACAATAATTATTCTTTAGAATTAATAATGTTCAACAACAACAACAACAACAACAACAACAACATCAACAACAACAACAACAACAACAACAACAACAACAACAACAACAACAACAACAACGACAACGACAACAACAACAACAACAGCAATAACAACAACAACAACAACAACAACAACAACAACAACAACATCAGCAACAGCAGCAGCAACAGCAGCAACAGCAGCAACAGCAACAGCAACAACACGGACGACGACGATGACGAGAGCAACAGTCCTTTGCAAAACTGTTCGCTCATATCCGTCCACGTGCCAATCGATGCGCTTTCCCAACCCCTCGGTACCCGCCCCCGTCGTCTCCGATCGTACCTCCTTGGGGGTATATCTGCCATGCCTCCCACGTGTATTTAGTGCTGCCCTTAAAACCAAGGAAGAGAGGACGGCTGAAAGGGGACGGGGAAGAATGGAGCACGAGAGAAATTAGCAGGAAAGGGGCAAGGAACAGAAAACAAGTGGTAGAACCAGACGGGCACATCGGGTGGGCAGACCCATAGCGGGCAGGTCGGGAAGGCGGGCCCGGGCGACAGCGGGGCCACGAAGAGCACGCAGATAGGGCCACGACGGGCGCGAGCGAGCAAGGGCCACGAAGGACATTCATATACGGGCCAGAAAGGGCGACAGCGGGACAACTGATGGGAAGCAAAGGAGCCACGAAGGGCAGCGAGACGGGCCACGAAGGGCGACAGCGGGGCTACGAAGGGCATGCGTCTGGGGCCACGACGGGCGCGTGCGAGGGGGGGCCACGAAGGGCATATTATGCGGGGCCACAAAAGACAGCGACGGGGCCACTGATTGCAGCAACGCGGCCACGAAGGGCAGCGAGCGAACGCGACCGCAGAACCAGTACGGGCAGCGAGGGGCATCGAAGGCGGGGGAAAGGCAGCGAGCGGCGACTGCAGTCATTAACGGGCTGGTCGGGCGGGTCGAGCGGGCGGGTCGTTGAAGCGCGAGTCCTGCTTGAACCGCCATTCAAAAACGCATCGGGAGCGCGATTCGTGAGTGTCGAGGACCGACATCTGAAGGAAATTGTGAGGAAATATCAAGCGAAGCAGTTGGGTAAGTTGCGAGAAAGTCCCAAGCGAGAACGCGAGTCTGCAATGAATTTTCAGGAAATGTCAAAAGGGAGCAACGATTCGCTGGTAAATCGCCAGGAAATCCCAAGCGAGAGAGCGATTCTTCAATAAATTGTGAGGAAATATCAGGCGAGAGCCGTTGTTGATGTTGTTGTTCTTGTAAATCTGGGGACAACGACACAGATTGACCCATAAGACTGTCCCAACTACAAAACCAGGTGCGGGCCCCGGGAGAAGCACTTCAATCGGAAAAATACAAAGTGCACTGGGCGGGCGGGATCAACAATAGTTATTCGTCAAAAACAAAAGCTCTTCATCAACAACAACAACAACAACAACAACAACAACAACAACACCAACAACAACAACAACAACAACAACAGCACCATCAACCGCAACAACAACAACAACAGCATCAACATCAACAGCAACAACAACGACACCAACAAAAACAATAACAATTACACTAAACAACAACAAGAAACATGAACAACTATAACAACAGCAGCAGCATCCGCAGCAACAGCATCAGCACCAGCAACAACAACACCCGCAACAGCAACAGCAACAGCAACAGCAAAAGCAACAACTGCAACAACGACAACAACGACAATCAGTTTGAGACTGTTCGCCCTTATCAGCTCGAGTGTCCAATAACGCGTATTTTCCACACCCTCGATACCCACCCTCTGCGTCTTCGATCGAACCCCTTTTGGGGGGTACACCTTTCTTCCCTACAGGCCAGGCCCTGGCAAGCGGCGGGGCGGCCGCGGACCGTCGGCCTGGCCAGCGGCAGCGCTGATCGGCGGGGCGGCCGCGGACCGTCGACCCAACCCCAAGAGGGACGGACAGGGGACCAACCAAGACGACGTCGGCGACGACGACGACGACGACGACGGCGACGACGAGCGAAAGCGAGAGCGAGAGAGAACGACAGCAGGGCCACGAAGGGCACGAAGTAGGCCACGAAGGGCGACAGCGGGGACACGAAAAAAATGCGTATGGGGCCACGAAGAGCGCGAACGAGCGGGGGCCACGAAGTGCAGATAATGCGAGGCAACAGAAGGCAACGATGGGGCCACTGAGGGTAGCAACTGGGCCACGTAGGACAGTGAGGGGGCCACAAACGGCGACAGCGGGGCCACCAAAGGCATGCACATGGGGCCACAACGGGCGCGGCTCCTGGGTGCCTGGGTGTCGGGAGCGCGGCGCTTGAGCAAATGCCCAAACATTCCAACGCAAGGGCGCTGTTCTTCAGTAAGTTGCAAGCAAATCTCCAGCGAGAGCGCGACTCCATAGCGCCGGGAGAGCGATTCCTGAATAAATTTTAAGGAAGTCCCAAGCGAGAGAACGATTCCTGAATAAAATGCGAGGAAGTCTCCGACGGGAGCGGGGGTCCTGGCTAAAACGTGAGGAAGTCTCAAACAGGATCCGTCGTTGTTGTAACCCGGGGGCCAAAGGCACGGTTTGAGCATCCAGACTTTCCCTGTCAAAAAACAGGGTGCGAGCGTCGAGGGGCACATTTGATTAAGAAGGAACAGTTTGCACCGGTGGGGGGACCAACAATAATTTGTCATAAATGAGAGTTCAACAACGACAGCAATAGCAACAGCAACAACCACAACAACAACCATCAAAACAACCGCAACAACAACAGCAATAACAACAACAACAACAACAACAACAACAACAATTACTAGCACGTGGGGACACTCCGTTCTCACCAGTGCCAGGGTTTTCATACGACGCCCGCCAATACCCCCACTTTGTGGGGGGGCCGGTTCAGCTCTACCACATTTCCAAACGACTCTTCGCCACCACCCACACCCAGCTTCCCGCCCTATGACGTTCGGACACTTCACTTCGTGGCCTGCGGACGACCGTGGCTACTACACTGGCGCATGGGTACAGTGACTTGTTGTGGTAACATCTTCTGGACGCTAGCTTAGTATACGACTTTTCCCCCTGTTCCAACACTGGACACCTGTACTGGTTTTTGGTGGTAACGTGAAAAACCATTGGTTTTTTAGGATTCGGACAGCGCGCGCGGGTAGAAATTTTGAAAATTCGTACAGATGTTTTTCGAGGACCTACGGTGCGATTCGTATGATTTTATGTTGCGCGGTGCTAAAATTCCTAAGAAACCCAATGGTTTTTGAAGATTTCGGCGTGCGCGCGCGAAGAAAAAACGAATGTGTCCCGCATGGTATTATTTGACAGGGATGATGGCCCTGGCAGGTGCGCAACCGTTGTTGGAGAAGTTCGAAGCACGTGAAAAAGTTGCTCGCAAAAGCCCGTTTGACAGAAATGTTTAAAAAGTGTTGGGTTTCCTACGAATCCGCAAGAGCGCGCGGGATGAAATTTTGACATTTTTTGTTGAAAAACCATTGGTTTTTTGATGTTTTTATGTTAAAATCGCTACGAACACTAAGGTTTTGGAAGGATTTCGTCTTGCGCGCGCGAATGTCCACTTTACCTTATTTGTTGCAAGGGATTCTTGAAGTTTGGTTATGTTAGAATAAGAAATGTCCACTTTGCCTTATTTTTTGCAAGGGAAAACCGCCCGTAACAAAACAACCGGATCCGGACCAACCCGTTTTGCCGGAGACTTCCTCACGAAAATGATGAAAACATGGTTGCGGCCTAGGCGCGGCGAGGGGGCCGCGCACCAGGGGCCCCAACAATAATTATTCTTTAGAAGTAATAATGTTCAACAACAACAACAACAAAAACAGTGGCAACAACAACAACAGCAGCAACGGGAACACCAACAACGACAACAACAACAACAACAGCAACGGGAACAACAACAACAACAACAACAACAACAGCAGCAGCAACAACAACAACAACAACAACAATCACTTTACCCGAACGCTCAATGTTCTCACCAGTGCCAGGGTTTTCATGCGACGCCAGCCAATACCCCCACTTTGTGGGGGGGCAGTGCAAGCTCTACCAAATATCCACACGACTCTTCGCCACCACCCACACCCAGCTTCCCGCCCTATGACGTTCGGACACTTCACTTCGTGGCCTGCGGACGACCGTGGCTACTACACTGGCGTGGAGTACACACCCACAGAAGTTGTTAAGCCTACGTTCGTACACCCACAGAAGTTGTTAAGCCTTGTTAACCCACAGAAGTTGTTAAGCCTTCCACAGAACATCTGTTGCATATGATGCATATGGTACATGATACACATGATACACATGATACGTACTCACAAGATAGTTGATCACATCTTTAGGGCAAATTCCTGAGGGATGTGGGAATACACAAGAGAGAGAGGATATGGTTGTCCCGATGGTTGTCTCGATGGTTGTCCCGATGGTTGTCCTGATGGTTGTGGTTGTCCCGATCGTTGTCCCGATGATTGTCCCGATGGTTGTCCTGATGGTTGTGCTTGTCCCGATCGTTGTCCCGATGACTGTCCCGATGATTGTCCCGATGGTTGTCCCGATGGTTGTTCCGATGGTTGTCCCGATGGTTGTCCCGATGGTTGTGAGCGATGGTGGAGATTTCGGCGTGCGCGCGCGAAGAAAAAACGAATGTGTCCCGCATGGTATTATTTGACAGGGATGATGGCCCTGGCAGGTGCGCAACCGTTGTCGCAGAAGTTCGAAAAAGTTGCTCGCAAAAGCCCGTTTGACAGAAATGTTTAAAAAGTGTTGGGTTTCCTACGAATCCGCAAGAGCGCGCGGGATGAGATTTTGACAATTTGTTGTTGAAAAACCATTGGTTTTTTGATGTTTTTATGTTAAAATCGCTGCGAACACTAAGGTTTTGGAAGGATTTCGTCTTGCGCGCGCGAATGTCCACTTTACCTTATTTTTTGCAAGGGATTCTTGAAATTTGATTATATTAGAACAAGAAATGTCATTTTCTATTGTTTTTTGCAAGGGAAAGCGGATTACAACAAAACAACCGGATCCTGTACACACCCTCTTTTCTGAGGCTTCCTCACGAAAATGATGAAAATGTAGCTGCGGCCTAGGCGGCGCAGGGGGGGCGCGCACCAGGGGGCCCAACAATAATTATTCTTTAGAATAAATAATGTTCAACAACAACAACAACAGCAACAGCAGCAGCAGCAACAACAAGAACAACAACAACAACACCAACAACAACACCAACAACAACAACAGTCGCGACAATAGCAACAGCAACATCAACAACAACAGCCACAACAACAACAAAAAGAAACAACAACATCACCAACATCCAGTGCAATACCAACAACAGCAACAACAACGCCAACAACAACAACGCCAACAAAATCAACGACAACAACAGCAGCAACACCAACAACAACAACAACAACAACAGCAACAACAGCAACAACAACAATCACAACAACAACAAAATGTGCTAATACGCTTCGTGGTTTGTCCGCATGTCATCCAACACGTATATTCAAAGCCCACGGCACCCGCCCTCTTAGTATTCGGTCGTGCCCACTGGGGGTTTCTCTTCCTTACCTGCCACGTGAATCGAGCGCAACCCCTTCAAGCAGGGGAAACGAGGATGGATGAAAGAGGAAGGGAGAAGGGTGGAGCACGAAAGAAGTTATGACGGGGGCCAGGAACACAAAACGAGTGGTAGAACCAGGTGGGCAGATCGGGTGGGCAGACCTTAGCGGCCGAGGCGGCCAGGTCGAGCACGCAGGTTGCTGAAGCGTGCGTCCTGCATGAAACGCGTCGAAATTTCGAACGAAAGCGCGTTTACCAAACGAACCATTAGAACAACCAAGGCGGGAGCGTGATTCCTGAGTGCCGAGAGCGTGCCGTCTGAAAAGCTTGTGAAGGAGGAGGGGCGAGGATGAAGCGCGAAACTGAGCAGCAAAGGGGGGGGCTAGGAGCAGAAAGCGCGTGGCAGAACCAGGCGGGCAGATCGGGCGGGCAGACCCTAACGGGCGGGTCGGGAAGGCGGGCCCTGGCGGCCAGGTCGAGCAGGCGGGTTGTTGAAGCGTGCGTCCTGCATGAAGCGCGAGGAAGTCTCGAGCGATGGCGCGATCCCCAAGTAGTTCGTGAGAAAGCCAAGGGGAGAGCGTGATTCCTGAGCGCCGAGGGCGCATCGTCTGAATAAATCGTGAGGAAGTCCCACGCGAGAGCACGATCCGCACATAAAAAGCAAGGAAGTCCCGATCGAGAGCGCGATTTGATGATAAACTGTGAGGAAGTATTAGACGGGAGCCGCTGTTGTTGTAAACCGGGGGCCTGGGGCCAAGTTTGAGGAGGAAGACTTCCCCTGGTGAAAAACAGGGTGCGAGCCCCAGTAAGAGCACTTCTATATACATATAGATATAGATATAGATATAGATATAAAAATAATATATATATATATATATATATATATATATAATGTTACCGGGGGTGGATCAACAATACTTATGCTTCAGGCGGGAAGATTCAAAACAAAACAAAACAAAAAAACAACAAAAAGTTTGAGACTGCTCGTTCCTATCTGTTCACGTGCCAATCAATACGTCTATCTCAAACCCTCGGTACCCGCCCTCGTCGTCTCCGATCGTACGCCCTTGGGGGTGGATCTTCCTTACCTGCCACGTGCATTTAGCGCAGCCCCTACAACAAGGGAGAAGAAGACGGGGAAGGGGGAGGGAGTTGAATGGAGAACGTAAGAAATTAGCAGGAGGGAGGCAAGGAGCAGAAAACAATGGTAGAACCAGACGGGCAGATCGAGCGGACAAACCCATAGCGGGCAGATCGGAAGGCGGGCCCAGGCGACCATGTCGAGCGGGCGGGCGGGCCGAGCGGGCGGATCGATCGTGAGTTCTGCGAGATTAACCCGGAAGTTTCCAGCGAGAGAGCGATTGCTCAGTAAATTTGAAGAAGTCCCCAGCGAACGCGCGATTCCTGGATGGCAAGAGCGCGGCGCCCGAGTAAGTTGCGAGGCGGGAGCGCGATTCTCGAGTACATTGCGAAGAAGTCTCAAGCGGGAGCGATGGACTGGAGGAAGTTTCGAAGAAGTATCAGGCGGAACCCGCTGTTGCTGTAAACCGGGGACCAACAACACAGTTTGAGGATGCCTTCCCCTGTTTTAAAAAATGGTGCGAGCGCCGGGAGGGCTCTTCAATTGAAAAATAAAATGTGCATCAGAGGGGGGATAAAAAATACTAGAACCACGCGCGCGCTTCGCGCGCGCTTAGGTTCTGTCGAGTCACAGACCCAGGAATCCTCCTCCTCCTCCTCCTCCTCCTCCTCCTCCTCCTCCTCCTCGTCTTCCTCCTCATCCTCGTCCTTTCCCGAGCGATACAATAACAACTTGCGTGGAACCCCTCTCGGGCCCATCTTGGGGCTCTCTTGGGCCGCCTTTGGAGCCTCTTGGGGCGTCCTGGGTCTCTCGTGGGGGCTTCTTGGAGCTCTCTTGGCGCCTCCTGGAGCCTCTTGGGGCCGAAAGCTCGGAATTCTACAGTGGCTTTCTCCCTCTGGGACCCCTCTCGGGCACGCCTTGGGGCTCTCTTAGGCCATTTTGGAGTCCAATTTTGCCGTCCTGGGCGCCTCGTGAACCGTCTTGGAACTCTCTTGGGGGCCACCTAGGCCGTCTTGGGAGCCTCTTCGGACGTGTTGGACGCGGTGAAAACCCAACAGGCGACCATGCGAAAAGTATACGTTTTCCCATAGGAATGGGACCATTTTTGCTTCTTGGACCTCTCTTGGGGTGCCTCTCGGAACGTCTTGGGCTGATTTTGGAAGCCTTTTGGCGCCTCTGGGCGGCGTTTTGGCGCCTCCTGGGATGTGTTGGGCCGGAAGCTCGGAATTCGAGAGTGGCTTTCTCCTTCTGGGACCCCTCTCGAAGTCGTCTTGGGGTTCTCTTGGGCCGTCTTGGGGCCGTCCTGAGCCACTCGTGCGCAGCCTTGGAGCGCTCCCGGAGGCCTCCTAGGCCGTCTTGGAGGCCTCTTGGGCCGTCTTGGACGCGGTGAAAGCCCAAGATGAAAACATGCGAAAAATATACGTTTTCCCATAAGAATGGGACCATTTTTGCTTCTTGGACCTCTCTTGGGGTGCCTCTCGGAACGTCTTGGGGTGCTTTTGGGAGCCTTTTGGCGCCTCTTGGCGGCATTTTGGCGCCTCCTGGAGCCTCTTGGGCCGGAAGCTCGGAATTCGAGGTTGGCTTTCTCCGTCTGGGACCCCTCTCGAACTCGTCTTGGGGCTCTCTTCGGCCGTCTTGGGGCCGTCCTGGGCCACTCGTGCGCAGCCTTGGAGCGCTCCCGGAGGCCTCGTAGACCGTCTTGGGCGCCTCTTGGGCCGTCTTGGACGCGGTGAAAGCCCAAGAGGCGAACATGCGACAAATATACGTTTTCCCATAGGAATGGCACGATTTTTGCTTCTTTGGCCTCTCTTGGGCTGCCTCTCGGAGCGTCTTGGAAGCTTCTGGGACCTTCTTGGTGTCATGACAGGCGTCTTGGAAGGCATCTGGAGCCATCGGAGCGCGTTCCGAAGCCGCCTGCGAACGATCTTGGACGGCGTTCGGCGGTCCGACGAGCCTCCGGGCCCTCCGGGGCCCACATTTGTGGTCGAGGTCCCGGCCCCGGGGCCCCGGACCCGGTGCGCCGTTATATGTATACTTATTCTTCGCTAGTGAGGGTTTAATAACAGCAACAGCAACAGCAACAATAACTTCAAGGCTGTTCGTCGTCATCTGCTCGCGTGCCCGTTCAACACGTATACCCCAAACCCTCGACACCCACCCTCATAGTCTTCAATCCTACCCCCTTTGAGATATATCTCGCACCTGCAACGCGTATTTCGTGCAGCCCCTAAGACCGGGGAAGGAAGGACGGATGGAAGGAAGGGACAATGGGGGGGAGAGATGGGGATCGAGCACGAGAGAAAGTATCAGGAGGGAGGGGGGGGGGGGGGGCAGACCCTAACGGGCGGGTCGGGAAGGCGGGCCCAGGCGGCCAGGTCGAGGCTCGACCGTCGAGCAGGCGGGTTGCTGAAGCGTGTGTCCTGCATGAATCGCGAGGAAGTCTCGAGCGATAGCGCGATTCCCAAATAAATCGTTAGGAAATCCACAGCGAGAGCGTGATTCCTGAGTGTCCAGGGCGCGGCGTCTGAATAGATTGTCAGGAAGTCCCATCCTCGATCCTCCTCATCCTCCTCATTCCTCCTCCTCCTCCCCCTCCTCCCTCCTCCTCCTCCCCCTCCTCCTCCTCCTCACCCTCCTCGTCAGACAGGCCTCCTCCGATTCGGTTCTCCTCCTCCTCCGAATGCCCCTCATCCTCAGTCCTCCTCCTTCTGCGCCTCCTCCTCCTCCTCGTCGATGCTCGCTTCTCGATCCTCGATCCCTGATCCTCAATCCTCCTCCTCATCCCCCTCCTCCTCCTCCTCCTCCTCACTCTCATCCTCATCGTCCTCCTCCTCCTCCTCCTCCTCCTCCTCCTCATCAGCATCATCATCATCATCATCATCATCAGCATCATCATCATCATCATCATCATCATCATCATCATCAGCATCATCATCATCATCATCATCATCAGCATCATCATCGTCATTATCATATTCATCATCATCAGCATCAGCATCATCATCATCATGACACACACACCATGAGAAGAATCCAATCCGAAACGAACGACATGCGCTGGCTCACACGTGCTGCCACGCCCTGCCCCCGCTGGCTCCCTCCCATCGCCCTCCGCCTCCGCGGCGGCGATGAGGTCCTCGACGAGCTCGTCCAGCCGGCGGTGCGCAGCCGCATTGTCGGCCTCCGCGCTGCCCGCCTCCTCGGCGTCGCCGGCCCCGGCTGCCAGCCCGGGAGCCTGCATCGCTCCAGCGTGCGCCCCGGCCTCCGACCCGAGCGACAGCATCACGCCGTCCGCCTCCGCGTACAGCATCGCACGCCCCGCTGCCGCTCTCCACGCGCGCGCCAGGCGCATGGGTTCCCTGCCGCCGCCGGAGGCCGCGCGCCGGGCCAGCTCCTCCAGGGCCTCCACGCTCGCCGCGTGCAGCGGGCCGAACGTCTCCCAGGACAGGGCAACCACCGACAGGGCATCATCATCATCATCATCATCATCATCATCATCATCATCATCATCATCATCATCAGCATCATCAGCAGCAACATCATCGTCATCATCAACCCCAACCTCAACCTCAACCTCAACCTCATCTTCCTCCTGCTGCTCCTCGGTCCTCCTCCTCGTCCTTGTCCTCATCGGTCATCATCCTGCTCCTCGTCCTCCGCGTCCTCCTTATCCTCCTCATCATTATCACCATCATCACCACCATCATCATCACCATCACCCTGTTCGTCCTCCTAATCCTCATCAGTATCATGTTCATCATCATCAGCATCATGAACATCAACAGCAGCATCATCATCAGCAGGAGCAGCATGATTATCTGCATAGTCACCATCATCATCAGCATCAGCATCAGCGTTAGCATCCTCCTCCTCGTCATCAGCAGCAGCATCAGCATTAGCATCAACATCAGCATCATCATTATGGACATCATCATCATCATCATCACCACCACCACCACGACGATCATTGTCGACATGGTCATCGTCATCGTCATCGTCATCCTCATCAGCATTATCAGCATCGCCGAAATCGCCATCAGCATCATCCTCCCATATCAATCCTCGTCCTCCTCCACTTCCTCCGCCTGCTCGGTCTCTTCCTTCTCTCCTCCCACTCCTCCTTCTCCTCCTCCTCCAGGTCCTTCATTCCTTTTCCATATAAATTCGCTGGCCCAACGGGCCAGAGGCGTGCTAAGATCTCCGGTAACTGGTTAACCATATTTCTAGTTCGCGCGCGCGGGGCGGGCCCTGGGGGTCCCCGGACGAAAAGTACCCTGGCAGACTCCCGGCAAGTCCTGTTCAAGGATGCAGAAACTCTTTTTTGGAGCCCCAGAGGGCTCCAAATCGGTGCAAGAGGACCCCAAGAGGTCCCACGGTCCAAGAGGCCCCCGAGACGCCCAAAGAGCGCTCCAAGACGCCAATGATGACTCCAAGACGGCCCAAGAGGCCTCCAAGTGGCCTCCAAGGGCCTCACCAAGAGGGCCCGACAGGCCAAAATCATAAACTTTCCTTTGATTTGGAAGGATTTGGGCCTTGTCGCCTTTTCGGCCATGCGATGCTCCAAGGCGGCCTAAGAGGCCCCCAAGAGCGCCCCACGACGGGCCAAGAGGCTTCCAAGAGGGCCCCAAGAGGGCCCAAGAGGGCCCCGAGACGGCCCAAGAGGCGCCCAAGACGGCCCAAGACGGCCCAAGACGGCCCCAAGACGGCCCCAAGAGGGGCCCAAGAGGAGGACCACGAACCGAACACTCGAGCCTTCCGCCCCAAGAGGGCCCCAGGAGGCCCCAAGAGGCCCCCAAGAGGCCCCCAGGAGGCCCCAAGATGCCACCAAGAGGCCCCCAAGAGGCCCCAGGAGGCCCCCAGGAGGCCCGAAAGAGGCCCCAAGAGGCCCCAGAAGTTCAAAAATGCCTCCCAGGCGCCCCCGAACGGCTTCTCAAAAGACCCCAAGAGACCTCCCAAAGAAGCATCTTGACGACGACCCTGTTTGGCCCCAAGAGCAACACAAGATGCCAACGAGAGGCTTCCTCCTCCGCCCCTTCCCCTTCCTCCTCCTCCTCCTCCTCCTCCTCCTACTTATCTCCATCCTCCTCCTCTCCCTCTCATCCTCTCCTCCTCCTCCCCTCCGCTTCCCCATCCTCATCCTCCTCCTCCTCCTCCTCGGCGGCGCCACAATGGCCCCGGGCCCACGGCGAAGCAGTAGCGATCATGCAACATGGGCCGGCGGAATGAGCGAAGCGATTGAATAACTTCTCCCTGTCGCACCCCGAGGCCAGTTTTTAGGGCGGGCTGGGCGTTTCGCCTGAGAGTTCCTCACCACTTATGACTCTGAAGCTTAAACACTGGCAACAGTTTCACAGTTGGAGGCCGGGTCGTTTTCAAAATGTGACCTCGCCTTAGCGAGGGAAACATTCGTTAAAAAACTACAAGAGCTTCACGGATTGAGGGCGGGTCGTTTTCAAAATTTGGCTCTCGCCTCAGCGCGGCGTACTTTCGTTTTTTGCAGAGTTACAAAAGTTCACTGATTGAAAGCAGGTCGTTCTCAAAATGAGGCTCCCGCCTTAGCGCGGCGCACATTCGTTTCAAGAATTTGAAGAGTTTCATGGGTTGAGGGCGACTCCTGTTCAAAAAGGTGGCTCTCGCCGTAGCGCGGCGCACATTCGTTTCTCCCCAATCAGAGCTTGCCTCAGTAGGGGTCCTAGCGGATTCATATGTGTAGGTGAGCTACGTCGCCGATGTCGGTGCCTGGGTGCCCGGAGGTGCCCAGGGGTGTCCGGAGGTGCCCTGGGGTGCCCGAAGGTGCCCGGGGGTGCCCGGGGGTGCCCAGGTGCCCGGGTGCCCGGGTGCTCTATCGCCCTAAAGCCCTATCGCCCTATAACGCTATAGCCCTATAGCCCTATAGCCCTATAGCCCTACAGCCCTTCAGTCCTATAGCCCTATAGCCCTACAGCTCTGTAGCCCTATAGCCCTATAGCTCTATAGCCCATAGCAATGTAGCCCTACAGCCTTATCGCCCTATAGCCTGATAGCCCTCATGGCCTTCATAGCCCTTGCAGACTTCATAAGCCAAAGGAGCAAGTGCAAAGGGTTCGAATGTAAGATCAAAAAGACTCTGGTTGGGTTTTCTCCGGTATCATCTAACTTCACAAAAGCTTCACGGATCGAGTGCAGGACGCTTTCAAAATGTGACTCTCGTCTCAGCGCCGCGCACATGGGATATGTATATAAAAATGCATGATCTTCACGTTGAGGGCGGCTTCCTTTCAAAATGTGGTTCTCGCACTAGCGCGGCGCAGGTTAGCTTTAAACTTTTGCAAGAGATTCAGGGATTCCCATCATCAGCGTGCCAGAAATGGTGATTTGATTATGCTGGTGCAGCATTTATTATGATTCGCTGTGTGAAGTCCCAGGAACGGCGTTCTGGCACGGTTCAGATTGTCAAGACGCTAAAGTCAAGTTGACCCGTGGCGTTAGATCCCGAGAGCAATGTTTTGGCATGCTTCAGGGTTTTCAAACGCTTGCCTTCCGAAAAAGCACTTCCTTCAATGGAAATGAACCGGTGTAGGGGCCTATGAAGACGGAGCTTGGAGGGAGGGTTGTTTGTCCCAACGTCGTTGATGACTCTTGGGTTTACATTGGTCCGCTTCCTCCCCCTCCTCCTCCTCTTCCTCCTCCTCTTCCTCCTCCTCCTCCTCCTCCTCCTCCTCCTCCTCCTCCTCCTCCCCCACCAACCGACCCATCCCGCGAGGCGCGGGAGTCGCAGCGAGAAAGGGAGCGACAGCGGCGGCGACAGCCAAGGCTCACCAGGAGTCCTGCTCCTTTGGAGCTGGGCCGGTCGGCGGCGGCAAGGGGATTCTGCTCCACCTCGGGGCTCTGCTGTTACACATCCCGTTCCTCCTCCTCCTCCTCCTCCTAGTCCTCCTCCTCCTCGTCCTCCTCCTCCTCCTCCTCCTCCTCCTCCTCCTCCTCCCTCATCTCCCTCCTCCTCCCCCTCCTCCTCCTCCTCTTCCTTCTCCTCCTGTCCGTAGCCATTTAGTTTAAGTCCGTAGCGCTTCGCTCAGCACTTGAGATTCTGGCAAAGGGATGAGCGGCCCCACCTGTTTTCCCTGGCATCACCAGCCAGGCCACATCACGCGATAAGGTAACCTCTGTGTCATCACGGGCAAGTTTTCTTTACCAGTGAGCCCCTGGAGGAGCCCATGCCGAAGGATGCGAAAGGATACCTCACTTGCTCGGCGTGCAGATATCGATGGACTTTCAAGACGAACGCGTTCTGCGACACCTGCAAAGCGATCCTCCTCCCGAACGAGATGCCGTGGAAGGCCGCCCATGGTGCCTGGGCCGCCCCGCCGCCAGGTCAGGGTGGCCAACCTGCCGGCGCGGGAGTGCCAGCCTACCCTCCAGGCACGTGGCCGCAGTGGGGAGGGCCGCCTGCGAGATTGGCGCCGCCCCGCTCCTCCACTCCGCCGCAGCGGGTCTCGCCGCCGACCACCGACGCCCTCTTGGACGAGCTCAAGGCCAGGGTCGGTGACGCGGCGGGTGCAGAGCTGGAGGCGCTCCAGCAGGCCTTGGCGCAACCGCCAGCGCCGAAGCCCCCCCCGCGCGAGCCCCTGCGGACGAGTCGGCCAAGTGGCTCGAGCAGCTGCGGGCCGCCACGGCGCAGGCAGCGACCGAGGCGCACGACGCCGAGCAGGCGTGGACACAATCGAGATTGTGGACGGGGTCGTGCTCGACCTTTCGGACTTGGAGCTCGATGGTTCAGATAAGCAAAGCTGGGCCGCCCTCGGGTCCAACATGGCATCGCCGATCCGAGAGGCAATTTTGGCGGCAATAGGGCCCAGCGCGGAGCACATCCAGAGGCTCAGGCAGAAGGCGCGAGAGATGCGACAGCGGCTCGCCAGCAAACGGGCCCGCAAGGAAGACGGTGGTGGAGCGACGCCGCCAGCAGCAGGGGCACCAGCGGCTCCTGCCGAAGTGGACGCCAGTGCTGGGGCAGCGTCTTCTGTGGGCCCTGCCGTCGCTGGCGCTGCTCCTGCAGCCGCAGCTGGCCCAGGCCAATCACAGCCAACGCAGCGCGACCCTGACCAGATCAGAGCTATGGTTGAAGCAGCCCGAGCTCACACTGCTGAGTCTTGCCTTTGACGGGGTCACGGGGTACCTTTTGACCAGTGTGACTTGTCTTTGGGGCATGCCCCCGTGCGACTGGTTCTTGGGGCAGACGGGCCTGCCGCCCGAGCGCGCCTCCCCTGCCAGAGATCCCGATATGAGTCGGCAAGAGTTGTTAGAATCCACGCAGGCCTGGAGCGCCAGATGGGTTCGGTGGCTGATGACTGTTCTGCGTGGCAAGACTGGCGTGGACAATGCATGGCTTCTTTTCTGAAGGAACCATATTCGGCGGCTCTGCGTCGGGCGATTCTCGCGGACTACAAACCAACGCACTGACGGAAGCCATTTCATACATCTGTCTTGCTGCTTGGTCAAGAGGGCGGCCGCTCAGACAACGTCTCTTCCGCATGATGCACGCTCTCACGGCTGACCTCTGGAGCGCTTTTGCGCGGCACCACTGGCAGGAGCTCGGCAACCGACTGGCCTTTGTTCGAGCACAGCTGGAAAGGCGCAGGAGGACGGCTGCGGGGCACCACGGCGTCCTTGGGGAGCCCGAGGCGCAGGCCCTAGATGGGGCGAGGCGGCGGCCGCCGCTCTCGGGGCGCTCTGGCGCCCTTGGGGATCCACAACGGCAAGCCCTGAAGGGGGGCGGAAGGTAGCGGGCTCTTGACCACTGCCGCAGACATGCAGATGGGCGATCCCTTTGGTCGAGTCCAGCCTCTCGTCAGCGCCGCGGATGCGCGGATGGCCGAGTCCACTGACGAGAGCGACCCCCCCCAATCTGCTCGCGGCCGGCCGCCGCCGCCCGTGGGAGACAGAAAGGCGCTCTCACATTTCGCTGCGGTCACCTACAATTCTAACGTTAGGTCGACTCGTCTCAAGTTTTTTGGAATGGTCGAAGCTGGTCAAAGCCACAGTATATGATGCTGTTCTATTCCAGGAGCACCGCCTGCCCCCGCATCAAGCCCAGGGCCCCAGGGCCTGGGCCCATCAGGCGGGGCGCGCCCCTGCTTTTCAGCCCGCGGCCAGCACTGGGAACGACGGACAGGGGGCCGTCAGCTGGCACGGCGGCACTCGTGCGCAGTCACTTCGGCGTTGCGGACTACCAGCATCGGTACCTCGGCGAGCGCGTGACGGTCTGCCGAGTGGCTCTGGCGCACAACGCCCACGCTCGGGCTCAGCGGCGCCAACTTCGACTTTCTGGAGCAGGTCAGCGCTGTGGTCGCCGAGGCCAGCAGCCCGTTCGCGACTGGAGGTGACTGGAATATTGACGCGGAGGAGCTCGGGCAGTCTCAGTGGACCGGGCACCTTGGGGCCAGCATCCTTCGGCCAGAAGGAGCGACCTGTCACGACAGCTGCTGCGACTTCTTCGTCGTCAGCGGGTGCCTCGACTACCGCGTCGACTGGTGCGCCGCGGTGGCCGACGCACCGGCAGGGCCGCGCTCGGCGGTGGCCCTTCGCCTGCGCGCGCTGGCTGGCCAGGCCAAGGCTTGGAAGCGCATCGCGACCAAACGCTCCCCCCTGCCCGTGGATGAGGAGGAAAAGCAACATATGGTTTTCTCAAGAGCCTGGGACGGCCCCGTTTTGCTGGGCCTGGACCGCCTGGACGCCGCGCCCAGACGGTTCACCTCCGCGGGAAAGGCCCTGTCTGAGGTCCACGGTTTGACGGATGCCAAGTACCGTGGCAGACACAAAGGATGTCAGATCCAGCTCGTGCCGCTGCGAGCCGCTCGGGGCCAAGAGCTCTACCGACGATCGAACCTGTCCACTCAGAAGTAGCTCTCGCAGCGCCGCCTGTCGCTCCAATTTCTGAAAGCTACAAAGCCTCAGACCCAGGCCCAGCTGGTCAACCTAGTTACGCCACTTGAAAGCGTGTTTGCCGAGGCGGGCCAGGAGAAGCTGCGAAGACCACCGCGCCCGAATTGTTCAAGCAGCCGGCCGACGGCGCGACTCGAGGGCCGCTAGCGGACGCGGCCCAAGCCGAGGTCACCAGCAGGGTGGAGCAGGGGGCGGCAGGTGGTCGACAGAAGTGGAAGTCGCGGGCGAAGTCGTCGGTCGCTGGGCAGGGTCGCGTCGCTCACAGGTATAGCGAAGGCCCTGCCTGCCCCTCCGCCCCTGCCAGTTTTTGCAGACGACGATGACCATGATACTGCGGCTAATATGCCTACGCTTCTGGTGGGCCAGGTCGCTCAAGAGCAGACTTTGAAGGGGTGGATCCCCATCAGGACCAGCGAAGCGCGCGAAGGGGAGCAGCATCCTCTAGACTGGCCAGTGGAGGAGACGCTCGAACCAATCGCAGCAGAGCAAGTGCTTGAAGCGGCGGCCTCTTTCAGCCCGACTACGGCGTTGGGCTGGAACTCTTTCAGCCCGCGGCTACTGTTGCAGCTCCCTCGGCCGCTTGTTGAAGCCTTCGCGGCCATCCTCTCGGCTTGGGAAAGGCACCCGAAAGTCGGACCGACGCGGCTAATGCTGATCGCTTTCCTTGACAAGCCGTCGGGGGGAGTTCGACCGATCGGGCTGCTTCCCCTCTGGGCGAGGGCTTGGAGCAGAATCAGACAAAGGCTGTGCTCAGAATGGGAGCGTCGTGTTAATGAGCGTTTCTTCTGGGGGCTGAGCACAACGCAGCCTGCGAAAAAGCGCTTGGGTCCACAACGCGCTTGCAGCTGATGCCCGTGCCCAGCCTGGGTGGGCATCCAGCGCACTCTTTATAAATCTGCGTAGGTTCTATGAACACATCTCGCACCAAGAGCTGCGAGACGCCGCCAAGCACGCAGGTTTTTCGGAAGCCCTGTTGAGGGCTTACTGTTCGATGTATAGAGCGCCGCGCAGAGTCTCTCGGCAAGGCGCTGTCAGCCGAGTCCTCGTGCCCAACGGCACGGTGGTGGCAGGGTGCTCTGGGGCCACTACGCTGTCGCGCTTGCTTCTCTTGGCCTGTCTGCGGCGCGCAGCGACGGCCAGCCCAGTCGTCTGGATAAACAATGGCATCGATGACGTTTCGCTGCACGCCGTCGGAGGCAAGCAGGTCGTTCGCAAGGAGCAAGGGAAGCTTTTAACACGGTGACGGCAGACCTTAAAAGCAAAGGGCTCGCAACAAGCTCGGCCTCCTCTCCTCCTCGGGGGAGGTGGCGGACGTGGCCCCCCTTGACTGTGACCTCCCCGAATCGGTGCGCGCCCGAGCCCACCGAGACCCCGGAGGGGACGCGACCGGCGGCAGCCACAGGCGAATCAGTACTCACCACGATCGTTTTTGCGCCGCCCAAGCCAAGGTCGGAAAACTCGTGGCCCTTCGGAACGCTGGAGCCCCAGCGGGGTCTGCTTTTTCGGGCGGGGGGCTCGGCCAAGGCTCTTTGGGCAGCCAACGTCCAAGGGCTCCCCGACGGCAAACTTAAACAACTTAGGGTCGCCGCTTTGCGCGCCGAAGGGCGCCTTCCTCGAGGCTGCTCTTTGGAATAAGCGTCCATATGCTCACGTCGCGTCTGGACCCGAGACCCCGTGCTCTTGGTCACCGCTGATGTTATGAAAACCGATGTGCAGATACTCAGAGATTGCCGCCTGTCCCACTGCGCTGCGCTTTCTGTTTACCGAAGGGCAGGCCACCGCGGCGAAAGCCCGCCCTTGGGCGCAAGTCAAGGACCCTGTTGCAGCTCTGATCCTCACTGCAGCCAAAGTACTGACGTTTGCTGACCCCTGGACCTTGCACGAAGCCTCGGGTGAAGTTCGGTCCTTGGTTTCTGTCTCGCCTGCGTTCGTGGCTCACCGTGCCCGCTTTGCCGCCAGGCGCCTGTCGGAGGTTGGATAGGCGATTATTTCTGGCACCCCCTCAACGAGAGGCTGCACTGTAAGGCGCTAGACGACGACGACGGGGTGGTGTCGGGCACCGGCGGGACTTGGGGGCTGCGGGAGCAGAGGACCTTGAGAGGCCTTGTCATGGGCTCGCACTGGTGCCAGCACAGGCTGCATCAGCACGACCCTCAGCTGGAGGCAGACTGCCTCATCTGTCACGGTGCTCGTGGCACCCTTTTTCGCAGGCACGTTGAATGCCCTGCCCGTGCAGCTTGGCGCCGAGACAACCTCCCGCCTGAGCTCCAGGCATCGGCGCTTCGACTCTCCCGCTGCTCGGTCGAACTGCAGGAGCGTTTCGCTCGCGGCACCCTCCCTGACCCCTGTCAGCTCCTCGCGCGGAGGCCCTGGGACCCAGCGTGGGAGCTCCAGGCTGAAGGAGTTGGTGCCAGCCTTGCAGTGGAGGATGCTCACGTTTTTTGTGACGGCTCGGCACACGATGGAATGTTTCCCGCTTTGCGCTCTGCAGGCTGGGGAGTGGCCATTTATGACAGCGAGCGCCGCTGGATCACAGGCTGGTATGGAGCTGTCCCGCCAGCCACGCTTCCAGACCAAGTCGCCCGCGACGGCGAAGATCTTGCAGTTGTCATGACCACCAGTTTGGTTGGTACGTTCACGCTCTACTCAGATTGTAATGGCACGCTAGCTTGCTGCAACCAGCGCAGCTGGGCCGAGAGTCCAGCTAACACTCGCATGCACCTGTGGAAAAAAAGCTGCACGTCAGAAACGATGTGTCCCATATCGTTGTCTGCCAGGTCAAGGCCCACTCGAGCATGGATGACGTTCGGGAGGGCAGGATCAGCCACTTTGAGAAAACGGGCAACGATGCCGCCGACCGCCTGGCCAAGCGAGGTGCAGATCTCAGCAGACACGACCCGCAGGATATGCGAGCCGCGGTATGCTGTATCGGGCCCGTCAGCTCATTACGTCCATAACCCGAGCCGAGGTGCATTACCCGGACCTAGGCCTTTATGATAATGTGGGCGCCCAGGGGCTCACCCTTATTTCGCTTGAGGGCGGCGAAGGCCTGGAGGCGGACCTGGAGGAGCTAAGGCGGAGGGAGGCTGCGGGGGGAGGATCTGCTGCTGCTGCTGCCCCCCCTCCTGCCCCCGAGGACCCCTCCCAGGACCTGACCGCGGTGCCCCTGGGCCCAGACCTTGGTCAGCCTGGCCAGTGACGCCCGCCAGGCCCCCTGGACCCAGGGGGGCCACCAGCTTCCCCGTGCTCGGCCAAGAGCTCGCTCCCATAACTTGTTGCTCCACCTGCGGGGGGTATTCGACGGTCCCGGGTGGAGCTGGAGGCCTTAAGTCTGTCTGCCCTGGGGCCCAAGCGAATTTACTCGACCCTGGCCGCCACTCGAGCCGTGCTCCGTTCTAAGCACCCCAATCGCGCCTTCAAGCTAGGCCCCTGGAGGTCGCCTGGGGAGCGGGCTCGGGTGGTTTTCGGGGGGTTGAACGGCGGCCCAGGGGTCCAGCGGGAAGGCCAGCGAAGCGTGGGGGTTTCTAGTTTGATCCCTGATCCCCTCTGCTCGGCTGATTGCTTGCAGGTTTTCGGCTTGAATGAAGCGGAGGCCCGTGTTCTCGGGGTCAAGCTCCGAGAAAAGCGCAATTGCACTGATTTCCAATTTGAAGACGGTTAGCATTTTTGCCCAGGGGGGGCCTTGTCGCTGGCCCCTGACAGGTCTTTGGCCTTCCTGTCAGGGTGACAAAAAAGCCCTGTCCGATGGGCCCTCCTAGGGCTTATTCAGCCGACTGTCGGATGCTTCCTCTCTTCTCCCTTTGGTGGCGTGCGATCCTCCTCCTCCTCCTCCTCCTCCTCCTCCTCCTCCTCCTCCTCCTCATCCCATCATTAATCTTGATATTATTATGAATCTAGTACATGTCACTCTCACTCTGCTTCTTATCAATAATACGAGTATGGTGATTATTGTAATAAGCCATCGTCTTACGATTACGAGATTCGTCTTATCAGCTTCTTTTCCGTATGAGCGTTATTATTATCTTCTGCATCTCATTCGCATTCTGAAACAAGAACCATCGCGCGCGCATCGCGCGCGCTTAGGTTCTAGCAGGCCCCAGGCCTTGACGAGTTCAGTGTTCCACAGAAGTGGTGGACTACAGATGGTTGGAAAACAAACAGTGGTGAAGTGCCCACAACAATAAACGCATTATAAGCAATGAAGAATCCACGTATGTCAACCCGCATTCCGAAAGGCCCGCGGGGAAGATGGTTGCGTCGGGGGGCTGAGGCCTGATGAATCAAGTTACCAGAAGGCCTTCTGGGAACATGGGTTTTGGGGGCGTCTTGGGGAGCCTGTTGGGGCGTGCCGTCGTCGTCGTCGTAATGTCTTCGTCGCCTCTTGGGGCGCGCCATCGTCGTCGTCGTCGTCCTTGGCTTCGTCGTTTCGTCGTTTTCGTCGTCGTCGTCGGTTCAAGAAGGCACTTGGGGCAACTCTGCGCGAAACGATCCGCGGAGGGCCGCGAGAAAGCGATCAACCATGTTCCCAATCAACTTCCCAGACAGCTCTGTGGTAGCGTGAAGGTAGTTCGGAGCCTCCGGAGACTCTCGGTCCCATGATGAACCATGTTCCCGGAAGGCTTTCCGGGGACATGATTTCTTGGGGTGTGTTGGGGGGCCTCATGGGCGGTCGTTACCTGAAGCCCCTTGGGGGCCTCTTGAAGCTTCCTGGGGGCATCCTGGGCGCCTCACGGGGTTTCGTGGGAGACTCTTGGTGGCCTCCAGGGGCCTACTGGGGGCCTCCAGGGCCAGAGACATCGAAATTTCGGTTCGCGGTCCCCCTCTGGGCCCCCTCTTTGGGCGCTCTTGGGGCACACTTGGGTTGTCAGGGGAGCCTCCTGGGCTGGCTTGGGGCCCTCTTCGGGGCCTCGTGGGCCGTCTTGGAGCGATCCGAGGGGCCTCCGAGGCCGTGAGAGAGCGCTGGGAAGCGGGAAAATAGAGAACGCCAAAATCCTTCAAAAACCCTCGGGGGAAAAATCTTGCCTCCCAGAGCCCTCTAGGGGAGCCTCTTGAATCCGTCCTTGAGCGTGCTGGAGTCCTCGTCGGCCGTATTGAATGCATCTTGGGCGTTTTCGATGCTTCTTGGGATGGTTTTGGGCCCCCTCGGGACCCCCTCACCCTGTCTTGGCCTGTTTCGGGGCGGGCCCGGGCCGCCTCGGGAGCTTTACGACCCCCCCAAAGCCCCACAGGGGGCGCCCATGGGGGGTGCAAGCAGCGGCCCGACCCCCCCGGTCTACTCCAATATTCCGATCCACATATTTTCAAGGGCCGGGGACGCTGGAAAAAGCACCCCCTCTGTTTCCTACCGAATATGGCCCTCCCCGGGCCTCGGGGCAACCCGTCAGACGACTGAAGAGATCCTCACGGGAGCCCGAAGACTGCCCCTAACAGGCCCCCGAAACGACCCCATAAAGCCCAAATACGGTCCACGACAACAGCCAAGAAGCCGTCATACCGCCAAAGATCGCCCCAAAACGTCCCAAGAGGCCTCCAAGAGCACTTCCAACAAGGTCCCAAGAGGCACAAATCATTGATTTTCTGTTGGTTTTTTGTGAATTTGGGGGTTCTCCTCTTTTCGGTTCCCCGATGCTCCAAACCGGCGGCCCTCTGGGCGTCCGAAACCGCCTGGGAGGCTCCAAAATCGCCCCGCAACCATCCGAACGGGCTTTCAGGCAGTCCAAGAGAGCCCCACAACGGCACAACAAGGGTCCAAGATGTCCCTAAGAGAGCCCCATGGCGGCCAAAAATGGCCCCAAGACACCCCCCGAAGCATTCCAAATCGCGATCCTGTTATTCAGGGAGACCGCGGTCGGAGGCAGGGTGGTCCGAGGAAGCCCCCAGAGGCCCCCAGATCACGCCCAGGATGCCTCCAAAGGCTTTAAGAAAGCTTGTTTGTTGTTGGGAAGCCCCCAGAGCCTCTCCCAAGAGGGAATGGGGATCGTGGGGAGAATGCGCAGGGCATGACGAGAATGAGGAAAAAAAGCATGGAGGAAAGATAACGGATTACATATTACAACGGCGATGCCGGAAAAGACAATAAGAAATATCGTTAATTTATCGGCTTGGCCTTCCTGCCACTCCGCCAGCATCCCAAAACTTCAAAAACCATGGTGCATGGCAAGAAGCGCCACTGCAGTCTTTTACACACGTCTGCAACAGAAGCCGAGGCCTGTTTGAGGCGCATCTGTCGGGAGGCAAACCTTCCTGAGCAACAGGCAATTGCCCAGCTGCGGCAATAGTTGCAGCGTGCCGAGGCACATCGTCGAAACGGGTGCACCACGCGGCAGGCTTGGGGCCGCGCTACGGCGGAGTGGCTTAAGTTCGACAGCGACCGTCGTCATGTGGGGCTCTTCCTTGTTTGGAAAATGAGCACGGGCAATGTTGAGCGGTGATTCCGCCGTGTCTCTGAGGTGCATTGCCCCGAGAGGGCTAGATTGATGGACGCTCCCGTTGGGGAACGCACGCTCGTGGATCATGCGCCCTTCAGTAAGTTGCCGCGCACGTGGCTGGACCAGCACGAGCGGGGCGAGACCGCCAGGCGTTGGTAAATTTGGACGCCCGAAATGGGTACGGAAAAAATGGGTACAATGCCCAACAACAAATGTTGTCCCAAACCAACAGCGGCCGCTGTTGGGCAGGCGGCCTTCTATCTCGAATGGACACAGGCCGCGGCGGCGTGGACAGCGAATCCTGCTCAAAATGAACAGGGACTGCTGTTGGGCATTGTACCCCTTCTTTCCGTACCCATTTCGGACGTCCAGGGTAAATGCATGTGCTCCAGCTGCATGCCCGCTTCCAAGGGCAGGTCGGAGCGACGAGGAGGGCCGAGAGGCGCGACAAGGAAATCACAAGGGATCCTCGGCCAGGACGTCGGTCAGAGGTAGGCTTCGGCCGCGAGCGAGCAGCTGCCATCGACGCCATGGTGGCCGCTTCCCCGAGCAAGCGCACTCGCCTTCTCGCGGAGGCCGCCCCCGATCTCGCCGCGGTGGCGCAGGAGGCGGCCCAAGCGAGCGTCGCAGATCCAGCTCGCGCGGCTGCAACAATCGTCGCCTCTCTTGCCAAGCGGGAGGCCAGAGTGCGAGAGCGCAATCTTGGAGGGGGGAAGGCCGCCGCCAAGGCCAGGAGTGCGCGGGGGAAGAAGGTCTTGCGCAGTGCCACGCCAGGTCCTGCGGGCCGCGACGCTTACCTGGCCACCGCGCGCCCTAATGGAGCCCTCTCCGACCGTGTAGGGATCCTCCGGTGGCTTCCTCGGGCCCCCTGGGGACTCTCTCGGGTTGTTTTGGAACTCTCTTGTGCTGCTCGACGCTCTCTTGAGGCTGTCTTGGAGCCCTCTTGGGGGCCTCGTGGACCGTGTGGCGCCGATTTGGGGAGCCTTGGGGGCCGACGTGGCCGCCGATGGAACACAAGAAGCGAATATCCTAGAAATGTACGTTAATCCATGGGAAATGCTGTTGTTTGCACCCGGGAGCCTTCTCAGTGGCCTCCTGGACGGTCTTCCGGGAGTCCTGGAAGGCCTTTTGGGACCCTCTGGGAGCACAGTTCGGCCGTTCCGGGTCACTCTTCGCCCATCATGGGGATCTGAGCTCCGCTTAGGGCCCTCGGGGGCCCTCTCCGATCATGTAGGGATCCACCGGTGGCCCCCCTGGGGTTCCTGGGTACTCTCTTGGGCCGTGTTGGAGCTCTCTTGTGCTGCTTGAAGATCTCTTCAGGCCGTCTGGGGGCCCTCTTGAGGGCCTCTTGGGCCTTCTGGGGCTCAATTGGGGAGCCTCTGGGGCCGTCGCGGCCGCCGGTAGGACTGAAAAACAAATATCCCGGAAATATATGTTTTCCCATCGGAAAAGGTTTGATTTTTGCATTTGGGCGGCCTTCTCGGCGGCCTCTTGGACCGTCTTGAGTGCCTTTGTGGGCGTCTAGGAGCAGTCTTGGGCTGTTTTCGAGCGCTCGTGGACCGTCCGGAAGCCATCTCAGTGCGCTCTTCAGCCACCTTCCAAACAACCTGGGGCGCTTTGGGCGCCTCTGGGCCAGCTTGGGAGCCTCTGGGGGGGGTCCGGGGCCCCTTCTGAACCCTCTTGGAGCCCAAGGCCCCCCCAGCCCGCCATGCAAACCAGAGGTCGCACCACTGGGACCCCTCTGGGGCTCGTCCTGGGGCTCTCTTGGGCGGTCTTGGGGGCCTCTCGGGCCGTCTTGGGACCCTCTTGGGTCGTCTTGGAGCCCTCTTGGGAGCCTGTGGGGCAGTCTTGGGGACCTCTTGGGCCGTCTTGGACGCTGTGAGAGCCAAAGAGGTGCACATGCGAAAAATATACGTTTCCCTAAGGGAATCGAACACATTGTGCCTCTTAGGGCCCTCCTGGGGGCCTCTGGGAGCTTCTTGGGGCGTCTGAGAGGCCTCTTGGGGTATCTTGGGGGCCATCTTATGCGTCTCGGAGCGGCCTGTGCGTCTTGGAGCGGCCTGTGGGCGTCGCGGGTCCCTCTTGGAGCGTCTTCGGGCTCTCTTGGCGTTTTCTGGTGGCGTTTTGTGGGCCCCTGGGGCCCTCCAAGGGCCTGCACACACACACTCACACACACACACACACACACACTTGCGGTAGAGGTCACGGTCCTGGGGGCCCGGGCCCTGGTGCGCCG
>CAUYUJ010015579.1:243372-258372 GCA_963575745.1 Prorocentrum cordatum | reverse complement strand
ACCCAGTCTGAAAACAATTGGTTCTTGCGTGGCGTATACACACTCGGATGTTCGGTCCAAGAGGCCGCCAAGATCGCCTCAAGTCGCTCAAGACGCCTCTCGTTCTCCTTCTCACACTCCCTTTGCCCGCCTCCCTCTCGCCTCCCCGCCCTCTGCCTGCCCCATTTGCCCTTCCCATCATCGCCTTCCCACCCTCTTCCTTCCCCATCCCCCAGTTCCCCTGTGTCGCCCTCCTCCTCATCCTACTCCTCCTTCTCCGCATCCTCATCCTCTTCTTCCTCTTCCTGCCCCCTCCCCTGTCCTACCCACTGCCCTTTCCCCAGAAGCCTCCGAAGCATCTGGAGGTCCCCGAAAATATCCAGACACCGGAGGCCTGCAAAGGCATCCAAAAGCATCCCCGAGGTCTGGAAGAGCGCACAAATGTCCAAACTCATTCTCAACCCTGCATCCTGCACCGTCCCCCCTCCTCGCCCTCCGCGCCCTCCTCGATACTGGATCCTGCGCCCCCCCCCTCCTCGCCCCCTCCTCGCCCCCTCCTCGCCCCCTCCTCGCCATCCTCGCCCGCCTGGCTCAGGCCATCCCCGCCCTCCTCGCCCTCCTCGATCCTCGATTCCACCCCCCTCGCCGCCCTCCTCCCGCTCGCCCTCCTCGCCATCCTAGACAATCCCCCCTCCTTGCCCTCCTCTCCGCCCTGCCGGGTCGGACAAAAGGGCGAAGTAAAGGTGGGGTTAACGAATCAGCTGACGTAGCTGGTTTTCCCAGCGCATCCCAGCGCAGGGAGAGACCCATGTAGCTAGGAAAGGCGCCCAATGGCAGGACGAAACCAGCTGCATCCTGCACATTCCGACACCGGCATTCCCACTCCCCCCACTTCGTCCGACCCGGGTGATCCGCGTCGCCAGGATTTCGGATCATAACGAGTCTTCGGCGGCATTTCGGGACGACCCAGGCACCTCAGGGACGCTCTCGGCAAGGCGCAGCTGATGGAAAGCATCCCGAGGCTGGAAGACCGCCGACAAGCGAGGACAACGCCCGAAAGCCTCGCCCTCATCGCCCCTCCTCGCCCTCCTCGCCGCCCTCGATCCTTGCGTCGGGGGCAACGCCAGGGGAGAAGTGGCACCGGGGAGGAACCATCGACCTGAAATCGGCGATGCATCGCCGACAGGTCGGCGATAGCGAGAACGCACGCCACTGTGCGGGGTGCGCTATCGCGGGCCCCTATCGGCGATGGCTGGGCGATTGGGGGTCGACGCATCCCCCCCTGCGCCTATCCCCCCCTTAGCGTTGCCCCCTAACTTTCGGGCCATAACTCGGCTCTCTGGGGCAGCCGTTCAGGACGAGTCTGACATTAACACTCACACACACAGGGGAGGGAACGCTCTCGACGAGGCGCAGCTGATCGAAACCACACCGCGTCTCGAAACTGTCGAACACTTCCGGAAACGTATGACAACTCCTCATCCTCCTCCTCCTCTTTCTCAACCTCCTTCTCCTCATCTTCCTTCGATTGTCCTTATCAGTACCTCCTTTCTGTCGCACCACCAGGCGTGTCGGTAAGGCGGGACGGGCGTTTCGCCTTGGACTTCCTCACGACCTATGAACCGGAAGCTTGAAATGCGCGACAGCTTCACGAATTAAAGTCGGATCGTTTCCGAAATGTGGCTCTCGCCTTAGCGCCAAGAACACTCGTCGTGAAAGTCTGCACGCGTTTCACGGATGGAGGGCGGTTCCTTTGCAAAATGTGTTTCTCGCCTTAGCGCCACGCACATTCGTCTTAAACATCTTAAACATGTGCAGCAATTTCACGGATGGACGTGGGGTCACAATGTGGTTCTTACACCGCGAACGCTCGTCTCAAACACTTGCACCTGATTAACGGATGGAAGGCGGTTGCGTTTCCAAATGGCGCTCTCGCCCCAGCCAACGCGAAAAACATAGTACAAGCTTGCAACAGCGTCACGGATGGAGGGCGGGCCATTTCAAAATGTTGCTCGCCTTAGCGCCGAACACAACCGTCTGAACAGTTTGAAACATCTTCAACGATGGAGGGAATTCGTTTTCAATGTGTGCATCTCGCCTTAGCACCGACACATTCGTTCTAAAAGGTTGCAAGAGTTCCCGCGATGGAGGGCGGTTCCTTCTCAAGTGGTGGCTCTCGCCTTAGCGCCGCACACGTTGGTCTCAAGAGTTCGCAAGGTTTCCAATATTCGCATGGTTAGCGCCGCACACGATCACGATGGAAGGCGCCACCTTTTCAAAATGAGGTTCTCGCCATGGCGCCGCGAACACTCGTCATAAACATTCGCAACAGCTTCAGAGATGAAGGCAGGTCGTGCTCAAAATGTGAGTCTCGCCTGAGCGCCGCACACAGTCGTCATACAAGTTTGCAGCAGCGTGGCGGATACAGAGGAGGGTCGTTCTCCAAATGTGGCTCTCGCCTTAACGCCGCGCAACGTCGTCGTGAAAGTTCGCAAGAATGTCACGGAAAGATGGCGGCTCCTTTTCAAAATGTGACTCTCGCCGTTGGGCCGCGCACCCTCGTCTTAAACATGTGCATCAGTTTCACGTCAAAATGCGGTTCTTGATGGAACGCCGCACACACTGGTCTCAAACATGTGCACCTGAGTCGCGGATGGAAGGCGGTTCCTTTTCAAAGTGGCGTTCACGCCCCAGCAACGCGAAAATTCGTTGTAAAAGTTGGCAACAGCGTCACGGATGGAGGGCTGGCCTGTTCAAAATGTGGCTCTCGCCTTAGCGCCGCGCACAGCCGTCTGAACAGTTTGCAACAGGTTCAGAGATGGAATGGCTTCGTTTTGTTAAATGTAGCTCTCGTGCTAGCGTCGCACAAGTTTGCAACAACGTGGCGGATGGAGGGCGCTTCCTTTTCAAAATGTTGTTTTCGCCTTAGCGCCTCGCACAGTCGTGTCGAAAATTTGCACTAGTTTGAAAGATGGACGGGGGGTCGTGTTCAAATCGGTGCTCTCGCCTTAGAGCCGCGCATGAAAAATTCGCATTGGATTAACGGATTGGGGGCGTGTCCTTGTCGAAGAGAGGCTCTCTCACCTCAGTGCCGCGAACGTTCGCCCGGACATACTTCAACAATTCTAGAAGTGGAACACTGGTGGTTTCAAACGTGAGGCTCTCGCCTCAGCGCCGGGTGCATTCGTTTTCATAGTAATCTCTCGTGAAAGATTTGGAACGAATTGTCTTACTACTCTTACCAATATTCCTATATCTTCTGTCTTACGAATCGTCTTACTAATTTGCTGAATAATCTCCTGTGAATGGGATTATCGCCCAAGGCTTCGCTAGGTTTCAGGACCCGAAACTGCAGCGCACCGAGCGCTGCACGGGCGGCGGCACTTGAGACCTCCTCGAAGTGTAAGCGTTGACTTGTTCAAGACATGCACGGGGGGAAGAGGTTCTTCTTCGAAAGGGGGATCCCGCTGGACACCTTCTGTAGACAGGCGCGTTCCCCTACTCGCAAAGTGACTACTCGCAAATGGCCTGAATCCCCCACGGGGGGTCTACGATAAATGACATCAAAACAGACATGTTTTTTTTTCGAACGTTTGCGAGTAGGCAATTTGCGAGTAGTGGAACGCGCTCGGTGATTCTTGGCAAGTAGGATCACTGCTTCTCTCGTTCCTGACTGCGCGCTGGAAACTGCAAAGTTCAAGTCTGTTTCAAAGCCAGGGCCTCATCAAAATGGAAGCCCAACTGTGCTGGTCTTTCGGGAGGGGGGCTCATTGCAGTGAAAAGGAAGACTTGTAGGCTTGTAGGGGCATGTGACGAGAGGGCTTCGGAAGGAAGGGTGCATTGCAGCATCGCTTATGCATCTTTGGTTTACTATGGTCCTCCTCCTCCTCCTCCCCCTCCTCCCCTTCCGCCTCCTACCCCTCTCCTCCTCATCATCCTTCTTATCCTCCATCCCTTGTCCTTCTCAAGTTATCAAGAATTCCCCCCCCCCCTCTCGCACCACGAGGCCTTTCGGTATGGCGGGCCTGGCGTTTCGTCTGAGATGTCCTCACCAAGTCCACAGATGGTTGACGGGTGGCCCTCGCCTTAGCTCCGCGCACACTCGTCTTAAACATTTGACAGAA
The DNA here is from genome assembly GCA_963575745.1 of Prorocentrum cordatum. Lineage (NCBI taxonomy): Eukaryota > Dinophyceae > Prorocentrales > Prorocentraceae > Prorocentrum > Prorocentrum cordatum. The sequence continues at coordinate 254,269 of CAUYUJ010015579.1, read as the reverse complement.
CTTCAGGGATGGAGGGCGGGCCATCTTCAAGTGTGGCTCTCGTCTTAGCGCCACACACGTGCGTTCTCGAAGTTTGCAAAGCGTCACGGGTGGAAGGCGGTATCTTTTCAACATGTGGTTCTCGCCTTAGCGGCGCGCACAGTCGTCTCAAGAGTCCGCCAGCAGTGTAAAAATTATTATGGCTGGCGTCCCAGAAATGTTGTCTTGGCACGATGTAAGACTATCAGGGTTACGTTGACTCGCGGTGGTGAAGTCCCAGGAACGGCGTTCTGGCACGATTCAGGATCGTCAGAATGCAACTGTAACGTTGATTTGCGGCGTTCATGTCCCAGGAATGATGTGCTGGCACGGCCCAGGATTTTCAGACGGTTGTCTTCCAACGGGGCACTTCCGTCAGTGAAAATGAACCCTTGTAGGGACCTAGCAAGTGTAACTTGGAGGGAAGGGTTATTGCAACATCGTCCTGGATTTGCACTGGTCCTTCTCCTTCTCCTCCTCCTCCTCCTCCTCGCCCCTCCTCCTCCTCCTCCTCCTCCTCCTCCTCCTCCTCCTCCTCCTTGGTGTAGCTTGAGATGCTGGTCAGCGCCTACCCCGCCGCAACCGCCATCATTTCCAAGAAGATGCTCGCCACGGCTTAGCACATCGACTCGGACGCGCGCCAGGTCCTGTTTGTTCACAAGTGCCTCGCCTGGGGAGCCGTGTGCGGCAAAGCGGACGGCTGCGGGCCCCACCTTTCTGGAGGTGGTCCCCCAGGTTGAGGGGCCTGTAATCCCGTCCGCCCGAACCCAACTGCCTTTCGGCTGCTCGGTCGCTCAATCGCTCGCTTGCTCGCCCTCCTCCGCCTCCTCCGCCGCCTCCTCCTCCTCCTCCAGCGGCGTGACACCGCACGTTGCCCCTGAATGGCGGCCTGGCCCCCACCCCCCCCACCCCCCGGGTGGGGAGGCCACCGCCGCGCGCAGGCGCTCCAGCGAGCGCACCTGCGCGGAGCGCGGCGGCCGCCGCCGCTTCGACTGGACGAAAGTGGCCCCCGCGGGCGAGTCGGGCGGCCGTGCAGCACCTGTATACAGTCATCGGACGACCACAAAGAGCGCCAAGTAAGAACAAAGGGGCTTCGCAGCGTCCGCGCAGATCGCTCGATCTCGGCCGATTCTGGGCCACCAGAGGCGGTCGACTGAATGCGAAGGAGGAGGAGGAGGAGGAGGAGGAGGAGGAGGAGGAGGAGGAGGAGGAGGGGGGAGGGGGGAGGAGGGGGGAGGAGGAGGGCAGATGGGGCAGCCTGCGAGGACAGCCTCCGCGCGCACCGCAGGGGAGGCTCGCCAACTTCTCCTGAGGCCCAGAGGGAGCCGATGCTCTGTGGCGCAGCCCTCCACGTGCGCCCCAGCTGGCCCAGACGCGCATTACTCAGAACACGGCCCCCCAGGTGCGACCGCGCGTCCCTGGATAAAAAAGGGGGGAGTCCTGGGCTGTGTCAGGACGCGAACGGTGTCATGATACGACTGGCTCAGGCTAATGTTACCGTGCTGCCCTAAGGAGCGCTGCATGAAAAACGCAGGGGGCTGTTCTGGTCACGACGAGCCTCGACCACGATCGCGGATACATCGGCGATGGGACCCCGATGGGCAGGTTAGGCTATCAGGCGCCTATCGGCGAACGCAGAATGAGGAACGAGGAACTATTCCTGTCACGGCGAGCCTCGGCCACGAACAGGACCCCGAGCTAAATCTATGGAGCGCCAGAGCCCCACCTGAGCCCCAAGTGACCCTTGCTTCAAGATTTTGACTGCACGCTCCAAGAGCTCCGGAGCATCCAGCGGCCCTCGTCGCTGCAGCCCGCGCGGAGCCAGAAAAGCTCGAACCCTTGAAGCACACCGTCTTGAAGCACATCATTACCACGACTTTGTACCCCTCTGATAGTACTGGGAGCGGGGGGGAGACATCGACTTGGAATCGGCGATAGGCTCTCGATAGCGAATCCAAACGTTCCTCAGCGGGGCGGACTGTCCGGCCCATAGCGGCGATCAATGGGCGATTGGCGGCCGATGCGTCCTCACCCGAGCCTATCCCCCCCCCTAACGTTGCCCCTGACTGCAGCGCATGACTACCACGACTTCCTGCTTCTCTGATGCAGGGGGCAACAGCAAGCATGAGGTCGGCTCCCCGTCTCTCTTTACCTCTCTCTCTCTCTCTCTCTTTCTCGCTCTCTTTCTCTATATATAAATATATAACTGTCTTTCCTTTTTTTTGTTCTCTCTCTCTCTCTCTTTCCCTCCCTGCCGAACGCGCAGATGCGGGAACGGGAGGGGCCTCCGACGCCAGCCGGTCACGCGCCACGGCTCGCTCTGTCACCGCTTCCGACCGCACCTCCTCAGGGGCGAGCGTCTCCTCATTCTGCCCCTCCTCCTCCTCCTCCTCCTACTCTTCCTCCTCCTCGTCCTCCTGCTCATCTCCATCCTCCTCACCTCCTCCACCTCTTCCTTCGTCGCCTCCTCAATTCCATTTCCTTCTGAATAAGTCCTCGCTGTCGCACCCCGAGGTGGCTCGCGTCTTCGCGCCGCGCACATTCGTTTAAAAGATTGCAAGAGCTCCCGCGATGGAGGGCGGTTCCTTTTTACATTGTGGCTCTCGCCTTAGCGCCGCACACGTTCGTCCTAAGAGTTCGCAAGTGGTATCATTGTTAGCGTCGCAGAGATGGTGTGTTGGCACACGACGTCGGAATGTCATGTCGCAACAGTAGCGTTGTTTCGAAGTGATGCAATAGTAAACATGATGTTCTGGTGCGATCAGGATCGTCAACACGCAACAGAATCGGTGATTCTCGGCGTTGCAATCCCAGGGATGAACTCCTGGCACAATTTCAAATTTTCAAGCGGTTGTCTTCCAACGGGGCGCTCCCCTCAGTGCAAATGAATCCGTGTAGAAGGTGTATTGCAAAATCGTTGATGAGCCTTGGGTTTACACTTGTCCTCCTCCTCCTCGTCCTCCTCCTCCTCCTTGTCCACTTCCTCCTCCTCCTCCTCTTCCTCCTCCTCCTCCTTTTCCGCCTCCTCCTTTTCCTCCTCAACAGGTGCAGGGAAAAGAGGGGGGTAGCGAGGATTCGAGATCGAGGTCTTGGACTCGTTTAGTTCTCCGTTGGCAGAATCAGAAGCAGCAGCACGAGGAGTGCGAGTGAAAACAAGAGTATAGCGACGACGACGGCGACGACGACAGTGACCAGGTCGACGAGAGGAATCAGGGCGCAGAACGAGGGCCCTCTTCCTGCGCCACTTCCTGCTACCAGTTTCTGTCCCACCTCCTCCCCTGTGCTCCTCATCATGCCCTGTTTGGTTGCTCCTCCTGCCTCGTGCTCCTTCTCTTCCTCCTCCTCCTCCTCATCTGCGTATTCCTCCTCGTCGTGTTCCTCCTCCTCCGCCTCAACCCCTCTCTCTTATCAATAATTCCTCCCAGTCGCACCCCCAGACGGGTCGGTAAGGCGGGCCGGGCCTTTCGCCAGAGACTTCCACACGGCTTGTGGCCCTGAAGTTTGACGTTTGCAACAGCTTCAAGGATGGAGGGCGGGTCATTTTCAACATGTGGCTCGTGCCTTCGCGCCGCGCACACTCGTCTTAAACATTTGATTACGGATGGAGCGCGGTTCTTTTTCACATTGTGGCTCTCGCCTTCGCGTCGCGCACACTCTTTCTCAAAGTTTGTCAGAGCTTCAATGACGGAGCGCAGTTCTGTCTCAAAATGTGGTTCTCGCCTCAACGCCTGCGCACCTTCGTTTTAACAGCTTGCAAGAGCTTCACGGAAAGAGGGCCGCTCGTTTTCAAAATGTGGTTCTCGCCCAAACGCCGCGCACATTCGTCTTAACAATTCACAACAGTCTCAAAGAGTATGATGGCTGACGTCCGCCCAAGCGGTGTTTTGGTACCACTGATGGCTACCAGGTCGCGAAAGTCACGTTGATTCGGCGTGTCGACGTCCTGGCACGATTCGCGATCGTCAGGTCGCAACAGTCGCATTAATTCACGGCGTTGAAGTCCCAGCGATCGCAGCGTTGAAGTCCAAGTGCTTCGGCACGCTTGAAGATTTCGAGACGGTTGTCTTGCAACGGAATTCTTCCCGCCCCAAATGAGCATATGAAGCGGAAATTGCGAAGGAAGGTAGATTGCAACGTCTTTGATGACTCTTGGCTTCATTTGGATCCTCAGCATCATCCTCCTGATCCTCCTCCGCTTCCTCCTCTCCATGCACCATACCCCTTCTCTTTTTCCTCCCCATCATCATCATCATCCTGATGTTCCTCCTCCTCCTCCTCCTCCTCAACTCGCCTTCTTTGCATCCGCCCTGGACATTCCTCCTCCTCCTGCCTCCCCCTCTTCCTCCTCCCCATCCTCCTCCTCCTCCTCCTCCTCCTCCTCCTCCTCCTCTTCCTCCTCCCCCTCCTCCTCCAACTCCTCCTCCTCCTCCTCCTCCGTCTCCTCCTACTCCTCCTCCTCCGCCTCCTTCTCAGACTAATCACCACCACCATCAGCATCATCATGGCAATCAGCGCCATCAGCATCATCATTATCAGCATAGGCATCACCACCCTCAGCATAAACATCATCACCATCATAACCACCATCAACAGCAGGGGCAACATATCTGCATCCGCATCAGCAGCATCATGAGCAACAGCATCATCCCTAGCATCATCAGCATCATCGTCATCACCGGCACCATCACCATAATCAGCACCCGCATCCGCACCATCATCAGCACCATCGGCATTGTCATCGTCATCATCATAATCAACTTCACCATCAGCAGCAGCAACATCAGCATCACCATCCCCACCAACACCAACACCATCATCATCATCAGCATCATTTTCAGCACCCTCACCACCACCACCATCATCACACCACCACCACCACAACCATAATCGTCATCATATACGCTTCCTGATAACCATCATCATCAACACCAACAACAGCCGCAACAATAATGATCAATATATAAGACTGTTCGCTCTTACTTGGCCGTGTGACATTCAAAACGAGTTCTCCACACCCTCGATACCCGCCCTTGCTGGCTTCGATCACACCCCCTTTGGGGGGATCATTTCTCCTTGCGGGGGGCGGCGTGCTTAGACACGCGGGCGACCCTGAACGGGCGGACAATCCTTCGTGGGCGTACATGTGACCGCCATTGGAATTGGTGTGGGCCCTACAACAAAGGAGGGGGAGAACGAGGGAGAGTGAGAGGAAGGGAGGGGGAGGGACGAAGGAAGAGGGAAAACGCCGGGGGATAAGGAGCGAAGAGGGGGGCGGTTGATTAGAGGCAGAGAGAGAGGGGGGAACAAAAAGATAAGAGGGGTAGAGAAAGAGAGAGAGAGGGGGAGAGAGAGAGAGAGAGAAAAAAAAAAAAAAAAGGGAGGGAGGAGGCAGGAGAGGGGAGGGAGAAGGGAGGAGGGAGAGGAGGGAGAGGGGATAGGGCAGAGAGGCATAAGGAGAGGGAAGAGAGGAGGGAGAGAGAAGGGAGGAGAGGGAGGAGGAGCAGGAAGGTAAGAGCGTGAACGTTCCAGGAAGTCCCAGGCGAAAGCGCCGTTCCTGAAGGAAGTCTCGGGCGGGAGCCCACGACGGGCAGGGGACCCCTGACGGGCGGGTCGGGCGGATGGGACATTCAAGCGGGATGCCTGAATATGGCGAGAGCGCGATTACTAAGTAAATTGTAACGGTGTCCTTGGCGCTGCGTGTTTCCTGAGCGTCGAAAGCGCGAGTTCTGAATATATCGCATGGACGTCACAGGCGAGAGCGGAATTCCTGAATAAAATGTGAAGGGTTCTCTGGCGGGAGCGGGGGTCTTGATTAAATTGCGAGGAAGTCTTGACTCAATTGCGACGACGTCTCAAGCGGGAGCGCCGTTCCTGAGCAAATTGTGAGGAAGTCTCAGATGGGAGCGGGGGTCCTGACTAAATTGCGAGGAAGTCACAGGCGAGAGCACCGATCCTGAGTAAATTGTGAGGACGTCTCAGGAGCGGGAGTCCTGAGTAAATTTGGAGAAAGTCTCAAGCGGAAGCCGTTGTTGTTGTAATCCGGGGGGGCAGGGGGCTAGCTTCAGCACGAAGACTGTCCCTGTCAAAAAAACAGGGTGCGAGCGTCGAGGGGCACACTTTGATCGAGAAAAACAGCATGCACCTGTGAGGGGGGTCAACAATAATTATTCTTCAGAAATGAAAGTTCAACAACCACAACAACAACAACAAAAACAACAACAACAACAACAACAACAACAACAAACACAATCACAACCAGAACCACAACCACAACCACAACCACAACCACAACAACCACAACAACCACACCAACCACAACAGCAACAGCAGCAGCAACAACAACAGCAGCAACAACAACAAACACAAAAACAACCACAACAACAACAGCAGCAGCAACAACAATCACAAAAACAACCACCACAACACCAACAACAACAGCAGCAGCATGATCCTCCTCCTTTCCCTCTCCTCCCTCTCCTCCTGTCATGTGGTCGTGTGCCGCCCTCTCCTAGCAGCAGCAGCGGCCCTGGCGAGAGTGAGACCAGCAGCGGTGCAAAGCGAGGGTGGCGACCTGGCAGGCTGCTACATGTTTGCGGGCACGGCGCACGCTAGCGAGGACGCCAGCTATATACAGCGGCCCCGATCCTGTCCAGGCTCATCCCAGGATCGGTGTATACGCCCTCCTGGCGTGGGCAGGAAGGCATATACACCGATCCTGGTACGCACCAGCCCCAACGGTCTCTTGTTTCTCCTTGCTCACCCCGCGGGGCCCGCGAGCGCGGCGCGGAAGACGCCCGTCAGCGCGCGCGGCTCCCGCAGCCAGCCCGGGGACGGCCTCTGCCACAGCGCGGCCGCGCCAGAGGCCCGCACGGCGAGCAGCGCCGCGGCGCTCTCCAGGCACTCGCCGGGCGCCAGCGGCAGCCCCGGCGGCAGGCCCGCGGCCGCGCAGCGCTCCTCGACGAAGGCGGCGAGGCGGCGCAGCGGCGCGGCGGGGCCCTGAGGGCCGGCGGAGGCAGCGCGCTGCGGCGCCCGGGGCGGCAGGACGTCCTCGGCCAGCAGCGCCAGGCTGCGAACCACCGCCTCGGCGTCGTCGGCCTCGCCCTCGCTCTCCGCCTCGCAGAGGCCCCCGCCCTCGGCCCGCGAGGCCCAGGCCCGGAGCACCGGGGGCAGCAGCGCCCCGCACGCGGCGCCGAACGGCAGCCCAGGCCTGGCGCCCGCGAGCACGCACGCGAGGGCGTGCACGACGCTCAGGCCACCGCGGGCGTTCGCGTCCGCGTCGGAGGCGGCGACGCCCGCAGCCAGCGCGGCCTGCAGCGCGTCCACCGTCGCGTCCGCCGGCTGCCGCAGCGCCACGGCCGCGGAGCACAGCCCGGCGGCCATGTCGTCCCTGAGCATCTCCTCCTTGATGGTGCCCGCGGCGGCCGCCGCGGAGTCTGCGAACACGCTCAGGGCGTGCGCGCCAGCCGCGGCCGTGCCCCTGGCCGACTGGCGCGCCGCGAGCGCGGCGTCGGCGACGACGTCGACGGCCTGTAGGCCGAGGCCGACGCCGAACGGCCCGGGCCCCGCCACCGCCAGAGGAACCAGCGCCCCTGCGAAGGGCGCGCCGGTCCGCAGGAGGCAGCGGCCGCTGGTGGCGGCGACAGCGGCAGTGGTGGGGACGAGGATCAGGGGCAAAGAGGCACCAGGCAGGAGCGTGGCTGCACCAGGGCCGCCCAGCAGGAAGTGGCTTGTTGAGGGTACAGCGTCGCCAGAAGCTGAGGCTGCTAGAGGCGCCAGCGCAGCCCCAGCCTTTGCCAGGTCCAGTACGCCCCCTGGGCCCATACCCACCAACAACTCGGCACCGGTGTCGCGCGCGGCGGCCGAGACTGCGTCAGCAGCGCAAGGCGCGGGGCACAAGCCAGCAGAGTCAGCTGGCGCGAAATAGACCTCGGCCGTCACGCCAGCCTGCTGAAGTGACCGCAAAGCCTCCTTGTAGGACTCCCCGTCCCGGCCTGGGCAAGCCACCAACAAGCAGCGATTGACGCGCCGTGCTTTGACCACGGAGCCCAGCCTGGCCACCGCACGCATGCCTCGGAGAAGGCATCTATGGATGCTGCCTTCGCGGAGCCCAAAGTGGAATTGGACCGCTGGCTTGACCCAAAATGGCTACGGAGCCCAAACGGGCTTGGGGCCAGGGGGGCGAGGCAGAGCGCGGGCTCCAGGTGTTCGTGCCTGAGGGGCAACTATAAGGGGGACCGGCTCCGGAGGGAAGCGGGGGGGATCGACCTGGAATCGGCGGGTACATCGCCGGTAGACCGATAGGCCCCCGAGAGTCAAGCCGCGCCGTCCCGAGCGGTGTGGGCTTTCGGGCCCCTAGCGGCAATCATTGGGCGATTGGAGGGTCGATGCACCCCCGCTCGAGCATATCCCCCCTAACAGTGCCCCTGAGGGCCGCGGGCTGAGACCAGCCCAAGAACTCCGAGCCTCCACTCTCCGACTGCCGCGCCACCAAATCCGAGGCGCTTCGCACTGGCGCAGCTTATGACCAACCGCGGGGGGAGGGAAGAGCAGGGTCACCAGAGGCGCTGGCTGAGGAACTCCTGCACGAGCGGGCCCCGGCGTGGGCAGGCAATCGCCAATCGCACGCGAGCCCTACCCCTGCACGTGGGACTTCTGAGAAAACGATGAAGGATACATGCAGCCAGGTTGATCCCAGCAGGGGGGGCGTCCGAAACCCCTGCGGCTAGTGGACCCACAGGGGCAAGTTTCGCAGATGGTGGCACGAAAGTGGGAGCACTGCTCTATGATCGGGGGCGTCCAAGAGTGGCCTCAGAGGGGAGTTCACGGATCATGGCCAGAAGCGTGTGCGCTGACGAGGCGAGGACTGGGGGACGTGAAGAAAGAAGAAGAGAGGGCCATGAAATCACGGGAGATATCACTGACGCGGCCATGAGATCCCCCCCCCCCCCATCACAACCCGAGCACATTGGGTCGGAGGAGCACGCCGCATCGGCGATGCATCGCCGATACATTGGCGATGCACTGGCGACGTCGGCGATGCACAGGCGCCGTCGGCATAGAGAAAACATGGCTCCACCCGCATCGCCGATACATCGGCGATGCGGCGCGATCCTCCGACCCCATCTACTCGGACCAGATTGGAGGGGCCTGGATCAGGGCCGCTGCCGACACATGAAGCTCTCGCAGTGGATAATGGCGGAGGCCGGGGCGACAAGCTCTGGCTGCCCTCGTCCCAGATGGTGCGCGCATGGGGCGCGGCTCGCGTGGAACCTCTGGTAATCCCTGGTCAGCCTAAGGAGCCTTGACGGCGGTCCCGTCTTGCAGCACCTCGTCCTCCCAGAAAGAAGGGCGGGGTAGGGACCTACGGGGGAGGGGGCTTGGGACGGGCGGGCGCAATAGCCTCATCGTTGGCGCATCCTGGGCTTGCTCTGGTCCTCCTCCTCCACCACGGCTGGCTGCCCTCGCGAAGCGAGTGCATGCCTGTGGAAATAGTTCGGGTCGTGGCACCCCGTCGCGGGCCCTGGTCAGAGTGTGGGGAGCTCTGTCCTCCAGGATGAAAATCCCTGTCTCTAAGGGGTGCCACTGAACACCCCATTTGTTTCAGACTTGCGAGTCTCTTCCCCTTGGGGCTGTCCAAACCTAACCTCCTCCTCCTCCTCCTCGTCCACCTAGTCCTCCTCCTCCTCCACGTCCACCTCCCCCTCCTCCTCTTCCTCGTCTTCAACGTCCTCATCGTCCTTCTCGTCCTTCTCGTCCTCCTCCTTCTCCTCCTCGAGGCGGAGCTCGCGCCTCGCCCTCATCATCATCCCCTAGTCATCGCCGGGAGCGAGGAGGCAGCGTGGACGACCAAAACCACAGGGCAGCTCAAGCGGTAGCTACTCCCGCTCATCCCCCTCCCGCTCGACCTCCTCCTCCTCCTCCTCCTCCTCCTCCTCCTCCTCGTCCTTCTCGTCCTCCTCCTCCTCGTCCTCCTCGTCCTCCTCGTCATCCTCCTTCTCCTCCAACTCCTCCACCTCCTCCACCTCCTCCTCATCATCCTCCTCCTTCTCCTCCTTCTCCTCCAACAACTCCAACTCCTCCAACTCCGTTTTCTCCTCCTCCTCCTCCTCCTCCTCCACCTCCGCCTCCGCCTCCTCCTCCTCCTCATCCTCCTTCTCCTCGTCCTCCTCCTCATCCTCCATCTCCCACTCCTCCTCCTCCTCGTCCTCAACGTTCTCATCGTCCTCCTCCTCCTCCTCCTCCTGTTGGTGTTGTTGGTGTTGCTGTTGTCTTGTTATCCTCCTCTTCCTCCTCTTGCTCCTCCTCATCGTCAACATCAACATCATCATCGTGATCGGCGAGCATCACCAGCATTAAGATCATCAGCATCGCCACCGTCATCATCGCAACGTGTGCCATCCGTATTGTCACCAACAACACCATGAACACCATCATCATTATCATCATCAGCATCATTATCGTCATCATCAGCAGCAGCAACAACAACAGCAGCGTCATCGTGACCATCCGTCACCCTCATCATCATCACCATGGCCATCATCATCAGCATCAGAGCCATCATCATCAGCAGCCGCATCATGATCATCGGCATCATCATAATCGTCATAACCATTATCATATTGATCAGCGGCAACATCATCATCATCAGCATCATCATAATCACTATCAATGGCCTCGTCACTAGCATGGTCATCATCATGCGCAGTATCAACAGCGTCCACATCCGCATTAGCAGCACCATCATCATCAACACCATCATCGTCAGTATCATCAGCCGCATCATCATCATCATCATCATCATCATCATCATCATCATCAGCATCATCATCATCATCAGCATCATCATCATCATCAGCATCATCATCATCAGAATCATCAG
>CAUYUJ010015579.1:216789-241789 GCA_963575745.1 Prorocentrum cordatum | reverse complement strand
CTCAAGACGGCCTCAGACACGTGTAATTAATATCGCCTCTCATGGCTTCCGACGCCCAAAATCGGTCCAAAAGGACCCCTAAATGGCTCGGGCCGCTGCGCTGGGGCCCGCTTCGCCCGAAGTCCGCTGCGCAGACGGAGGTCCGCTTCGCCAAAGGTCCGCTGCGCCGGAGGACAGCTTCTCCGGCGGGCCGGTCGGGCGGGCGGACCCTAACGGGCGGGTCGGACGGGCGGACCCGAACGGGCGCGTCGGGAGACGGGAAAACAAAGCGGGCGGGCGGACTTGACGACCACGACCAGCGACGACCACGGCGAGAGACGGCGCCCAGAGCGAACCAGGCCAGGGCGAAACGGGCGAGGACGAAGGGGGACTCGGGCGAAGCGGGCCTGGCCAATGGGAGGCGGGGTTGCGGGAGGGGGAGGACAAGGCTGAAGAGGATAAATAAATTGAGGAGGAAGAGATTGAGGAGGAAGGGGCAACCAGGAGGAAAAGGTCGAGGAGGAGGACGACGACAGTGGAGAGGATGAAGGCGAGCTGAAGTGCCCCTCGGAGGGCCCCTCGGCGGCGCATGCGCTCCTCCAGGGAGGCGGCCTCCGCGCGGAGGCCGTCGCACAAGGCCCTCCAGCGCTCGCCTCGAAGCGTCGTCGTAGATGACGTCGTCGTCGTCGATGACGTCGACGTCGTCGTCCTTGTCGATCTGGTCGTCGTGAGTGCCGTCGTCGTGGTCCTCGACGTCGCCCTTGTCGTCGCCGGGAACATCGTCGACGACGCTGTCGTCGTCGTCGTCGATGACGTCGTCGCCGATGGCGTCGTCGTCGCCGCCGACGGCTCCGTCGTCGATGCGTCGACGCCGTCGTCGAGGATGACGTAGACGCCGTCGTTGATGACATCGCCGTAGTCGTCGATGACGTCGTCGCCACCGCCGTCGTCGCTGACAGCGCCGTCGTCGTCGTCCTTGTTGTCGTCGTCACAATCGTCGTGGGTGGCGTCGCGCCCGTCGCAATCGTCGATGACGTCGCCGTCATCGTCGGTGGCTTCGCCGTCGTCTACGGCGTCGTCGTCTCGATGTCGATGACGTCGTGATCGCCGTACGTGGCGCTGCCGTCGTCGTCGTCGGTGGCGTTGTCGGCGTCGTCGTCGATGACGCGTCGTCGTCGATGACGGCGCCGTCGTCGATGGCGTCGTCGTCGATGGCGTTGTCGTCGCCGTCGTCGATGACGGCGTCGATGGCGCCGGCGTCATCGACGTCGCCACCATCGTCTTTGCGGTCGTTGCCATCGTCGATGACGCCTTCGCCGACGCCGCGGATGACGTCGCCGTCGTTGTCGCCGATGAAGTCGCCGTCGCCGTCGATACTGACATAGTCGCGGTTGTCGTCAACGATGACGCCGTCTGCGCCGCAATCGTCGATGACATCGTCGCGGTCGTCGTCGATGACGTCGCCGTCGTCTTCTGTCACCGCCCTTCTCGTCGGAGGCGTCGTCAAAGATGGCGCCGTCGTCACCGCGTCGTCGTCGCCGCGGCCGTCGATGAGGTCGTCGTCGTGGTTGCGTCGTCGCCGTCGTCGTCGATGAAATCGCCGTCGTCGCCGTCGATGACGTCACCACCGTCGTCCACGACGCCATCGTCGATGACGCCGTCGCCGTCGACCTTGCCGTCGTCTTGGTAGATGACGTCGTCGTCGCCGCCGATGGCGTCGTCGTCATCGTCGATGACGTCGTCGTCGTCGTCGTCGATGGCGCCGCCGTCGTCGTCGCAGATAGCTTCGTCGCGGTCGTCCTTGCCGTCGCCGTCGTCGTCTTCGTCGATGACGTCGTCGCCGTCGCCGTCGACGACGTCGCCGCCGCCGGTGTCGGTGTCGACGTCCTCGCCGTCGGTGTCGTCGACGTTGTCGTCTTCGTGTATGACGTCGTCGTCGTCGATGACGTCGTCGTCGTCCTTGTCGTCGACGTCGTCGAGGGCATCGTCGTCGTCGTCAACACCGTCGACGTCGATGACGTTTTCGTCGCCGTTTCAGGACTGGGAGGCCGTTCAAAGAGGGCAAGAGCAAGTGGGGTTGGAGGATCGCGCTGCACAGCGGATGTACCAGTGACGGCGGGATGGAGAAGAACAGGCTCCAGAAGCGATGCATCGCCGATGCATCGGGGATGCAGCGCGATCCTCTGACCCCATCTGTTAGCGGCAGCGGTGGTGTCAACGCTGGCTGCACTGCATGTATAGTCCAATGCCATCATCTCTTCAGGGAGGGGCGGGGGGGGACGGGGACGGGAAGAGAGGAGGAGGACGAGGAGGAGGACGAGGAGGAGGAGTGGGAGGTCAAGGAGGAGGGAAGAGAAGGAGGGGGAGGAAGAAGTCGAGGAGGAGGAGGGAGGATGAGGAAGACCCGATCCGCGAGGATCGAGAATCGCTGGGAGCGCTCCAGAAAGCTCCTGAGCGACTTATACTCTTCCCAGGCCTGCCTGCCTGATCGAGGGTCGAGGATCGAGGATCGCCGAAGATCGTCGAGGATCGTCGAAGATCGTCGAAGATCGAAGATCATCGAAGATCCGCGACGATCGTCGGAGAGGGTCGAGAATCTGAGGGGCAACTTTAGGGGGGGGGCAGCTCAGGGGGGGAAACATCGATCTAGGTTCGAGATTTGAGGCTTTCCGACGGTTTCGTTAGTTCTCGGCTGGCCTCGAGATGCCTTCCAACAGCTGCGCCTCGCCGAAGGCGTTCCCTGGGTGCCCAGATCGTCCCGAACGGCCCCTCCGGAGAGTCGAGCTATGCCCTGAAATCCACGAGGTGACCTTAGGGTGAATGGCTCTGGGGGGGGACATCGACATTGAATAGGCGATACATCGCCGATGGATTGGCGATAGGCCCCCGACAACAAATCCACACATTCCTGAGCGGGGTGGGCTACCAGGCCATGTGCGACTGGGGTCCGATGCGTCCCCCCCTGAGCCTATCCCCCCCTAACATTGCCCCTGAACTGATCGAGGTTCGAGGATCGTCGAGAAACCTCGAAGATCGTCGAATATAGTCGAAGATCGAAGATTTGGCACGCCCGCAATGGGTTCAGAAAAAAAAGGTACGATGGCCAGCAGCGAATGTTGTCCAGAACCGACAACAGCGTATGTTGGGCAGGCGGCCTTCTGTCTCAGATGGGTTCCGTCCGCGGCGGCGCCGACAGCAGTGCTGTTCAGAATGGACAGCAACTACTGCCGGTTGTCGTCCCAACTCTTTGCGTACGCATTTCGATCGTACCGATACTCTTCCCAGGCCTGCCCGGTCGAGTCGAGGATAGTCGAAACTTCGAAGATCCTCGACAATCGTCGGAGAGGGTCGAGGGCCGTCGAGGATCGTAACAAAAAGAACGTCGGAGACCGTCGAGGATCGTCGAAGATTTTCGATTGTCATCAGAAATCGTCGAAGGTCGGAAATCGTCGCTGCTATGTTTTTCGGGGGCCCTGGCCAGCGGCAACGGGCGGCGGGGCGGACCGCCTTCTCTCCGCCGGGCCAGGGCGTCCTCGCGGCTGGCGGCCTCCTCGGCGCGGCGGTCCGCGAGCTCGCTGGAGCTCCTGGAAGCGGACGAGCGGCGTCGCTTAGTTGCACACGCACACAGCAGCAGTATCAACACACATACAGCACATGCGCACGCGCACCCGCGGGTCGGAAGAAGTAGGTAGGACCATGAAGAACGCTGAAGGAGATTGGGTCTCCACCCGCCACCCAAAGAGAAGTGAAAAGAGGGAAAACCACTCGACTTTTAAGTAAGAAGGCGGCTAAAGTAGACTGGGATATGGGAATCCAAGAATGTTTTTTCAACAACAGGCGTGTACACATACCCCTTTACCAGGAGCGCGGGGCCGAACGGTCTTACGCAATCCCCGAAGGCGTGCATAAACTGGGTGTACACGCTCGGGATTAGTCTTGCTTGTTTTGTTTAGTTGTTTGGTTGGTTGCTTGTTGGTTTGCTGTTGTTGGTGCTGTTGCTGTTGTTGTTTTCGTTGTTGCTGTTATTGTTGTCGTCGTCCTCGCCCACGACCAGCCCGACCCACCCGCGACCCGCACCCACGAACCACCCATATTGCTTTGACGACCCTTGGGCGCCTGCGGCAAGCCTACTCTGCAATGTTTACAATCACGGCGCATGCGGCGGATTCTTCATAGCCTCGCAGGCTGCCGACGACCCCGCCGCCCCCTCGTTCGCACCGCAACTGCGGGGGGGGAGGGGGGCATGGTATCAACGTGTAAGCATATGTAGCTATAGCAGACAGATGAAAAGTGCAAACAACAGACACATGATATATATATATGTAGAGAGAGAGAGAGAGAAAGAAGAGAGGGAGAGAGAGACAAACATAAAATGACAAAACAAAAGATTGAGAGAGAGGGAGAGAGGGAACACACAAACAAAACAACGACAACGAAACAAGCCTGCGGGTGTTTATTCGGCGTTGGGTCTCCAGGGGGGGGGGGGGGGCGTTCTCGGGCTCCAGGGCCCAGTGATAAAGGACACACCCTGGGAAACAGGCCGAGGGCTCCAGGATCCAGCGTCACAAAAGCGGATGTCGCGGGCGTCGTCGCGGAGCTCTTGGGAAAGGGCGGCTCCCTTGCAGCCAGGCTGCCTCCGAGTCCCCAGTGGAGGAGGAGGGGGAGGATGAGGAGGAGGGAGGATGAGGAGCAGAGTAAACCCAGTGTGTATCAACGATGCTGCAACGCACCCTCCCGTCCCAAAGCGCCTGTCCACAAATCATCACAGGCATTCCATCTTACCACGCGAGGCAACCCCTTGAAAGACAGGGCCCCATGGGCCCACGATTCCTGCGGGACCTCCGCGTTGAACGACGGCGAGGAAAAAGGGGAAGGAGGAGGACGACGCAAAAGAAGGAAACAGGGAGGCGAATGATCGCCGAGTGCCCCCCCCACCCCCGTGACCCTCTGGGCGGCGGAGGGGAGAACGGCAGGAGGACTCCTCCTCCAGGACGTGCGCGCTCATGCTGGAGGGCCCCCGCCGCCACGCCCAGATCCCCCGACCAACAATCCTGCTCGCAACGCAACCCCAGGAGAGAGGTCGGGGAGCGAGTCTGAGGATGGGGATGGGCATGGAGGGGGCAGCGGGACGGCAAACACGGTGTCAGTGGCCCGCCGCCTGATGACGATGATGATGCTGATGGAGGAAATGATGATGATGATGATGATGATGCTGATGATGATGCTGATGCCGGTGCTGATGCTGATGCTGATGATGATGATGCTGATGTTGGTGATGATGATGATGATGACGATGATGATGTGGAGGCTGTTGATGATCATTATGATGGTAAAGATAGAGATAATGATAATGATAATAATGATACGGGAATGGTGGTGAGATACGGGTGATGTTGATGATTATGGTGATGGTGAACATGATGACAGCGATGATGATAATGGTGATGATGATGGTGTGGATGAAGATGTTAGTGATGATGTTGGTGATACTGCGAACGGTAAATGTGATGATGATGCTGAGTTTACTGATGATGATGGGTACAAAGATAACGATACTGATGATGTCGATGAAAGTGTTAATGCTACGGCTACCAATGATGTTGAAGACGGTGATAATGATAAAGATGATGATGATGCTGATGATGGCGATAAAGATAAAGAACAAAAGAGCGATGACAGTGGAGATAAGGATAAACATGAGAATGATGATGAAAACGATGGCAATGCTGGTGATGACAAAAAATGATGATGCTTATAATAAGTATAAAGGTAGTCATGAAGATGGTGATGATAAATGGTGACAGTGGTGATGATGATGACAAGGAAGGTGCTGATGAAGATGATGATGAAACAGATGGGGTAAATCTGGTGATGGTAATGCTGATGATGAGGATGAACACAATAATATTGCTGGTGGTTGTGACGATGCTGACGATGATGCTGGAGACGACGGTGATGATGAGAACGATAATGACAATGCTGACGATGACGATGCGAATGATGATAATAATGATAATGAGGATGACGATGACAATGGTGGTGCAGATGATGATGAATGGTGATGAACACAAAGGGCATAATGATGACAAACATGAGACGGTAGTACTGGCGATGATCATGATGCCAATGATGATAATCAAGATAAACAAACTGCTGATGTTGGTGCTGGTATAGATATAGCAAAGATGTTAATGATAACGATGGTGACGATGATGCTGACGACGGTGATGAAGATGGTGATGATAATGATAAGGATGAGGAAACAAATGATAATTGTGATGACGATAATGATAGTAACGATAAGCGAAAAGGGTACTACTGTTAATGCCAGCGATGATAATGACGGTGATGCTGATGATGGAGATGATGCTGTTGATGCCGATGATGGTGACGATGGTGACAGTGATGGTGCTGAAGATGATGGCGATAGCGATGACGATGTTGATGGTGGTGACTATGGTGATGATGATGATGATGATGATGATGATGACCATTGTGGTGGTGATGATCACGACGAGGACGATGCCGATGCCGAGGACGAGGACGAGGATAATGATGATGATGATGATCATCATGAAGATGATGATTATGTTGCGAATGATGACAACGATGACAATCAGACGGATCGAGATAATAGTGATGATGATGGTAACAATGAGGGTAAAACTGGTAATGATGATGACGGTGATGCTGATCATAAAGATGATGATACGTAGAAGGATACAGACAACAATGATGATAATGGTTAGGAAGCTGATAATACAGATTATGATAATGAGATTGACGATGGCAACGATGATGATGATAGTGTCGTTGATGATGGTGGTGATGATGGTGATGGTGACGGTGATGGTGCTTAAGATGATGGTGATGGCGATGGCGATAGTGATGGTGATGACGATAGCGACGATGATGATGATCATGATGATGATGAGTATGATTATGCTGGTGGTGATGATGATGACGATGACGATGACGATGACGAGGACGAGGATGATGATGATGATGGTGGTGATGATGGTGATGCTGGTGATGAAAATGGTAATGATGGTGGCAGAGATGATGATGCTGGTGGTGGTGATGATGGTGATGATGAAAATGGTGATTATGGTGTTGAAGATGATGATGACGATGACGATGATGATGCTGATGCTGATGCTGATGCTGATGCTGATGATGATGATGATGATTATTATGATAGTGGTGGTGGTGACGACGACGATGACGGTGGTGACCGCGACGATGATGATAGGTGACGTCTGCGCTCACGTTCACAGCTACAGCTACAAGACCCCACGATACCGACTGTCTGCGGAACAGAAGGCACACCCTGGGCGGGCACATTGGGACTTGCTCCTTCGCTGGAACGAAGGTCGGTCGAGAACACAAGCGAAAAGGCTAGATCATGGAGCCCATTCGTCGACACATGATTCCAACGAGAAGCAGAAGCAGCACGAGAAGCCCCCGCCCAAGAGACGGCGGCGGCAGCAGCATCCGCAACGGCAGTTGTCTGCAGGACGAGTGGCCGGAAGAGACCTGAACCCTCGCACCGAACCTACCTTCCTCCCCTAACTCCCCGCCTCCGAAAAAGCTTGGCAGGTCCCCCTGGGCCGGTCTGTCACCTGTTAGCCCCCCGCGGCTTGTCATCTAGTAGCCTCTGGGGCCAGCCTGTCACCTGTTAGCCCCCTCACGGGGGTTGTCACCTCTCAGCCTCAGGGAGTTCATCACAAACAGCTGCAGGGCCAGTAGTCGTCCTCCACAATCCGAGAGGGCTGCAAGCAGGTCCCCCTTGTCACCCCTAAGGCTGGCAAATCCCCATGGGCCGTCATGTCACCTGTCAGCACCCCAAGGCTTCTCACCTGTTGGCCTCGGAGCTGGCCTGTTACCTGTTAGTCCCCCCGTCACCTGTTAGTCCCCACAGGGCTTGTCACATGCATCCCCTCATCAGCCAAATAAGATTGATTACACGGCCCGCATTTCTTCACCGTCTTCGTCGTCGTGTGCTCTCCCAGAGCGCCCGCATGGGCGCCCCGAAGCCCACCTGCTCCCGTCGCGAGTTGTCCCACGGCATTTGAACGGACGCATTCGGACATGCCCGCTCTCAAAGGATCCCGCAGCGGTCTGGAGGGACAGATACGAGCCCAGCCATCAAAGCGAAGCACTTGCCGCTAACACCGCTCGAACTCTGACTGAATCGGTGCGCAGCGCCGATCCTGTGAAATTTAAAGTGGGTGTTTCTGGCAGAAGATGGGGTGATCCTCAATCCCGGCTGGAGGTTTTGGAACCACTACCCGAGGTGTGGCCGAAACCTATCATGGGGATCGAGGTGATCGGTTCTCTAACGAGCATGGGTGTCGATGGGCACCCCGCTTCCGCATAACACTGGCCACTGGCCGATGGATTTCTGACATGTCTCTCACTTTGGGGCTGTGGCTTGCCCTCGGCTTCGTACTGGATTCGGTATAAGTAAAGCTATTAAAGTCGCTTGCACATAGCAGGTCCACAGTCTCCAGCATCTCTCCGACGGCCGCCTCACCCTCCAAGGTGGGTTCAGGTACCCTGTGAGCCCATAGCGAGCTTGGTAATCCTCCTCGCTCCTCCTCCTCGCTCCTCCTCGCTCCTCCTTCCCTCCCTCGCCCAGCCCTCCCTCGCTCAGTAGTCCTCCCTCACTGCTCTGAGGCGGGCACGGAGGCCTCCTGCCGGGGGCGGGGGCAGGGGGGCGGAGCGGGGCCTTGCCCGCCTAGAGCTGGCCTGCAACCTCGCCAGTTGCTGCCTCTCGGCGACGTACGGGTGCGACGAGCGACGACGCACGACGGCGACGACGACATGACGACGCACGACGCACGACGCACGACCCACGACGCACGACGACGACGCACGACCCACGACGACGACGACGACGACGACGACGACAACGGAGACGGACGACGACAACGGAGACGGACGACGACGACCGACAGATGACGGCCAACCACAGGCAACGATGACGACCTACGCCGTCGTAGCTTGGAAGGTTTGTGCGCCGTCTGCCACGGCGATATGCGGCTCGGAAACCTTGCCAGGACGGACCCTGGGACGGGTCTTCGAGCGGATCTTCGTTTGGACGACGGCGAAGACGACGTAGGACGACGTACGACGTACGACGTACGACGACGACGACGACGACGATGACGGATGACGAACGACGAACGACGACATGAACGACACGAACGCCGACGAACGACGACGACGACGAACGACGACAAACGACGACGAACGACGACGAACGACGACGAACGACGACGACGACGACGACGACGACGACGACGACGACGACGACGACGACGACGACTACTGCGTACGACGACCACCACCACCACGACGACCACCACCAACACCACCACCAAAAACCCCAGACGACCAAGATGACGACGACGACGACAACCACGACGAGTCCATAGGCAGCCCTGGGAGTGGTCTGGCCCACTTGGGGCGCTGTGCGTTCGGCGGCGGCCGGGGCCGAAGAGGCAGCGGCGGACTTCCGAGTCTGATTATATACTATATGCATAAGCATGGCCTCTCGGATCCACTCCCTGCCCTCGTCCCCCTCCCATCTCCGTGTCATCCTCCTCCTCATCCTCCATGATCTTTCCAGACAAATAACTCCTCCCTGTCGCACCACCAGACGTGCCGTTAGGGTGGGCTGGGCGTTTCAACGGAAATTTCCGCACCAGATACGACGCCGAATTTTGTGGCTTCCAAATGATACGCAGCTGGAGCACGGGTCGTTTCGAGAATGTGGCTCTCGCCTTGGCGCCGTGCACTCCCGTCTTTAAAATCGAACAAAGACACGGATAAGACACCGACGGTCTCAACATGGGTTGTCTCCTTGGCGCCGCGCACACTGACACTGGTCCAAAACAACCGACCAGCTACACGGATGAAACACAGGCGACCTCAAAATGAGGCCTTCGCCGTGGCATCGCGCCCACTCGCCTGAAACATCCCGAACAAGTACGCGAATAAAGCAATAATGGTTTTCAATATGGGGTTCTGTCATTGGCGCCGTCTACAAACATCGAAAAGTTGTGTTCAACATGGGGTTGCCACCTTAGGGCCACGAACACTCGTAGTGGAAAGATTATCGTAACAGCTACAAAAAGGAAGGCGGCTCGTTTCCAACCAGTCTGGTGAAAATGGCGATACGACGCGTAATTCAAAATTGTGAATCTCTTGTACAATATGACAGTAGCTGTTCTGTGGCATGATTTTGAAACCGTGCAACACTTACAAACGCAGTGGTACGCCCCCTTCAAAACAGAACCCTCGCTGGACAGACCATTGAACTGTATGGCAGAGCTCCACTCGTGTTAGCTAGAAACGTCTGCCAGCATGGACCCCTTTTACAATGTGTTCTAGCAAGCGGTATGTTGCAAGCTACGCTGTGCAATCTGTATAGTGCAATCTACGTGGTGCAACTGGCGTGGCGCAATTTACGTGGTGCGACGAACGCTTGTTCGCAAGGCATTGTCAAGTCCATTACTCGCGCAAGCATCCCACCCACCCACCCACCGACCCACCCACCCACGGGCGCGGATGGCCCACGTGGTATCATTTGACAAGGAGTGTGTCCCGACCCCCTCCAGCACGCGCGCAAGGGCGTTCGAATGATGTCTACAAGCGCGCGAAACCCCTTAGGTCGAATTTGGTGAAAATGGTGAATAACATGCGGTGTTTTTGAAATGTCGCAACAGAGCGCGCGAGCAGACTTTTCTTCAACACGATGTAGTTTGTGCATGCGTTCGGCAAGCCCGGGTTAGAATGATTCCGGGACACAAGATTTGTTCATAGATCTCGACACGCGCGCGCGACGACGCGCGCGTGCACAGGGCTCTTGGCTCTTGATGAGCGTTGCTAACTGAATGTGCGCGGATAAAGTTTTGGCAAAGAATGGTGGGGGGGGCGTCGATAACGGCCCGGCTGGGATTGTATGACTTAACAGTTAACAGAATGACATCCCCAAGGCAGGCATATAATCCCGCCTTTGGGCGGGTGGTAAAGCCAAATTACATTTGATACATGAGACTCAATGTGGTGAAATATTCGTGGTACAATCTACGTAGCGCAATCGATTTCAAAGACTTGGACTTGTCAGCCCCACTGTTCGCGCAAGCATCCCACACACCCACCCGCAACTTGGTTTGCAAAACCCACGCGGCGGCGAATGCTATGAGTGTTTGGTGATGGCTGGTGCATCACTGAGGCTGCGCTAGCCCGCGCAGCCTCACGCGCACAGCGGCCAGCTAGTCTGGCGACACCGAATCGGCCGCGGTGGCGCTGACCGCTGGGCATTTACGAGCGCGTTTCGCAGGCCGCGCTGACGCGCGGGCAGTCCAGTGCCAGTCGGTGACTTGGGCGGGCGTGGTATCAGGGCGACGTCGACAACGGTAGACACAATGATGAGGGTGGCGCTGACGGTGACGATGGTGATGATAACGACGGCAAGACCGCACGACGACAATAACGACTACGATGGTGTTCTTGGTAATTCGCAACAGCGCGCGCAAATCATGCGTGATACGCCTTAGGGACACTAGATTTTGAAATCCTCACGAAATCTGAATTGCCTGAAGGATTTCGGAATGCGCGCACTTCGCCCCATTTGTTGCAAGGGTTTACTGACAACTGATGATGCTTGGCTGGAGTGGAACGAAGTAAGGTTTAGGATGGACGATGGGGCAGAATCATTTGCACATTACAATCGGAAAACGTGGGCAAGTCATCCCGCCCTCGGGGGGGAAGCTATCCTCTCTCAAAATGGAAAATCTACGTGGCGTAAAATACATGGTGCTGTTTGTGTGGCACAATGTAAGTGGTGCAATCTACGTGGCGCAAACGGTGAACGAAATCTACCTGAGGCGGCGACGAATCCGCGACGGCGGCCACAAAGCAGCGGAACTGGCAACCAGGCCCAGGCGACGGGCGGCGACTGGCGGCGACGAGGCGGCGACGGCGGCAATCAGGCCCAGGCGACGGGCGGCGACGGGCGGCGACGAGGCGGCGACGGCGGCAACCAGGCCCAAGCGACAGGCGGCGACGGGCGGCGACGAGACGCGACGGCGGCAACCAGGCCCAGGCGACAGGCGGCAACGGGCAGCGACAAGGCGGCGACGGCGGCAACCAGACCCAGGCGACAGGCGACGACGGGCGGCGGCGAGGCGGCGTCGAGCGGCTACGAGGCGGCGGGACTAGCAGCCAGGCCCAGTTCCGAAAAGAGAAGTGAGACCCCTTAAATGAGACCACTGCTTGTTGAAGACGAAAGTTGGATCCTTTAGAGAACGGGGTCACTGAATGTCATGCCAACGGGGCGTTCGTCTGTCAACAAGGGACTTCCCCGCAATGGAAAAGGAAAATATGGACGGACTTATGAGGGGAGTTGGGACGGGAAGGTGTGTTACTGCATCGTTGATGCACATTGGGTTTACTATGATCCTCCTCATGTTCCCCCTTCCTGATCACGATCATCATCGTCCGCATCCATGTCCCCATCGTCAAGATATTCCTTCGTCGCATAGGCACTGCCATCCTCGTAGTCATCCGCATCATCATCAGCAGCAGCAGCATGATCATCATTACCTTCAACATCATTATCATCATCATCAGCAGCAGCAGCATCAGCATCAGCATCAGCGTCAGCATCATCACCACCACCATCATCATCATCATCAGCAGCATCATCAGCATCCTCAGCATCGTCATCATCATAATCCTCATCATCGTCGTCGTCGCCATCATCAAGACCATCATGATCATGGGCCTCACCATCGCTACAATCAATGACAAAAGAATCAACAATACCACCACCACCACCACCATGACCGTTATCCTGCCTCCCATCAACCGGTTTTGATTGATCCACACATCCACGTTTCACCCTCCTCCTCCTCCTCCTCCTCTTCCTGCTCGTCCTCCTCCTCCTCGTCCCTCATTGCCTCCTCCGCCTAGACACACACGAATGTTTCCTGCGCTGGCGATGCGTCGCCAGTCGCGTCCCTTGGGGACGGAACGGCCGGGCCACGTTGAAAAAAGCACGCAAAACTGGGAAACCCAAGCCGGGGAGACGTAAGACTCAAGTTTGGAGGACTCGAACAAAGCCTGACGGGGCCGTCTGGAACACTACGAGACCGGCAAGCATCCCGCGAACACTGAGCGGTCAAAATTCATGCTGCGACTGGCGGAAAGCGTCTGCAATGTCGAGTCCCCGTAAACTCGAGTCTTACGGTTCCTCCGCCAAGGGAGCCGAAGCTGGAAAAAAGGATGCCACCGAGAAGAGCGCGCGAAGTGCAGAGGCTGCGGTCAGTACACACGCAGCCGAAGCAACGACGGCTTCGCGTTACGTCAACGGCGAGAGAAAAGACAAGGTGTGGGTGACTGCGCCGCAAGCCAGCGGAGCGCGCACTGGCCAACCTGCAAAAACACAAAGCAACCACGCACACGCTTTCCCCTCCACCGGCAAGGTGACGGCACCATCGCGAATGCAAAAACGCGCCACGCTCGAGAATGCCAAATCCCACCAGGCGTTACCGATAGTGCACGCCGCAATGCAAGACGATGTGCAAGGAAAAGTGCCCAGCTTGGTGCATCGACATTGACGACAACTCCCCATGAAAAAAAGAAGAGGAAAACAAAAAAAACAAAAAAATAGTCGGGAAGCGAGGCGAACCCGACAAAGACGATGGCGGAAACACGCGCGCACCAAAATATAATATGTGTACTTACGTCTGTTCCTGCCTTTGTATACATGTATAGACAGGTGTACATATCTATATATATATATATATCTATACATACATACATATATATATATAGCTTTTGTCTGGCTAGACTGGGAGGGGGGCCCTGCGGAAAGAGCCCGAGAAAGCTAGAACATAATCCAATCGCACAACCGTTTTGCTGCAACACGCGCGCGTTAGTCCTCGGAGTTTACCCGAGAATCGGAGCCTGCTGCCACTGCCCGCTCTCGCTCGGGCCCCTCGGCCGAGCGCCGGCAAGCATCTTCAATCAAGTCAGCTGGCGACGATCTCTTAACATCACATGCCCAGGGGTGGCGGTCGGGGCTGTGGAGGCAGCGCTTGAGGCCCCCCCCTTTCCCCAACCTGTCTCTCCCGCCTCCCAAGAGCTCAAGGGCAGCTCTTGTCTGGCTAGACTTGGAGGGGGCCCCTGCGGGGAGAGCCCGAGAGGGCTAGAACATAATCCAATCGCACAACCGATTTGCTGCAACACGCGCGCGTGAGTCCTCGGAGTTTACCCGGCAATCGGAGCCCGCTGCCACCGCCCGCCCCCGCTCGGGCCCCTCGGCCGAGCGGCGGCAGGCATCTTCAATTAAGTCAGCTGGCGACGATCTCTTGACATCAGATGCCAGCCCCACCAGCCAATCGGGAGGGAGGGCGGGCGAGCGAAGCTTATACTAGATAACATAACACGGACATCGCAGCCCTTGCGGCCGAGACAGAGCGGGGCGGGAGTCAACGCTGGTACCGGCGCTGCAAATAGGCGCCTGCGAACAAGGTCACACAATATTTGACCCAGCCGCCCTTCTGGGGCGACAGCACGACTGGCGGCGCTCTGGGTTCCATCGACGGTGGCGGCGGGGACTCTACAACTGCTTGCACCACGGCGTCAGCGACGCCCACGGCCCCTGCCTGGAGTTGCTCCGGCAATTCATCCAACAGCTCTACGGTCTTGCTGACCGCCGCGGTAGCAGTCTTGTCCGGCACCGAGTCCACGATCTCGACTGAGGCCTCCACCGCGGACGTCACCGCTGGGCCGATCGTCTCGGCAGCCCGCGCCGACAAGTTGGCCCAGACGAACGTGGTGTTCTCAAGTGCAGTGGGAACAGCTCGGGCAACGACTTACGCGCGTGTAGCCGCTGAGGAGACTGCATCTGCCCCGCGGCGGCTGCGGCGGTAGACGCCGGCCGCGGAGCGGTCCGCGAGGTGCTCTATCACGCCGAAGAGGAAACTCGCAAGCAAGTCCACGACCCAATCGGGCCGAAAGATAGAGACGATCGCGAGAATGCAAAGGCACGGCCACGTCAAATACTTGAACTAGCGGCCGTCCAACAGGCTCTCAATGACGTCGTCCAGCCATAGCATGCGCAACAGGGCCCACCACGACCCGGCGGACGCCCACCAGGATAGCACGAGCTGGTAGCGGGCAGACTGACCAGTCTTGCTGCGACTGGTGGGCTTGGCCAACTGCTGGGGGGCAGCCACGACCACGGCCTCTTGGGGGCCCGCCGCGCCGCCCCCGTAGAGCAGCGGGCCTGAGCTCAGCGCCTCTGGCACGATGGCGCTCAGCTCCTCCAAAGCCTGCGCCACGCGTGTGTAGGCACGTAGGACTTTGAGTGGATAAGATTGGCTCTGCGGCGAAGCCACTTGCTCAGCATAACCATGCTTCCCGTCAAACACTGCTGAAACTGTCTCTCCGAATGCTATTTTCCCTGCCGCTACCTCGACCATGCCCGCCGCCTCGAGCAAGTCAGTCGCCGAGAGGCGCAGGCGAGCCGTCGAGGGTTCAGTCGGCGCAGGGAGGCCCGACATCTAGGCAGCTGAACTCTGCCCCGACGGCGGCTAGCACGCTGGCATGTTTTGGCTCGAGATCGAACAATGCTGCGGCAGCGTTGGCCTCCTGGATGTAGTGTGCCAGCGAACGCTCCGACGCCCACCTCCCATGAAACTTCACCAAAGAAATATTTCTAGTGCGCATGAACAGCTCGGTCGCTCCTCCCGCCCTGAGACCCGCTACAGTGAACTGTGGAATCCCCAGCTGGTTGGCCACGCCATTGTGTGTCTGGCGGAGGCCCGCGTAACCCGAAGGGAAGACCGCGTCCTCAGGCCCCGCGCGATACATCCACCATCTCAGCCAGGCCACCGTGGAGGGCCGCGTCAATAGCACTTTCTGTCTTTTTTTCCCAAGAAGGCCTTATTCTTCGGACTCTCAATGACAAGAACTGCCTGGTCAGGGGCCTGGCGGCGATCGAAACGAACGCGCAAACCTCTCAAGTTCGCTCCCTCGCCGGGCCTCAGCAGCCCATCCATGGCCACACGCACAAAGATGCTGTACTCCAGCAGCGCTAGGCAGGGCCGATGAGAGAGGAGCAGCGCCTTGGCGAGTGCCCATCGCCGCAGTGCACGCTGAATCTCCCTCGGGATGGGCGTTCTGGTCTGGGCGTCCTCGCCGAACGCCCAGGACCGCACTGAGTCCCAGGCTCCGCCGAGTTGCCCTCTCAGCTCTGGCCGCCGCTGCTGCACTGCCAGAACTGCGCACCTGGCTTCTCAGATCGGCCGTCGCTCATCAAACAGAAAGTACACAAACTCAATCAGCCGCTCGACCACTCGCCCTCTGGTGGCCCCCGGCAGCCAGCGGCCCAGGCTGCCCCGGCCGTGCGCACGGCCGCAGGCGGTCAGCGCCTCCGCCGCCTTCACCAGCCCGGTCGCATGGGCCCCCCCGTGCAGCGAGACCTGCAGGAGGCGCCGCCGTTGGCGGCTGCCTCCTGGGCCTTCGCCAGGGAAGCCCAGCGCGCTGTCAAAGATAGCGGACACCCCAGGGCCCCACCTGCATCGGCGCACTGCAAAGCCTGCGCTCCGCGGCTGCCAGTGCGGACGTGAGGGCCCCAGCGAACTCGGGCGTGTAGGACGCCGCCAGCGCCGCCCCCTTGTGCCAGCGCCCGTCGAGCTTGACCGCCCCCTCCAGGCGCGCGCGCCTGCACTTGCCTTGGCAGCGCCGCCCCAGCCGATGCAGCTCGGGGAAGTTGCCCAGCAAGAACGTGCTCTTCTTATGCCTCGCACCTGGGTCGTCTGGCGGCCTGAGCCCGAACTGGCGCATGTCGCACTCGACGAGGTGGACGCCCTTGCGTGACATGAGCCGCTGCATGGCCGGCTGTCGGAACAGCCGGGACCTGCGGGGGTTCTCCACCACCCAAAGGCCGCCCTCCTCTCCCAGCGCTGTGCAGCCCGCCGCAATCGCGCAGCCGAGGCCGTTGCCCTGGCGCTCTGCTGGCCGGGGGCCGTCGCCTTGAGGTCGAGCGCCCGTCCGCGTGCCCGGCCCGCAGTTCTGGTAGAGCAGCCCGAAGGACGTGCACGGCGTCGCCCATGCGCCGACCCGCACCTCATGGGCGCGGATCCGTGCCAGCTCCCGCCTCACGTTCACCGCCTGCAGCAGGTCGCGGTCTGGCCTGTAGCCCGCGGGCGGAAAGGCGCCCAGCGGCTCCTCGACCCACGCCCCAGCAGCAGCCCAGGCACGCGTCACAGCGCCGCTGCCCGCGAAGCACTCGCGCTCGGTCCAGCGGCTCGCCCGTGGCCGCGGCAGGGCCCAAGCGAGCGGCCTTGGCCTCGAGGGGCCTCCTGCGGCTGGCTCTGCCGGGCACGCGTGGGTCGGCGCCTCGCCTGCCACAGCCTCTGGCCGGCTGGCCCCCCGCGCCCCAGCGCGTGCAGGTGCGGGGCCCGCGCCAGCCTCGCCGGGACTCACGGCGGGCGCCTGCTGCTGCGAGCTCCCAGCCTGCTTGGCCGCCGCCCGGGCTGCCGCCGCGCTCGCGGCGCTGGCGCTGGCCTGGATCCAGGCCGGCGGTGGGCCGGGCTCCGGCAGCGGCCGAAACCTTGAAGGGGCGTCTGCCGGGTTGAAGTGGGTCCCGACCCAAACTAGAGCCACGCGGAAACGGGAGCTCAGCAGGTAGGGCATCATCGATCGGAGTACACCGTTCAGCTTGAACGAAGACGAGCGCCCTTTACCAAAAGCGCCAGCACACACACACACACACACACACACGACTGTCCACCCCGCACACAAACGCAGTCTCTGCACTCGCCCGACCCCTCGAAGCCGAGCCGTGTACCCCTGGTCCCAAGACGCCGTACCTCGGGCCCTCGACCTGGCATGCAGAGCCCATCTTGGAGCCCCTCAGAACCTTCTGGATGCCCTGGAAGCCTCGACGTCTGATCTCTCCTTTCAGGGCCCTCATCTCTTGCAGATTGATGTGGCTGTGCTTTGCGAACCTCCCTCCCCGCTCGACCTTCCAGTTAAGCTAGCGAAAGCCTCGTTGACGTCGGCGACGGGACGCCACATCCTAGTGGGGGCCAGCACCTGGCCCATCTCGTTCCAGTCGAGCCTCGCGCGTTCCCCTCCATCAATCCTGAAGAGCGCCCTGGAGACCTTCCCGGTAACCGTAGCCGAGCAGGACCCATACGAGTCCTCGGTCGCGTCGCCCGTCGAGATCACAGCGTCCACAGACCATCTAACATGGGCCACGCTCATCGAGAGGAGGGCGGGCGCGGCGAACAGCTCGTCACGAATATCTGCAGGAATCTTCGCCAAATCCCCCACACTCTTTAAGCTCTCCAACCACGAGAAGGAACGATGGAAGCAACTGAACAACTCACGACGATGACTGAACGGGCGAACGTAATTGGCCAGAAGCATACGGAACATCTCTTTTAGATATCCTATTGCTTTCCAGTGTGTCAAGTGTCAACGAGGCGAGGATCCGCCTCTTGAAAAGCAGGCTGCCGACCTCCCCCGGCCGGCCCCTCACCGCGGTGCCCCAAGCGACGAAGCTGGGCTGCTCCACGACGCCCTTCTCCACCGGGCGGGGCAGCCCAGCAGCCCCCCAGGCTCGCTTGGCCCGCTCGTTGATATCGCCGTCGCGGAGCCTCTTGCCACGCTCGCTGTCTGAGAGCACCTGCGCCGTCACATGATCGTCGAGGTAGTTGCCCTCCCACGTCCTCCCCACCGGCACGGTGAGCTGAGCATTCAGCGACTCGGCCGGGGTCATGCACCCGCCCTTCCTGAGAATGCTCACGTTCGTCCCCTGGTAGATGTCGCTCGAGTCGGCGTCGCCCACGCCCCAGGCGGCGAGCGCCGCGCAGTAGTAGGCGGCGGGGTCGGCGGCCTGACTGCCCAGCAGCCGGCCAGGCCACGGGCGCCCCACTACGTTACGCATCTCTGTGCCCTGAGGTCTCTTCACCTGATAGAAGTAGGCCTTCAGGTCGTAAACGCTGCCCCTGACCCGCTCGGACGGTGAGTTCAGCCGCAACAGCTTCAACTGCTCGCCCGACGGTAGCTGCAGCCATGCCAGGCGCTCCTCAGTCGCGTTCCGAGGGCACCGGTCCTGAATCAGACGGCCCCAGGCCTCACTGCGCTCGACCGCGAACCATCCAGACGCCAAGGGGCGCCCAGACCTGTCACGGGGCGCCTCGGAGGCCAGGGCGAGGGCCCCCACCCCGCGGTCGAGCAGGTTCTTGGCCAAGACCAGCTCGTTCTCCTTCGAGATGCGGCGGCGCCTTCGCGGCAGAGGCGAGGGCCAAATCTCGGGGGCCAGGCAGCGATCGATGTTGCCAACGCACTCGTCGAGCTGCTTGCCCGCGAGGTGGTCGGCCGGGTCGCAGCCAGGCCCTGGGCCCTTCAACTTCGCGCGGTCGGGCTGGACCTCCAACGCGCGCGCCAGTGCGTCTGCGGACAGCTGACCAACTTGCATATCCCACCCCGGCTCGGCATCTGGGCGCGGGCGCCGGTCGCGCGACTCACTCGGGAAGGCATGTGATTCTGAGGCCAGCTTCTGTAGCCTCGCCAATCCTCGCGTCGGCTGGGCGTTGCGGCCCGCCGCACGGCAGAACTCGAACACATCCTGGAAGAGGTTCTCCACCGCCACCCGCCGTGCAGGAGACCAGTGGAAGTCGGGGTAGGACGCCGCCGCCTTCGGGGAGCCGCGCTCCCAGTAGAGGAAGATGGAGACGAGCACGTTCGTGAGATGACTGGCCCTCTCAGCCTGCCGCACCTGCTTCCGACCAAGGGGGTCAGCCTGCTCTCGAGCTGCACGTGCCGCCACGTCCACGAAGGGCAGCGGCATGGGGAAGAGCCTCTCAGGCCCCGACGAGCTGGCCAGACCGCTGCCCATGTTAGATTCGCACTGTAGCGTCGCATTGCGGTGCCAATGCCAAAACCTCACAAAAAGCGCGCCCATGAGGAACTGGCCGCAACGCCAGAAACCCCATCGCCCCAGGGGCGCGCCACCTCGAGAAGGGGACAGCTTCACGCCGCCCCCTTCTTCGGCTTCTTCTTCTTCTTCTTCTTGTTGCCGGCCTTGGCGCTCGGCGCGTGAAACGCCGGCCCGGCCTCGGCTCCCTGGCCGTTGTCCGACTCCTCGGGGCTCTCCACGACGCCGCCCCTCTGCTTGATATTCGACTCGAGGGCCTCCAGCTCCGTGATGTAGGCGGCCGCCACCTCCGTCTCGAACTCGTCGCCCGCGAAGCCGCGCCTGCTGTAGGGGTTGACCAGGCCCGAGAGCGGCCAGGCGGCCTTCCACGAGCCCCAGGCCCTGGTTGATGGCCACCTGCTCGAGCGCCTTCATGATCTGCACCAGCTGGCCGCGCGCCTCGTCGAACCGCCCCTGGTCCATGAACTCCAGCACGGCCACCAGCATCGCGTACGTCTTCTTCAGATCGTAGAGCCTGCCCCACGGAATGTGCCTCTTGCCGTAGTCGAGGTACGTCCACGCCACGCCGTGCTGCACACCGAGGGCCTGCTTCACCTCGCTCCTGAAGGCCTTCACGACGCGGAGCGGATGCTTGCGCACTCTTTGCCGGAGACGCCGCATGCCCCGCACCGCCTTGCCGGCTTTGCCTACGCTGCCTAGGCCTCCGGCCATCTCGTTCTCGTCGCCCGACGAGCTGGCCCGCTTCCCCGTCGCGAGCCGTTCGAGCACCTCCAGCATCCTCAGCTGGAGCAAGCTTTGCAGCCCGTTCGCGTCGAGGTTGGCCGCCGCCGCGGCCGCGCCTGGGGGCACTTGCCCGCCTGGGCCGCTGCTGCTGACCCCCGCCTGCGCGGCCGGGGGCGGCGCGCCCTCCTCGTCGCTGCTGGAGAGCTGGCGCCGCCGCTCGCTGCGGGCCGCCGCTGCTCCGCTGGCCATCCCCCCGCGGACCGAGCGAGCCCTCGGCTCTGCCTCTGCGTCGGACGAGCTGTCGTCCTCGCCGGGGGGGCCGGCTCTGCGGAGCCGCCGCGCAGCCCGTGCCACGAGCTGCTCCAGCCCTGACAAGCCGGCGTCCGCACCGGGCCCGCGGCCCAGCAGCGCGCGCCAGCTCGCTGGGGCTGCGGCCGCGGGAGCGTCGCCTGCGCCCTGGTCCTGCAGGCGCGGCGCCGCTGCGTCCATGTCCTCCGTCGAGGTGTGTATGCCGCCTCCCACGGCCGCCAGCCCGCTCTGCAGCGCCTCCAGCTCGAACTCGCGGTCCCGGAAGTGCATGTAGTCGTCCGCCCATCTATCAGGCGGCTCCGTACGCAGTCGACGCTGCAGCACGACCACGAAGCCGACCTGCACCTCACTCCCACTGCAGTCTCTCGCCGCGGCTTCGTACGCCGCGCCACCCACTGCTCGCACAGCGAGCGCGGGCACTGCCAGCGACACGCGCTGGTCGTGGCACTCGACCACGTAGCCTCCCACGTTGACGCCCTGCTGTCGCCCTGCAGCGCCGCCCACTATCCTCGCATAGGCCAGGCCGCCTGGGGCCCAGGCCATGGCACCTGCACCCGCGCCGCTGTCGAACCACAGCAGCGCTTGAGGCCCCCCCTTTCCCCAACCTGTCTCTCCCGCCTCCCGAGAGCTCAAGGGCATATATACTAGTACCGTCGCGCGTTTCGCGCGTGCTCAGGCTCTGTGCTCAGGCTCTAGCAGGCCCCAGGCCTTGACGAATTCACTGCTGCTCCACTGAAGTAGTGGACCACAGTCCACGCATGCCAATCTGCATTCCGAAAGGCCTTCGAGGCAAATGGTTGTGTAGGGGGGCAGAGGCCGTGTGAATCGGGTTCCCAGAAGGCCTTCTGGGAGCATGGGTTTGGGGCGTCCTGGGGAGCCTGTTGGGGCGTGCCGTCGTCGTCGTCGTCGTCGTCGTCGTCGTCGTCGTCGTCGTCGTCGTCGTCGTCGTCGTCGTCGTCGTCGTAATGTCGTCGTCGCCCATTGGGGCGCGCCGTCGTCGTCGTCGTCGTCGTCGTCGTCGTCGTCGTCGTCGTCGTCGTCGTCGTCGTCGTCGTCGTCGTCGTCGTCGTCGTCGTCGTCGTCGTCGTCGTCGTCGTCGTCGTCGTCGTCGTCGTCGTTTTCGTCGTCGTCGTCGTCGTCGTCGATTCAAGAGGGCACTTGGGGTAACTTTGTGCGAAATGATCTGCGGAGGGCCGCGAGAAGGCGATCAGTCATGTTCCCAATCAACTTCCCAGACAGCTCTCCTGTAGCATGATGGTACTTCGAAACCTCCGGAGACTCGCGAACCAATGATGAACCATGTCCCCGGAAGGCTTTCTGGGGACATGGTTTGTTGGGGTGTGTTGGGGGGTCTCTTGGGCGTTCCCTGGGGGCCCCTTGGGGGCCTCCGGGAACTCTCGGGCCCATGATGAACCATGTCCCTGGAAGGTTTCTGGGGACATGATTTCTTGGGGTGTGTTGGGGGGCCTCTTGGGCGTTCTCTGGGAGCCCCTTGGGGGTCTCTTGGGGCTTCCTGGGGGCCTCTTGGGCGCCTCACGAGGCTTCGTGGGAGCCTCTTGGTGGCCTCCGGGGGCCTACACGCGGCCTCGAGGGCCAGAGACCTCGAAATATCGGTTGGCGGTCCCCCTCTGGACCCTCTCTTGGGGAGCTCTTGGGGCACAGTTGGGTTGTCTGGGGAGTCTCCTGGGCCGTCTTGGGGCCCTCTTCGGGGCCTCCTGGACCGTCTTGGAGTGATCTGAAGGGCCTCCGAGCGAGGCCGTGAGGGAGCACTGGGAAGCGGAAAAAGCGAGAACGCCTAAATCCTTCAAACACCATCGAAAAATTAGTGAATCTCGCCTTTCAAGGTCCTCTTGGGGAGCCTCTTGAGTCCGTCCTGGAGCGTGTTCGAGTCCTCGTCGGCCGTCTTGAGGGCAGCTTGGGCGTCTTCGGGGCCTCTCGGGACCGTCTAGGGCCCTCTCGGGACCTCCATTAGCCTGTCGTGGCCTGCTTCGGGGCGGGCCCGGGCCGCCTCGGGACCCGTCTGGGCCTTCTCTTGGCGCGCTCTTGGGGCACTCTTGGGTTATCTGGGGAGCATCCTGGGCCGTCTTGGGGCCCTCGTCGGGGCCTCGTGGGCCTTCTTGGAGCGATATGAAAGTCCTCCGAGGCCGTGAGGGAACCTGGAAAGCGGGAAAAGCGAGAACGCCAAAATACAATTGCCTTCTAGGGCCCTTTTGGGGAGCCTCTTGAGTCCGTCCTGGAGCGTGTTGGAGACCTCGTCGTCTGTCTGGAGGGCATGTTGGGCGTCTTCGGGGCCTCGTGGGACCGTCTTGGGTCCTCTCGGGACCCCCTGAGCCTGTCATGACGGCCCGAATCGGGGCGGGCTCGGGCCGCCTCGGGAGCTCTGGACCCCCCCCCGCAACCCCTGGTGGGCACCGATGGGGGGAACAGGCAGCGGCCCGCCCCCCCCCCCCCCGGGCCTACTCCGAGATAGAGAATCATTTTCCCGGGAAGCTTTCTGGGAGCATGATTTGTTCGGCTCTCTAAGAGGAGGGCCCCTGGGGGCTTACCGAGGGGCGCCTTTTGGCCTTGTCGGCAAACCTATTGGAAACGTAGTGGGGGCGGTGGGCGGAAGCCCAAGGAATCATGGTCCCGTAAGGCTATCTGGGAAATACGATTCACCGAAGTGTCGTGGGGTCCCGCAGGAGGCTTCCCTGGGGGTCCCTTGGGGGCCTCTTGGGGCTTCCGGGGGGCCTCTTGGGAGCCTCACGGAGCTTATTGGGAGCCTCTTGATGGCCTCCAGGGGCGTCCTAAGAGCCTCTCAGGCCAGAGACCTCGAAATGTCGCGCTCTTCGGGCCCTCT
Source organism: Prorocentrum cordatum (assembly GCA_963575745.1). Classification (NCBI taxonomy): domain Eukaryota; class Dinophyceae; order Prorocentrales; family Prorocentraceae; genus Prorocentrum; species Prorocentrum cordatum. Next base: position 217,970 of record CAUYUJ010015579.1, on the reverse strand, counting down.
CGGGTCGCTCTTGGGGCTCTCTCGGGGCGCTCTCGAGGCCCTCTTGACTTATCTGGGGAGCCTCCGAGGCCGTCTCTGGGCTTTCTTGAGAGCCTCTTCGGCCGTGTTGGAGCGAACATTTTTTCCCCCCGCCGAGGCATCTGCACTGACATATTATGAACAGAGATTCGGCCGCAGAAATCAGCGCAACAAATCGCGCATCTTCCGCATTGAGAACGCGCCGAGACTTTTCAAACGCATTTGACAAGACAGATGGAGAGACCGAGAAGAAGGAAGGGGAAGGAGGAGGCAAAGACAGCGGAGGAACGGGAGGAGGGGGAAGGGAGGCGGGTAATTCCCAAAAACATCTGGAGCAGCGCTCAAGCCAACCTGCAATAGACCATAGGTGAGCCCTTGCACGCACCCAGAGTTTCACGAAACTGGCAGCACAGCATACTCGTAAATCTGAGCCCACGCTCCGTGAATGACCGCGTAAACTTAAAAGCTCGCCCAAGATTGAAGGATTCATCTCAAGCCGAGGCGGCCCCACCGCCAGGGCAAAATCAAGGCAAGCGAACCGGCAGCTTATATATCCAAAATATGTGGGACCCGTCTGCCCGACCGAGGCTTGGAGCGGACCAGTGGAGGCTCCGAGTAACCCCAGCGGCCGGGCGGACCTGATGAGGCCCGGCCAGTGGGCAGAGGGCGAGGCCGAAGACCTCCCATGCACGAATCCCACCAGCCCTTTGGGCGTGAGTGGTTTAGCGAGCCCGCTCTGTTCTCAACCCCCCTTCTTCCCTTTCGGGGAGGGGTTTACCCCTCCCCCTACCCCCTCCCCCTGGGCCTGGAGAGGGCGTTCCGCGGGTGGTTGGAGGGGTCTTTTTCGATTCCTGGGAAGGCTAAAATTCGACACCCCTCACACGGATTCTGGCCCCGACAGGGGGAGGGAGAAAAGTGCTCGCCCCATCTGTGATCGATCGCCCGACAGATGGCCCCAAGACTCCTCCCAGACCCCTCCCAAAGAGCCCCAAGAGGCCCCAAGAGGCCTCCAAGAGGCCCCCAAGATGCCCCCAAGAGGCCCCCAAGAGGCCCCAAGAGGCTCCCCCGAGGCGCCCAAGACGCTCCTGGAAGCCCCTGGAGCCGCCAAGAGGCCCCCAAGACGCCCCAAACGGCCTCCAAGAGGCTCCCAAGAGGCCCGAAGA
>CAUYUJ010015579.1:151789-214289 GCA_963575745.1 Prorocentrum cordatum | reverse complement strand
CACCACAAGGAGGATGTACAAGGAGGCGGGAGGAAGGAGGAACAGGGGAGATATGCGGGGGCAGGCGGAAACACGCCTGAAAAACACGACTGTCGGCATGCTTCGCAAGAGTTGCTGTTTTGAGATGGGCTGGTGGGGATACGCGAAGCGTGAAGAATTCACCCCGGGCGGCACCATCGGCATCAACTGACCCGGGCGGCAAGCGAGGAAGGAGGAGGAGGAGGAGGAGGAGGAGGAGGAGGAGGAAGAGGAGGAGGACGGAAGAAAGGGGGGAGGAGGGCGACGCGCGCGCAAAGCGAACGCGCGGGGCCCGGGGGCCGCGGGGGAGAACAAATCAAGCCGCCAGCTGATTCCGCCTGACCGGTGGTCCATTCGGGGAGGAGCGAGGAGGAGACCGGAAGAGGAGGCGGAGAGCCACCCCAGCAGGGCAAGCCAGCGCACCGCCTCCGGGAGGCGAGAGCGGGAGGAAAGAGACGAGGGTGGGGGAGGCCAATTCGCCTGCAACTGCCCGTGCTGCCTGACCGCCCCTACCAGCGTGGCCCAAAGTCCGCAGCGATCGTGCACGCTGGGCGGCCAGCGGACGGAGGACCCTGCCAAATCTCGCATCGTCCAGCAGGCCTGAGCTAATTGACGCATGACCCCGATCGGAGGCAGGGAGGGGGAGGAGGAGGAGGCAGAGGGGAGAGGGGCCGCCCTCGACGAGCGTCACTGCTACTTGACGGCGGTCCGACGCTCCAGCCGCGCCCGCCCGTCCGCCCACCCTGGCGCAGGCGCGCGGCAGCAGCAAGATCGGACGGTGCGCCGAGGCCGTGACGCACCGACTCCGTGACATTTGAATCCCGCCTTCCGCGGAACACGGGGCACAGCCAATGCAACACACTGGGAGCAAACACAAACATACAAGCATGCCCGTTGGTTGAAGCTGCGTTCCACGCAAGCTGTGGGAACCTCACCTGTCCCGGCCGCGTGGCCGATACGGCTGCTGATGCGTGGGTCTTCCCTGGTGCATACATACGGTTTGGTCGGGCGCACCCCCCACGCGCGGAGGGAGGGAGAGGGAGGGGAGGAGGAGGAGGAAGAGGAGGGAAGGAAAGAGGGCCGCCCTCGACGGGCGCCGCGGCCGCCTGGCAGGCGGTCGGGCCTGCCTGAGCCAAAACAAGCAAAAAGCACGAGCACCCACGGAGGAGGGAGAGGAGGGAGGGAGGGAGGACACTGACACTGACACTGACACTGCGCCCTCACCTCACGAGGGACGGCCCTACGAAGGGCGGGGCGGTCGCGCCGCGGCGCGGACAAATGTGTAAAACAAAAAGGAAAAAGGGGCGGAAATAAGGGCAGTGATTGGCGAACGTGCACGGCCGTGCCGCACGCTCCCGGGCGACGCCAAACGTGACGACGACCCAATAAGGCCCCCGCAGGTAGTCCTGCGAACGTGGCCGAAATTCAGGCTACTGACGCTGGGGACGGGCCTCAAAACGAGGATAGGCCGGCACACCCAGAATTCAAGAGACGGCCTGCGAGGGCGGCAACACACCACGAAAATGTCACGAATTACGGCCCGCAAATTCATGCGGCACACCGACCTCCCATCACTCAGTCACGCCCCCCGCCCCGCGCCCGTCCGCCGCCGTCAGCGCCTCGCCAGCCGCGGGCGGCTGCTCTTGCAGTTGCCGGAGGACCTCGGCGAACACCCCGCTGGATGTCGAGGTTGGCCCTCGCCGCGTGGCTGACAACGGCGTGGGCATTGTGGCCGACGGCGACCATCGTTGCCACGCGAGCCACTTCCTGAGGAGGGGCTCCAGCGTGCCACAGCAGCGCCCGCGTGGCGCGGGCCTCCGGGTGCCCTGGGTCCGCCAAACCCAGCTTCTCCACCCCGAAGCGCCAAAGATGCCGGCAACGAACGTAGCGCCGGACGTCATCATCACCGCCGGAGCAGCCGAAGAGGCAACGCCCTCCGCGGGCCCCACAGCCGCGCCCTGTGCACCAGCCGTTGAGCCAGGTGCGCAGTACGGCCGCTCGAACTCGCGGCGCCGTGCGCTTCGGCAGCCGCTGCATGACCAGTCGGCACCGCTGGGCCCGACGGCCCGGCAGGGAGCCCGGGTCGCGCCATCTCCCGACTTTGGCGCTCCGCTGGGCGAAGCCCACTCGAAGCCAATACCTCCGCCGCAAGAGCGTCGCCGCCGATGACTGGAGCCGCCGGCGAGCAGGCCGCCAGGTCGCCAGGGTGATTGGCCGCGGTCCGCGCCCCGCCCCCTGCTCCACGACGCTGGACTCCGTGATGCCCTGGCGGGCCAAGCTTGTCATCGCGGACTGGAGTTTCTGGACAGGGCCAGGCGTGAACCACGCGTTCCATCTCCATTCGATGTCCCAGGACGAGGCCGCGGCGCGGGAGCGAGCTCTCTCGAGGCGGCCCCGCAGCTCATCCAGCCGGAGGCAGCGCCGGTAGTCCCCCCCAGCGAGAGCAACCCGAAGTTGGGCCGCGGGGCTGGCGATGGTGAGCGATACCTGCTGGCATGGCATCTTGAACTCATCCCGCAACTGCTGGGCCACGCCAGGGGGCAGGCACTTGCACGGGCCAGGGAAGAGAGATTGAATCGCCCACTGTTCCAAACGTGACCGGTCGGGAGGCGCCCCATGCAACTGCGCCACATACTGCAGCTTCGATATCGCGAAGACGTTGTACGCTAATGTCGCCACGTGCATCCCGTGGGTGCGAGCAGCCCAATTGCAAACCGCCTTCTCGTACATCCGCAGGGGGGCGTCCCATCCACTCTCCGCCGCCGCCGGGCCGACCTCGAACCCCAGGTACGTGCCGGAGTGGGCGATCCTCACCGTGCCCCAGTCGGGCACCGCCTGCCGCCAGGAGTCTGCCGCGGCGCCAGGCTGCCACGTCCAAAAGGGCAACATCAAAGTCCTCGCGAGATTCAGGTGCAGCCCAGACGCCGCGGCGAAGAACGCGAAGAGGCGGCGCAGCTGCGGCCACGCCCCGTGCCCGCCGGCACCCACAAGAGCGAGGTCATCGGCGAATGCGCAGCGCTCGCGGCGGCCTTCGACGGCGTCCAACTGGCGGTTGAACGGCTCCGTCACGAACACAAAGAGCAAGGGACTGAGAGGGCATCCCTGCCGAATGCCCGCCGTGAACGAAGCCCTCCCACCATTGCCCCGCCATCGCCAAGCAGCAGCGCTGCCCTGCATGCAGCGCACGGATAGCAGCGCGGACGCCCTGCGGCAAACCCAACTTCTCCAGCACATGATGGAGGTAGCCGTGCTCTGTGCTGGGGAACGCCGCCCGCATGTCGAAGAGTATTGCATACTGCTGGTCGTCCGCCAAGGCCGCGGCATGCATGGCCGCGTCCTCCAATGACGTTGGCCAAAATGGAGCGGCCGCGAAGGAAGCCCCGCTTACTCGTTCCAACAAGCTGCTCAATCGCTGGCTCAATGGCGTTCCGCAGAGCACTGGCCAGCAGGCGGTTCGAGGTGTCCACGAGCATGAGTGGCCGCGTGTCAGCTGGACAGAAGAAGGCGCCTGCAGCAGTGTCGTGCCCCGTGGGCTTTTTCGGCAGCAGCGCTAGCAAGCTCCCGTTGAAGTCGCAGGGCACGAAGTGGTTATCCCCCGAGCCGAACTCGCGCATCATCGTCTTATCTGACCCTTCAGCCATCATCGCCGTCATGGTGTCCGTGAGCACTTCCACGCCCAACTCCCCGATGCCCCGCCAGAAGCTGTACGGGATGCCATCTGGGCCAGGAGCCGTGGCACCAGCTGCCTTCAGCGCCTGCCGCACGTGAGCCGCCGAAACCTCGCACTCGGGCATCACCTCCGCAAACCCGCAAAGCTCGGCATCGCCGCGAACCACTGCTCGATCTCCTCCAACCTGCCGACGCCTTTGGCCCGGAAGTGCTCGGCCCAGTGCCGGACCAAGGCGGGGGCAGCGCGCTGCGGGTCCGTGGTGACCGAGCCGTCGGGCAGCTGTATAGCCGATAAGAGAGCGATCTGAAGGGCCTCTGACGCGGTCCGGGACCGTGGGGAGGCGGAACATGGGAGAGCGCAAGAAGGCTTCAAAAACCATTGGAACATTTATGATTTTCGGCTTCTGGGGCCCTTTGGAGGGGCCTCTGGAGGCGCTACTGGGGCGTTTTGGCGGCGTCGTCGGCCGTCCTGAGGCCATCTTCGGCGTGTCCGGGGCCTCTGGGGGCTGTCTTTGGGCGTCCTGGGAACCCAGGAATCATGTTCCCGGAGAGGCTTCCGGGAGCATGATTTCGAACGAGGCCCTCTTGGGCCTCCCTGAAGCCGTCTTCGGGGCCTCCTGGGCAGGGGGTTCCGCGAGCCCCACAGGACGACCCTTTTGGATCTCTCTTGGGCCCTCTTGGATCTCTCTTGGGCTGTCTTGGGGCTCCGCGGGAGCGTCTGGGGCACTGCGAAGACGAAGCAAGGGAGTAAGCTGAATATGTACGTTTTATTACGGGGACGGGCTGATTTTTGCCTCTTGAAGGCCCTCTTGGGGCCCTCTTCGGCCATCTTCAAACCATCTCGGGCCCTCCTGGGCCTCGCTGAGGCTGTCCTGGGGCCCTCTAGGGGTCGAAGGGGCCATGGGAGCCCGGAAGTCATTTTCCCGGAGAGGCTTCCAAGAACATGATTTCGAACGGGGCCCTCTTGGGCCTCCCTGAGGCCGTCTTGGGGGCCTCCTGGGCCGGCTTCGGGGCCTCTTGGGCCGTCTTGGGGGGTTCCGTGAGCCCCACAGGCCGGCCCTTTGGGGCCGTCGTGGGCCCTCTTGGATGTCTCTTGGGCCGTCTTGGGGCTCCGCGGGAGCGTCTGGGGCATTGTGAAGACGAAGCCAGCGAGTATGCCGAAAATGCACATTTTACGAAAGAAATGGACCGATGTTTGCCTCTTGAAGGCCCTCTTGGGGCCCTCTTCGGCCATCTTCAAGCCATCTCGGGCCCTCCTGGGCCTCGCTGAGGCTGTCCTGCGGCTCACTAGGGGGCCCTGGGAGCACGGAAGTCATTTTCCCGGAGAAGCTTCCAGGAACATGATTTCGAACGGGGCCCTCTTGGGCCTCACTGAGGCCGTCTTGGGGGCCTCCTGGGCCGGCTTCAGGGCCTCTTGGGCCGTCTTGGGGGGTTATGTGAGCCCCACAGGCCGACCCTTTGGGGCCGTCTGGGGCCCTCTTGGGTCTCTCTTGGGCTGTGTTGGGGCTCCGCGGGGGCGTCTGGGGCACTGTGAAGACGAAGCCAGCAAGTATGCGAAAATGCACGTTTTACAAAAGAAATGGACCGATGTTTGCCTCTTGAAGGCTCTCTTGGGGCCCTCTTCGGCCATCTTCAAGCCATCTCGGGCCCTCCTGGGCCTCGCTGAGGCTGTCCTGCGGCTCAGTAGGGGGCCCTGGGAACCCAGGAATCATGTTCCCGGAGAGGCTTCCGGGAACATGATTTCGAACGGGGCCCTCTTGGGCATCCCTGAGGCCGTCTTGGAGGCGCTGGCTTCGGGGCCTCTTGGGTCATCTTGGGGGGTTCCGTGAGCCCCACAAGCCGACCCTTTGGGGCCGTCTGGGGCCCTCTTGGGTCTCTCTTGGGCTGTGTTGGGGTGCCGCGGGGGCGTCTGGGGCACTGTGAAGACGAAGCCAGCGAGTATGCCGAAAACGCACGTTTTACGAGGGAAATGGGCAGATTGTTGCCTCTTGAAGGCCCTCTTGGGGCGCTCTTGGGCGTCTTCGGGGCCTCTTCAGGCTTTCGTGACCATCTGTACGGCCCGCGTGGCATGCCGTGGGCAATGTGGAAGCGGCCCGGGGCAGTCCCGGGGGGTCTGTGACCCCCCAAAGGCTTGGGGGGGGGCCCATGGGGGATGGCGGCACCAGTTTTGCCCCCCCGGCCTACTCATATATATATATATATATATATGTATATATGTGTGTGTGCGTGAATACGTATACACATATATACACATATAGCTATGTATATACTTACACACATATATTTATATACATACACATACATACATACATGCATGCATGCATGCATGCATACATACATACATACATACATACATACATACATACATGCATGCATGCATGCATGCATGCATGCATGCATACATACATACATACATAAATACATGCTCGGCAGGCGCGTGCGCGGCGTCGGGCCAGAGAGTCTGTTGAGGCCACGACTGACTAGACCAGTCCGAGAGTCCTCACGCAGACGAAACACGCACACACACACACACACACACTCACACACACACACACACTCACAATACCACCCCATCTCGCGACCCTCGTGGTCCTCCTCCTCCTCCTCCTCCTTCTCCTCCTCCTCCTAGTCATCCTGCCCCACCTCCTCCTCTTCACTCCCCCTCCTCCTCACCCTCATCCTTCCCCCACCTTCCGTCCTCCCCCTGCCCCGTCCCCCTCGTCACTCCACCTCCCCGTGCCCCACCTCCCCATGGGCGTCGTCGCAGGCGTCGTCGTGACAGTCGTGGTCGCCGTCGCCGTCGCCGTCGGCGCCCGCCGCCGCCGTCGCCGCCGACGCCGTCGGCGCCGGGGGCCTCAGCGGCACCAGCTGCCCGCGCCTCTCATCCGACTCGCGGGCGCGGGCGTTGCGCTCGCGCCTGCGGCGTGAGGGGGGAGGGGAAAGCGGACCTGCTGACTCGTTGGCCGCGCCCTCATCCCGATCATGACCGGTCCGACATCCTTGTCCGTGCCCAGTCCTTTTCGTCCTAGACGCTCACTCTGGATCGTCCTCCTCGATGCACCTGGTGTTCCTCCTCCTCCTCCTCATCATCATCATCAGCAGCAGCATCATCAGCAGCATCAGCATCAGCATCAGCATCGGCATCATCACCATGAAAATGAGAATCATCATCATCATCATCATCATCATCATCACTGTCGTGATTACCGTCGACGATATATTCTGCACGATGTGATGTGCTGCGCTCGTCCGTCGAGCATCTGGCGCCGGCCCGTGCCGGCGAGCGTGTCTGCCGCGCTCTCTGCACAAAAGAGGGGGCCCCCTCCTCGATCCCATACAGCCGCGGAGGCGGCGGCAAGAGAGAGAGTGAGGAAGGAGAGGTTGACTCAAAACTTCGCTCGAGTCGCCTCGGCTCGACATGAGCATAAAATCCTTCTCAACCGTTCCGACCGAACTGGATCAAAAGAGGGGCCCTGCACAGTACAAATATGAAAAGGAATGATGAGAAAGAGCCCGACCCTATCCTCAAGATAGGTCGAGAAAAGCTAAAGCGTCGGCGGCCTCGGCTTCAGCATCCGTAGGCGCCTGCGGCTTGTCCTGAGCGAGTTTGTTGGCTCGCTGTCGTTTCCTGGCTGACGTGAAATCCTCATCGTACCTGATGATCCAGGTACGCCGTGCAAGCCACAGAGCCAAAGGCTTCCTTGCCTCGGGGCTGTCCTTCGTGAGGCCGTCGGTGAGGTTGAGGTCCGAGGGTACCCAAACCAGGTGCTGGTTCTTCTCGGGCCCGCAGTTCGCCTTCACATGCAAAACCTCCACGCCGGTCCTCGCGTCGCTCAGGCCTATGCCGAAGCTCTCCTTGTTGTGAACTGAATCATAAACTCCTCGGCTGTCGATCACCAGCACCGAAGTCATGGACTGCGCCACCTCCTCCTGAGTGTGCGCGGTGACTGGAACTCCGTGCATGACTGACCACAGCATGCGCATCAGGTACGCGGCGTTCTCGCCGTCGTACAGAGCCTGGCCCTCGCAGCCGTTGGTGCCGATGCCGGTGCGCTTGAGCTTGTACGATCTCCAGTCGGCGATCGATACTGCACATTCCTTCTGCTTGAGAATCTCGGCCGTGGTGAACGCCACGATGTAGCCTCCTCGTTGTAGTAGTCTGCTTGCGTCGACCCACGTCACGATCACTAGGTCGTCCCACTTCAGCTTGCCGCCACAGTTGCCATTGAAGTTGTGGGACACCAGTGAGTCACGAGCGGTCCGCTTCACATCGCGTATGAGGGCGTTCGTGTCCTTCAGGTCCCCGAACGTCGCCTCGTTCACCCGTTGAGCCAACAGTGACACCCGACATGAGAACTGTGGTGCTGTCTGTGTCGCTCTCCATTGACATTTCATCAGGCCTGCCCTGAACTGGGTGACGTCCTCCGGCTTGAGCTTGTCATCCTTCGAGAGATACTTGCCGGACTCAACCCTGATCTCGAGGAGCTGGTGACAGAACTCCTCCTGGCTGGCATGGATCTTGCCCGACGGCTCCTGAGTGATCCACGTGCCTGCCCACATGCACGGCGTGCTTCGCCAGGGAGACCACCGCAGCATCTCCTTCAGCATGTTCTTCATGTCGAGGTAGAACTTGTTGTCGCTGTCGCCTGCGATGCCAAAGTCGCCCACGTGCGAGCCGATGACCCCGCACACGGTGCCGTCCTGGTCCTGAATGATCCAGATGCATGGCTCGATGAGGACGCTCTTGCCTCCTGCTTCGTGGATCTTGTGGTCCACATACTTCCAGAAAACCCACGGCGCATTCGTGATCCCGTAGATCGCTGCCAGGACTCGCATGGACTCCTCCTCGTTGATCTGCAAGGCCTGCCGGAGCTCCTTCACGCCCTTCGTGTAGAGCTTCCTCCACTCCTCGGTGTGCCCGGCCTGCAGGGAGGCGGACCTCGCGTCGGCTAGCTCGAAGGTCCAGCCGTGGAAAGCAGCCATCTGGAGGAGTGCCAGCTTCCCTTTTCTTGAAATGGTTGGTGACGCCGTGGGAAGCACCCGATCTCCAAACTTGTCGCGACTGACAAGGTCTGGATGTGAGAAGCCCAACAGAATGATACGGGCCTTCGCCTTGAACTTCCCGTCCGGCGTGCTCACGGGGTGTGGGTCCGACTTGTCCGGTGGTTCAGGTGGTGTCAAAGGCTTCCAGGTCAGTAGCCACCTCATCTTGATCAGCTTGTCCGCTGGAATGTCTTTTCCATGATTGTAGTCAGCGTAAGCCGATGCAGCCCGGACGGTCGGTACTTCTAGATGTTCCGCCAGCTCCCGTGCCATTGCCTCTTGAAACAGTGGCTTCTCCTCGGGGCTCAGGCGGCCAAACGAAACCTCCACACCCTTCTTGACCGTGTTGTTGGCCACTCGGTTCAGCTGCTTCTCCAGGTACGCGCTCGCATCGAAGCAGAACTCCTCAAGGTCCGTCTCGATCTCAATCTTCATCAGGTCCATCTCGGCCTCGTTATTCGGAAATTGCACGAAGTTGATGATGTCGGTCTCGCTGGCTTCCACATGGTCGCTCGCCGCCTTGAAGAGGGCAGCGTGAGCAACTTCAGCTGAGGCTCTTGATGAGGATGATCTCCCAAAACGCGGTTGGAAAGCTTCAGTCGGTACAGGTGGCCACGACACAGTCGGTTGCTTGCCTCTCAATCTTGTTCGCTTAATCTGTGGTGGTTCTGGTGCTGAGTTGTCCTCGTCGACCTCCAGGTCGTCATCTGCCTCCGTGACGTCGTGGGGTTCCACGGCCACATCGGGATTCTCGATCACCCTCGGCATGCCCTCAAGAGGTTGACGTGGTAGCATCCTCATGCCATCTGCCGTTTGGGAGGGCTTCCCGGCGATGTCGTCAAAGTCCTGGAGGTGCCTCCAGACGTCCTCGAGCGGGCTGTTGAGGATGTCGTCCTTCTTCAGGTTGATCTGGACGATCTCCGACTGCGTGGCTGGCCGCAGTTGCTCAGCTGCGCAGCGCCAGCATCGGTTGCCCATGATGACCCAGATCACGCCGTCCTTGTTGCCTGTCTGGACCGCCGGCTCGGAGAACAGAACTCTGCCCGGTCCGATGAAGAGGCCGTCCGTGAAGAAATCCTGCCCGGAAAGCTTTCGCTCCCCTGTCGCAGCGTATGACCGCCAGACACAGACCCAGTCGCCTCGTTTATATTCATGTCGAGGTCGTGGGGCTGAGTTCTTCAGCTCTGAGATCTTCCTGGACGCCTTCTCCTTCAGGTAAGTCGCCTCTGCATCCGCTCGTACCCGCTCGATCTCGAAGAAGTCGAACTTCAACTTGCCAGTAGCTGCGTTATGTGCCAAGATTGGGTCCTCGGTGGGAGAGAACCCGAAAGCCCACTACATCGGCGTGTAGCCCTTGATGTTGTCCATGTTGTTGGCCGCCGCAATCGAGATGTAAAACACGGTCTCGGGACTCAGCTTCGGGCATTGTAGGCGAAGCTTCCTCATTACCTGCTTGACGGTCGAGATGCGGCGCTCGATGTCACCAGCCATCCAATGTGCTCCTCCTGGTTTCGCTGAGACGCCGATGCCGGCCAACTGGCAGTTGTCCTTAAACTCGCCGCCCACAAAAGATGGCTGAGGATCGACGAAAACCCACCTTGGCTTGGGATAGTGTTGAAGGTAGGCTCTGGCAAACGTCGTGAACAGCGTAGCTGACGAATCCGTGCCCTTGTCTTTGAGGCCGATCTTCGCAGTGATGTCTCCACACATCAGGCCGGTGGCGACCTCTGCGATGAGAAGAAACCTGGCCTTCACATTCAAGTCCGGGAACGTCAGGTCGGAAACGTCCATGACGGCTGCCTGCCAAGGTGCCATGGGGATGTCGAGGCTCGCCTTGACCTTGTGGGTAAGGCCGTGCTTGACCAGGTCGCATGCCTCGCAGCGTAGGTTGATCGCTTCTTCGATGATCCAGCGTGGACACTGTCGCTTCTTGCACCAGTAAGCCAAGTGCTCGTTCCCTGGGTGCCCTGCAGCCTTGTGGATCCTGCTCAACATCGCCCGCACCTGTTCCCTTTCGGGATCCGTGGGCTCAGCGACGTAGATGCTCCCGGTGTCCCGCTCCATCAGGTAGGCATTCTCGAGGTCGAGGACAGCAGGGTTCTCCAGGGCCATGTTGAGGTCGATCGGGGCCCGGAGTTGAGCATGCCATAGCCGGGCAATTGCCTTGCACATCGCCTGCGGGTAGTAGGCTGTGGCTGCAGTGTGTAGCTTCCCGCTGATGACTCGGTGGCCGTGTGAGTGGTCACACACGGTCGCGACCTTGGAGAACTCCGGGTCGGTGGTCATGATCCTCCAGCCCTTCTCGACGAGCTCGTTAGTGTTGTAGTCCCTGAGGCCGTACACGCACCCGTCGATCCGATCCTCGAAGACGTGTCGTCCCCGACGCCTCAACTCCGCGCGTAGAAAGTTGAGCTCGGGAATCTTCCAGCCTTGACACCTGTGAGGCCACTCGAAGTAGACATCGCCTCCGTTGTCAACAATCTTTAGCAACAGGAGAACTCCATACTTCACACGTCGTCGGTCTCGAAGTCGGTCTTTCTCGAGGCGTACACGTGCCTCTGGTGTCTTGTAATTGAAGTTCGTAAGCGAAGTCCATAGTGTGCATGGTAGCGATATCCAAGCCCTCTTCGGCATCACCTCGTCCAGCTTCTTGCTAGCGGCCTCGAACCCCGCCTTCGTGCTGAGGTTGTAGCCGTTCTCGATGCTGATCCGCTCCATGCTGAGGCCGATGTTGGTGCACTCGTCGGTCAGCATGCTATTGGGATGGCAGCAGATCTCCACTGCCTCGGTGATCGTACCCACGGTCATGGCCAAAGCCAGTCCTGCGAGTAGTGTCCTGCGGCGTCCGGCCGCCAGAAGCTGTCTCGGCACCCGGCTCAGACTGGCCCGGGTACTGGCTCGGCCATCTGGACCTTGCGCCTGGGATTCGCTGCCCCCAGCATCTCCAGCAGCGCGTCCGGCGCGTGTCGGATCTCGGTCCCGGGGAGCCTCCGAAGTGAGGTGGCGATGTTGATCATCGCGGTCACCTGCTCGTGATTAGCCGTCTCCCACAGGTTGCAGTGCCGCACCAGCTCCAGGCCGGACTCCACCAACTTCGGATGCTGCATGCTGAGGTTCGTCATCGGTGCCTTCGCCGTCGGAACGTAGAGCAACCTCAGCCCGCACCGATAGCACGTCCTGGTCTGGCCCCACTGGTTGTTGACCGTGAAGTACTTGCGATGCGTCTGCCCGCACGGTCCCCGTGTGGTCCTCGGGTCCACCTGCAGTGCGAACGCCGGGTCCAGCTCCATCTGCTTCTCCTTCTTGCGACCCTGGTGCGCGTTGCCCGGATCTCTCTCCTTGACCTTGCCCTCCGAGGTGACATGCTCCATCTTCTGGCCGTTGAAGACGAACTCCCGCTTGACCTGGGTCGTAGGTCCGGAGCTCGCTGCCGCCGAAGGTGACTTTACCTCCGGGCCCTCCTCCTTCTTGTCGGCATCTATGTCGACAGGTACCCATTCGTCCTTGCCCTCCATGTCTGACTGAAGCGCCGGCTTGCGGATTGCCGAAATCCGCTCTGAGCGAGTTCCAGAGCCAAAAGACGGCGGAGGATGGGATGACCATGATGGAGCTGCTCTTCCTGTTATGGTTGATGGAGGTGATGTTGCTGTTATCAATGATGGTGTTGTCGTCAGGGCCGTATATACTGATGATGGTGTCGTTCTCATCTGAGATGATGCTGATAATGTCGTTCTTGTTTGAGATGGTGCTGATAAAGTCGTTCTTGTCCGAGATGATGCTGATAATGTCGTTCTTGTCTGAGATGATGCTGGTGATGTCGTTCTTGTTTGAGATGGTGCTGATAAAGTCGTTCTTGTCCGAGATGATGCTGATCATGTCGTTCTTGTCTGAGATGATGCTGGTGATGTCGTTCTTGTCTGAGATGATGTTGATGGTGGTGATGTGGTCTTTGTCATAGACCATCTCTGAAACGCCCTTGCAAGACCCTCGGTGTTTTCCGCGGTCGGGTTTAAAATCTCGGAAACGTGCTTCACCAGGTCGAGGATGCAATGGCCCTTGCCTGTAGTCTTGCGAAGCTGCACCAGTTGACCCCTGATCACAGCCTCCCCGGTTCGGAAATTCACGATTGCCGGCCACGACTCCAGAGCGGTCATTCCCAACAGAACGAGAGGCACGCCAGGACTGAGAGCGAAAATACCCAGAACGAAGCCCGGCTCGAACTCGACCGAAACCTTATACAGTGCCCTGCCCCACTTATTGTCTCCGAAACGAAACCGCGGTCTTTCATTTTTGTTGATCTCGATCCTGGCCTGTGGGTTCGCAGCCGCAACGGCGGCCACCAGGGCCTGGACTGCGCGCTCGCCTCCGGCGGACGCGGAAGCCCCGCAATCAACCATGGCCTCAGAGGGGGCGAGGCCGCTGTCGTTCAGCTCCGCCTGGTACAGACCCTGGAGCTCGTCAAACCCGTGCGTGATCGTGTGGAACTCCAGGTAGTTCGCATTCTTGCCCTTCTGGTCGTGGTCTCTGTCGCGGTACCTGCTGCCCTTGCCGCTCTTGCCGCCCTTGCTGCCCTTCGGGCCTCGACCACTGAACGGCGGTCTCGAGGGCTGCTGGTGTGGCCACGACGGGGGAAGGCGACTCTTCCCTCCTGGACTCGCTGATGGCTTGCCAAATCCTCGATCTTTGTGAGCGGCGGCCACTGCTTGCCTGGCTTGAACCAGAGTACGTGAAGCCTCTGCTGCCATCGCCTGGGCCGCCTCGAGCTCCTCGTTGAGATGGTTGAGATCCTCATCCATGGCCTCGGACTCCTCTGGCTCTGAGGCGAGCTGCGGCTCCTCCACGACGTCGTAGTCGTCCTCGTTCTCGTGGTGGTCGTAACCGTCGTTCTCCCACGCCTGAACTGCCGCTGCGTAGCCGTCGTACCAGTCTGGTCCGTGTACGTCATCAAACTCTGCAACGAGGGCCGACTGAGGGCCTGACTCCGGGCCGTACCGAGGCATAGCCCTCGGTCCGAAGTCTCGCTGCACCAGCGCCTTGTCCTCCCATCTCTCCTTCAAAGCCTTGGAGACTGCATCGAAATCCAAACGATTCTGCGTGACCACGCGGACGTCCTGCTTCTCTTTCTCGGTGAAGTCCATTGCCTCGAGCAGGAAGAATCCGCGGAGGACCTTCAGAACTCCAGAAGCGTGGCCGAAAAACGTAGAGCCCACTGCCATCGCTTCCGAAACCTTGAGCTTGCTAGCCATGGATTCTTGTCGGTGAAAACGTTCCGTTCGAGAGCCCTGCGAACGAGACGTGATCGACTGTCGTTCGTACTCATCTGCTTCTTCTGCTTCCTCAGCGGGGGCATCATCTGCTGCTGAGGGCGCCGACGCGTCGGGGCTGGGCTCCCAGTGGTCCCAGCACCTCTGGCAGTACCATTGTCCGCGTCCAGCTGCGCCACGGTCTCTCTCGAAGTAGCCGTAGCACTCCTGGCACTGCTTGTACTTGTCGTTGTCGCCCATCTCCTCCAGGAGGCGCTCCAGCGCCTGGACCATCTCTGAGTAGCAGTCCTGCTCTCTGATCAGGAGCGCGCCCACCGTCTCGCCCTTGCGCCGCTTGAAATCCTTGTAGTAATGCTTGATCTTGTGGGCTGCGTCCGGAATCGGAAGCTTCCCAAGCGGGCTGCTCCTCAGGTCGTCTAGGAGGAGGAGGTGGCCATTCGGATTCTCATATCGGTCCGGATCCAGAGTGGTCGCAAACGTCCTGATGGCGATCGTCTTACTCTGCAGCATGCGTCCAATGATCCGGTTCGCCGCCAGGTCCCTCTCTTGTCGCTTGAGCGTGCGAGGGAACCACTTCACAGCCGTCTCGAAGTGACGCCAACGCCCTGGGTTGCCGTCCCATTCGGGAATGGCATCCTTGGACTTCTTGTCGTCCCCCTGCATGGTGTTCTGGTCCCTTCAGGAGTGCCAGAACTCGTCCGTGGATCTAGCTCCGCAGTACCAATGTCGTGATTACCGTCGACGATATATTCTGCACGATGTGATGTGCTGCGCTCGTCCGTCGAGCATCTGGCGCCGGCCCGTGCCGGCGAGCGTGTCTGCCGCGCTCTCTGCACAAAAGAGGGGGCCCCCTCCTCGATCCCATACAGCCGCGGAGGCGGCGGCAAGAGAGAGAGTGAGGAAGGAGAGGTTGACTCAAAACTTCGCTCGAGTCGCCTCGGCTCGACAATCATCATCATCAGCAGCACCACCAACAGCATCATCACCATCAGCATCAGCATCATCATCATCAGCCATGATCATCATCATCATCATCAGCAGCATCAGAATCATCATCATCATCATCATCATCATCAGCATCATCGTCATCATCATCATCATCAGCATCATCATCATCATCACCGTCATCATCACCACCACCACCACCCCACATCATCATCATCATCATCATCATCATCATCAGCATCATCATCATCACCATCATCACCACCACCACCACCACCCCACATCATCATCATCATCATCATCATCATCTTCATCATCATCATCATCATCATCATCATCATCATCATCATCATCATCATCATCATCATCATCATCATCACAATTACCATCATCATCAGCAGCATCATCAACGCAAAAACCAGCAACCAATGCATCATCCTCATCATCATTGTCATCATCATCATCAGCAGCAGCAGCAACAACATCATCCTTACCACCACCATCATCACCATCATCAGCAGCAGCAGAAGCACCCTCATCATCCGCATCATCAGCATCATCATCACCACAACGATGATGATCATCATCAGCAGCAGCGTCATAATCACAATCATGAGCATCACCATCATAAGCATCATAAGCATCATCATCATCATCATCACCATCATCATCATCAACATCATCAATGCCGTCATCGCCTCCACCATCACCATCAGCAGAATCATCTCCGCCGTCATCACAAAAAAAAGCATCGTCGTCATCAGTATCAGAGCCAACATCAACATCAGCATCAACATCAACATCAACTTCACCACCATCGGCATCATCAACGCCCGCATCAGCATCACCACCACCATCACATTCACAATCAGTACCATCATCACGCCATCATCGCCGTCAACATTACCACCACCACCGTCCTCATCAGCATTAGCAGCATCATCATCCCTCAGGTGTAGCTCCCTATGGGGCCCCGAACCGTGTGATGGGTGTGCCAAAGTGTTGTGGAGGTGGCGGCATGCGAGCGCAGCCACCAGGGCCTTCGGTGGAGCCCACTATGGGGTCACGGAACTTATGAGGGGTGTGCCAAAGTGAGGGGTGTGCCAAAGTGAGGGGTGTGCCAAAGTGAGGGGTGTGCCAAAGTGAGGGGGGGCGGCAGCGAATGGGGCCTTCGGTGGAGCCGACTATGGTATGGGGCCACGAAACGGTTGAGGGGTGTGCCAACATGAATGGGTGACCGCATGCGAACGCAGCAATTGGGGCCTTCGGTGGAGCCCACTATGGGACCACGAAGAATGCTCAGGGCTTGTCAACATGAACATGGGATAGCGGCATGCGGGCGCAGCCAGTGGGGCTTTAGGTGGACCTCCCTAGGACCCTCGACACGTGTGAGGGGTGTGCCAAAATCCGCCGACCCTGTCGGCGTGTGGAAGACGCATCCTAGTGTCGTCGTCTTGCGTGGATCATGGTCGAGTCGTCGTCGTCGTCGTCGTCATCGTCGTCGTCGTCGTCGTCGTCGTCATCGTCGTCGCCCGAAATTAAAGGAAATCGGGCCGCGAAACGTGTGGATGATGATAACGACGATGATGATGATGACGGTGATGGGAGGGCAGAGGCATGGATTGGAGGAGGAGGAGGAAGAGGAAGAGGAGGAGGAGGAGAAAGGTGAGGTAGAAGAAAAAAGGAGGACGCCGGACGTTGTCCCTTTCAAAACGAGGACCAAATTCAACACAGGATGGACGGGAAAAACCCGAAGGCGAGGAGGTCCGAAACCAGAGCCCCCCTCGAATTTCCCACCACCCAACGTAGAAACACACACACACACGCACGCACAGAACCGGAGGGCACCCACCCACCCCTTGAAATTGTTTGAAGGGTCCAGAACCACCCCCACTCCTCGCAACAACGACGACGACAACGGCAACGACGACAACGGCAACGACGACGTCGCTGCCAACGAACATCGCGAACGATGATGACGACGACGACAACGACGCTTACGACGACGCCAACGACAGCGGCAGAGTCAGCGACGGTGGTGGCGCACCTGTCGCCGGCGCCCACGCCAGGCGCCGGCTCTGATAGAACGCCGTCCAGCTGTCTAGCTTCAATAGAATCCGATTTGGGCTCGATCCAGCTCTGATAAAATTCTACCAGTA
Source organism: Prorocentrum cordatum (assembly GCA_963575745.1). Taxonomy (NCBI): domain Eukaryota; class Dinophyceae; order Prorocentrales; family Prorocentraceae; genus Prorocentrum; species Prorocentrum cordatum. Next base: position 197,191 of record CAUYUJ010015579.1, on the reverse strand, counting down.
GGGTTGGATCCAGCTCAAGTATGATCCTTCATCGGCTCGATCCAGCTTTTCCCGCTAAGGCTCGACTTTAGTCGTCGTCGTCGTCGTCATCATCTTCGTCGTCATCGTCGTTGTCGTCGTCGTCAGCGTCGTCGGCGTCGTCGGCGTCGTCGTCATCGTCGTCGTCCATCGTTCGTCGTCCGTCCTCCGTCCGTCCGTCCGTCCGTCCCTCGTCGTCGTGGTCGTCGGCGGCGGCGGCGGCGTCCGTCGTCCGTCGTCCGTCGTCTGTCGTCCGTCGTCCATCGTCCATCGTCGTCGTCGTCGCCGTCGTCGTCGTCGTCGGCGTCGTCGTCGTCCAAGTCGTCCACGTCGTCCACGTCGTCCAGGTCGTCAAAGTCGCCCAAGTCGTCCAAGTCGTCCATGTCGTTTGCAGGCGGCGGCGACGTCGTCGTCGTTGCAAGGGGGGGGAGGTTCTGGACACCATAAAAGGAATTCTGGGAGCGGGGGCATCTGGTCTCCCCGCGACTACTTTTCTGGGGGGGTCCATAATCCCCACTTCCCCCCCTGGTTTTGGAGAGGAGGGGGGTGGAACCCAGCCCACCTGCTGCCAGCAAAAGCAGAAAGCGCTCCTTCATAGTATACATAAATACTCGAAAATGTAGACTTACATATGTGCCTAGATATGGGTTCATACATAAGTACACGCATACATACATACACACATACATACGTACGTACGTACATACATACAGACAGCCAGACAGACAGGCAGACAGACAGACATGCATGCACGCATGCATGCATACATACATCAGCACATACATACGTGCGTACATGCATGCATGTACACAAATCAATGGTCACGCATGCATGCCTACATATATGAACACACGCATGCATACACATGGACGTGCATACATACACACACACACATGCATACACACATACATACATACACACACGCATATACACATACACACAGACACGCATGCATGCATACGCACGTGCATGCACACATACACAAACAGTCATGCATCCAGGCATGCCTACATGCGTACATACATACAGACATACAAGCGTAGATGCGTACCTGCACGCAAACATACAGGGATGCATACATGCAAACATGCATGCATGCACGTATACGTACATACATGCATGCACGCATACACACATACATGCATACATACATGCATTCATGCATGCATACATACGCATACGTGCGTGTACGCGCTCCCATACATACACACATACATACATACATACATGCATGCATGCATGCATGCATGCATGCATGCATGCATACATACATACATACATATGTGTGTGCCTCTACATTGACGTATACGTATACGTATACAAATACGTATAGATTCACGTAGTGTACATTCATTCAGATGCACATAAACATACACCTGCAGACACACCATACACAAATGCCAATACGTAGACATACGCGTATAAACAGATGCAAATGCATATGCGTACGACTATACATGTACGCAAACCTGCACTCATACATATACAACCACGTAAGCACTTACCTTTACAGCAACGCAACCATACACATAGACATAGTATGCGTTTGTGTACCTAAATGTACATGGTCATATACACAAGCTAATGCATACATAATTGTATATGTCTGTATGGATTTGTTTCGGAATTTAGAATGTAACCATGTATGTATATATACACATATATATACTAATCCGTTATGTCTCTATCTCCCCATTTCCCAACCTTCCCCTTTCGTCCGCTCCCTCCATCAACCCATTCCTCTACGAAACCCCACTCCCCGTCGTAAGGGAACCCCTGGAGACCTCGAAACGGAAGCCTTCAGAAATCCACAGAGACCTCCCGAAACCTTGCGAAACATGCCAAAACCATCCTCCCTCGTCATCCTCCCCCTCCCCATCCTCCTCCCCCCTCAAAGTCGACCCCATGGACCTTTCAGGGAACGCCTTCTAGCAAGGATGTTGAAGCGAATCCAGCCGTGACAACGCCCCCCCAACCCATCCCAACGATACCCGATCCCCCGATCCAGTCAAGACAATCAAGCTGGACGACGAGCTCGCAACGATGCAGCTTGTTCATTAGCAGGCTCACGCTCTGTTCCTTCCACAACCCGATGAGAGCCAAGCCAGCCAAGCTACGGCAGATCATCGTCGCGATGACCTTGGCGTTGGTCCTGACACCACGAAAATCGTTCAACCTTGAGCGATCATGTCGCCCGGTGAGTAGCACAGGTCGCTCAATGTCGGCCAACGCTGGGCCACTGGCGGCCTGCCCTCACCTTTGAAGGCCCACGCTGGGCTGGCCGCCGCGTCGGCGCGGCGCGAACCTGCCGTACTCATGAAGCGCATGGACTTCAGTGAGCGCAGTGCCCGGGGCACTCGGGATAGAAAAGGGCCCGCCTCAAGGCCTCGGCCAGCTCCGTGCTGATGGCCTCGAGCTCCACCGTGCGGCGACTGAGCGCCTGCGGCTCCTCCTCTTCCTCCTCCTCACCATCATCAGCAACAACAGCATCGACATAAGCATCACCATCAGAAACCAAAATAGCAGCAGCCGCAGCAACAACAACAACCACAACAACAACAACAACAATGACAAGTTTAAGACTGTTCGCTCTTATCTGCTCGCGGACAGTTCAACACGTATACCCCAAACCCTCGGTACACGCCCTCTTCGTCTTCGATCGTACCCCCCTGGGGGGTATACATCTATCTGACCTGCAAAGCTTGTGTCGCGAAGACCCTCAGGCAGAGAAAGAGAGGACGGATGGAAGGAAGGCACAAGGGGGCGGGAGGAGGATGGAGCACGAGAGAGGATAGCAGGAGGGGGGCTAGGAGCTCAATGGTCACGAGCTACTGTGTGAGTTTGCGTTGGTTGGGGCGGCTGGCTCAGACGGCCGCTTCCATCGAGTACAGTACAGTACAGGAAGGGGGGCTAGGAGCAGAAAGCACGTAGCAGAACCAGATGGGCACATCGACTGGGTAGACCCTGACGGGCGGGTCGGAAGGCGGGCCCACGCGGCCAGGTCGAGCTGGCGGGTTTCTGAAGCGTGCGTCCTACATGAACCGCGAGGAAGTCTCGAGCGATAGCGCGATTCCCAAATAGCGAAAGCGTGACTCCTGAGTGTCGAAAGCACGGCGTCTGAAAAAAATGGCGAGGAAGTACCGCGCGAGAGCGCGATTCCTGTAAAATTGTAAGGACGTCCCGCGCGAGAGCGCTTTATAATAAAGTATGAGGAAGTATCAGGCGGAAGCCGTTGCTGTTGTAGTTAGGGGGCCGACATCGCAGTTTGGTGGCCCCTTGCTTTCCCTTGTAAAAAACCGAGTGCGAGCCCCAGGAGAAACACTTCAATTGGAAAATACAATAGTTACCGGAGAGGGGGGAATAACAATACTTCCTCTGTATAAGTGAGAACTCTACAACAACAGCAACAACAGCAATAACAACAACAATAACTACAAACAAACAAACAAACAAACAAACAAACAACTACAACAATAACAACAACAAAAACAAAAACAACAACAACAACATCAACAACAACAGCAACAGCAACAACGGCGACAACAACAACAACAGCAACAACAACAACAACGACAACAACAACAGCACCAACATCAACATCAACATGAGCATCAACAACAACCACAACAACAACAGTCAGTGTAAGACTGCTCGCTCTGATCTGCTCGAGTGTCCGTCAACGCGTATTTCCCAAACCCTCGTTACCCGCCCTCTTCGTTTTCGATCGTACCCCTTTTGGGGTATGTGTTGCATCCCTGCAGGTCGGGCTCCGGCAAGCGGCGGGGCGGCCGCGGACCGTCAGCCTGGCCAGCGGCAACGCTGATCGGCGGCAGCCTGACCCCAGGAGGGACGGACAGGGGACCGATCACGACGACGACGGCCACGGCGACGACGGCGACGACAACGACGACGGCGGCGACGACGACGACGACGAGCGAAAGCGAGAGCGAGAGCAAGAACGAGAGCGACAGCGGGGCCACGAAGGGCAAGAACGGGGCCACGAAGGACGACAGCGGGGCCACGGCCACGAAGGTCAGCGAGGGGGCCACGAAGGGCAGCGAGGGGGAAACGAAGGGCTGCAACGGGGCCACGAAGGGCAGCGCGGGGGCCACGAAGGGCAGCGAGGCGGCCACGAAGGACAGCGAAGGGGCCACGAAGGGCTGCAACGGGGCCACGAAGGGCAGCGAGACCCCGATTCCTCAGTAAGCTGCGAAGGAGTCCTAAATGTGAGCGCGATTCCTGGGTGCCTGAGTGTCGGGGGCGCGGCGTTTGAGCAAATTGCGGGGAATTCCAACGCAAGAACACGATTCTTTCAAGTCTCCAGCGAGAGCGCGACTCCACACGCCGAGAGGGTGATCCCTTAAAAAAGCGCAAGGAAGTCCCAAGCGAGAGCGCGACTCCAGAGTAAAATGCGAAGAAGTCTCAGGCGGGAGCGGGAGTCCTGGCAAAATCCCACCAGCACTCTGGGCGCAGGTGGTCTAGGGCGTTTCCTTTTCCAACCTCCTTCCTTTCCCTGCTCTGGAGGTTTACATCCCCCCTTCCATGCGTTTGGACGGGAGGGCCCGACCCATAGCAGCGTCCAAGATGGCCTAAGATGGTTCCGAGAGGGCCTCAGAGAGCGCAAGATGGCCTCCAAGATGGCCCAAGATAGCGGTAGATGGGTCAAGATAGCCTCCGACACACGTCCAAGAGGCCTCAAGACGGCCCCAAGACGGTTTCAAGTGCTGGCCGAGGCCTCCGAGGACCCCCCAAGAGGCCCAAATCCTTCAGAAACCTTAGGAGAATCAGTGTGATTTGCCTTCTCGTTTTGTCGCCTCCGATGGGTTCTTGAGGCTTCTCGATGGCCCCAAAACGGCCCAAGATAGCCCCACGAGGGGCACAAGAGGGCCCCAAGACAGCCCCAAGAGCGCTCCAAGAGCGGCCCAAGAGGGCCCCCAGACTGCATTCTTGAGCCTCCGAGGGGGCGATGGGAACTAGATCCCCCCATCTTTTTAGCGAGAGGGTCCAAGACGGCCCCAAAAGGCCCCCCGGGCATCCCGAAAGAGCCCCAAAAAGGCCCCCAGACCCCCCACAAGAGCCCCAAGAGGGCCCCAAGACGCCCCATATGAGCCCCAAGAGGGCTCCTAGAAGGCCCTAAGAGGAGCTCAAGAAAGCCCCAAAAACAAAAACTCCAGGAAGGCCCCAAGAGGGCTCCACGAGTACCCCAAGAGAGCCCCCAGATGGCTCTAAGTTTCGAAACGCACGCGAGCTTAAGATACAAATCGGTGCAGCAGCCATTACGGGTCATCGAAAAACGCCCCTCACCCCTCATCCAAGCACCATCGTAGCTTGCACGGATTTCCATCTTAGATTTCAATGCGGGAAGCTCTTTGTGATCCTTGTTTTTTCCCGAAGGCGGCTGCACAACTGCATGCGTCCTGCCGCCCCTGATTCACCGACTCCCCTGCTGAGGTTTTCTGGATGGGCTGGTGGGGATACTGTTTGGTATGCGGGCTCGCGAAGCAGGTCGAAAGCCGCCCGAACACTAGTCGGGCCGCGACTAGGCAGCAAGAAAAGAGAGGCAAGCGAAGCGAGCGCGCGGGCAGCCACTCATAATAAGAGCCAACAGCGAAACTCCCAACCCGGTGGCGAGGAGATCCCGGTGGCGACCAGCAAATAAACGCAGACAAAATGGCGCGGCGGCGCGACCATAAACACGCAGAGGTCAATCACCCGGTGTGAGTCGGCACAATGCACCGTCCGAGACGAGCAGGACCGACAGGCACACCAGGACGACGTCCGTGCCGTAGGCGACACAACTGCATCGTGTCAGCGCAACGAGTGAAGAGGGGCAACCTCGTCACACATTAGACTAGCTGGCGGGGATACGTTTTCGGTCGCGGCCGCGAGCGAAGAGCGCAGGCGGCGACAGAAGCTGTCCGGGGCACAGAAACAGACCTAATTAGCTGCAGGGCGCGGGACGGGCCGGCCGGGCCAGCTCACAAGGCGGCCGCTGGGGCAGCAGGGCGAGGGCTGACTGGCTGAGGGCACCCAGGGAAGCTCAGGCATCGTGCAGCCCTGAGCAAAATGCCAGGGAATTCGGTGTACGCCCTGCGGCGTGGACCACTCGGTGAAGGCGAGAACGCACGTGAACTTGCAGCCCACACCCCTCTCACGCTTGGTGGTCGCGAAGGCGAGGTAAACGATGGACGAGTCGCCAGCGGGGCGCCACGTCCAAGGCCGTGCCAACGGCGTGTACCAGCCAAGTGGGCTGAGCAAGAGCCTAGATGACGGCGTAGACCTGCCTGAACAGCTGGGAATGGGCCCGGATGAAGCGCAGCGTGAGACGGAAGGCTGAACCACTCCGAGGCGACCGCGGGGCTCCCGGGGTCCATCATCCCGAGCACGCTAAAGGGGGCCAGCCCCTGGAGAACCCTGAGGGCCTGGCCCCAGCCACCCGCCCGTCAACTGGTGGCGATACGCGAAGCGTCAAGAATCGTCGGGAAGTTTCAGGCGTGAGCCGTGTTGTTCCCCACATGTTTCGTGGGGTTTTGGCTTGTTCCCCACAGTCTAAGTGAGGGTTATGATTTTCTCTACAACCGCGTCACACCCGCGTTTCTCACCCACCTCCCCTTCTCTACACCCGCGTCACACCCGCGTTCACACCTCCCTCTCTTTCGCACTACATCGTCACATCACACCACCCCGCGCCATACCATACCACACCACACCACACCACACCACACCACACCACAATGTGTTCCCCACCTGCTTCGTGGGGTTTGGGTGTTCTTCCCTGCCGCGCCGCACCCGCGACACTCACACACCCACACCTCCCTCTCCGTCTCTCTTTCTCTCTCTCTCTCTCTTTTTCTTTCTCTCTCTCTCTCTCTCTCACACACCTCACTCTTCCCCTCCTCCTCACAGCACTGCTCAGCACACCTCAGCTCTGCTCAGCTCAGCACGGCACAGCTGAACACAGCTCAGCTCAGCTCAACTCAGCACAGCACAGCACAGCACAGCACTGCACGGCACAACACAGCACAGCTCACCGAATAGCAGCACAGCACAGCACAGCACAGCATAGCACACAGGGCATTCCTTCGACGCCACAGGGGGTGCGCTGGGGGTGGGGGCCCTATGCGTTGTAGGCTCCCAGGGCGTGGCAGGCGTGGCATTTCCTCGACGCCACAGGGGGTGCGCTGGGGGTGGGGGCCCTATGCGTTGTAGGCTCCCTGGGCGTGGCAGGCGTGGCATTTCCTCGACGCCACAGGGGGTGCGCTGGTAGCCCCCAGGGCGTGGCAGGCGTGGCATTCCTCGACGCCACAGGGGGTGCGCTGGGGGTGGGGGCCCTATGCGCTGTAGGCTCCCAGGGCGTGGCAGGCGTGGCATTTCCTCGACGCCACAGGGGGTGCGCTGGGGGTGGGGGCCTTATGCGTTGTAGGCTCCCAGGGCGTGGCAGGCGTGGTATTTCCTCGACGCCACAGGGGGTGCGCTGGGGGTGGGGGCCCTATGCGTTGTAGGCTCCCAGGGCGTGGCAGGCGTGGCTCCTCGACGCCACTGGGGGTGCGCCGGGGGTGGGGGCCCTATGCGCTGCAGGCTCCCAGGGCGCGGCAGGCGTGGCATGTCCTCGACGCCACTGGGGGTGCGCTGGGAGGTAGGAGGAGGAGGAGGAGGAGGAGGAGGAGGAGGAGGAGGAGGAGGAGAGGAGGAGGGAGGAGGAGGAGGAGGGAGGAGAGGAGGAGGAGGAGGAGGTGGAGGAGGAGGAGGAGGAGGAGGAGGAGGAGGAGGAGGACGGGGAGGTGGGGCAGCAGCAGCGGCAGCAGCAGCAGCAGCTGCAGCAGCAGACGCAGCAGCAGTAGCAGAAGCAGCAGCAGCAGCAGAAGCAGCAGCAGAAAGAGGACACCGAGGAGGAGAAGGAGGAACAGCAGCAGAAGCACCGATGGTACACATGGGAAATAACATAGGTATGTGGGGTTCCTCGGTAGCGTAATCTTCCCTGTCGCGCCGCTTCCGCGACACTCACACCTCACACCTCCCTCTCTCTCACACACCTCACTCCCCCCTCCTCCTCACAGCACTGCTCAGCACAGCTCAGCTCAGCTCAGCTCAGCTCAGCACGGCACAGCTGAGCACAGCTCAGCTCAGCTCAGCTCAACCCAGCACAGCACAGCACAGCACGGCACAGCACAGCTCACCGAACAGCAGCACAGCACAGCACAGCACAGCATAGCACACAGGGCATTCCTTCGACGCCACAGGGGGTGCGCTGGGGGTGTGGGGCCCTATGCGTTGTAGGCTCCCAGGGCGTGGAAGTCGTGGCATTTCCTTGACGCCACAGGGGGTGCGCTGGGGGTGGGGGCCCTACGCTGTAGGCCCCCAGGGCGTGACAGGCGTGGCATTTCCTTCGACGCCACAGGGGGTGCGCTGAGGGTGGGGGCCCTATGCGCTGTAGGCTCCCAGGGCGTGGCAGGCGTGGCATTTCCTCGACGCCACAAGTGGTGCGCTGGGGCTGGGGGCCCTATGCGCTGTAGGCCCCCAGGGCGTGGCAGGCGTGGCATTCCCTCGCCGCCACAAGTGGTGCGCTGGGGGTGGGGGCCCTATGCGCTGCATGCTCCCAGGGCGTGGCAGGCGTGGCGTGTCCTCGACGCCACAGGGGGTGCACTGGGGGTGGGGGCCCTATGCGTTGTAGGCTCCCAGGGCGTGGCAGGCGTGGCATTTCCTCGACGCCACAGGGGGTGCGCTGAGGGTGGGGGCCCTATGCGCTGTAGGCTCCCAGGGCGTGGCAGGCGTGGCATTTCCTCGACGGCACAAGGGGTGCGCCGGGGGTGGGGGCCCTATGCGTTGCAGGCTCCCAGGGCGTGGCAGGCGTGGCATGTCCTCGACGCCACAGGGGGTGCGCTGGGAGGTAGGAGGAGGAGGTAGAGGAGGAGGAGGAGGAGGAGGAGGAGGAGGTGGAGGAGGACGAGGAGGAGGACGGGGAGGTGGGGCAGCAGCAGCGGCAGCAGCAGTAGCAGTTGCAGCAGCAGACGCAGCAGCAGCAGCAGAAGCAGCAGCAGCAGCAGCAGGAGGACACCGAGGAGGAGAAGGAGGAACAGCAGCAGAAGCACCGATGGTACACATGGGAAATAACATAGGTATGTGGGGTTCCTCGGTAGCGTAATTGTTGTTGTTGTAATCAGGGGGCCAACAACCCAGTTTGAGCCCCGTGACTTTCCCTGATAAAAAAAAACAAGTGCGAGCCCCGGAGGAAGCACATCACTTGAAAAGGACAATTGTCACCGGAAGGGGATCAACAATAATTAGTCTTCAGTGATGAGTTCAACAGCAACAACCACATCATCATAATGATCATCATCGTGATCATCATCATAATCAGCATCAGCATCATCATCAGCAGCATCAACAACAACAACAACATCATCATCATCAGCATCATCATCATCATCATCATCATCATCATCATCATCATCATCATCATCATAATCAGCAGCAGCATCATCATGATCAATATCATCAGCAGAATCATCATCGTCATCATCGTCATCATCATAAGCATCAGCATCAGCATCAGTATCAGCATCAGCATCATCATCATCATCATCATCATCATCATCATAAGCAGCATAATCAGCATCATCATAATCAGCAGCATCGTCATCATCAGCATCGTCATCATCAGCATCATCATCAGCATCATCATCATCGTCATCATCGCCATCATCATCAGCAGCATCAGCATCATCATTATCAGCATCATCATCGCCAACAACATCATCATCAGCATCATCATCAGCATCATCAGCATCACAAGCAGCAACATCATCGGCATCATCAACACTAGCAGCAGCATCGTCATCAGCATAATCATCATGACCATATAATCACCGCCATTGTCATAATCACCACCATCGTCATCATCGTCGTCTGCTTATACATTGCCATCAGCAGCGGCATCATCATCGTCGTCGTCCCCCTACGAGAATAGCATCAGCGGTATCGGCATGATCAGCATCGTAATCAGAATCCCCCTCATCATCATCATACTCATGGCCGTAATCATCATCAGCATCAGTGTCATCATCAGCATCACCATCATCAGCACCACCACCATCATCACCTCCATCATCACATGCCATCGCTATCAGCATTGTGCTCGGCATCATCATCCGTAGTGATCGTCCTTCTAATCCGCCGACCCCTTGCGGGTCTCTAGGCGTGTGAGATTATCATGCCCCAGAAGCCCCCCCTGGCGACCCCAAACCGAGAATTTGACCCCCCTCCCCGCCCGGCGCGAACGCCTCATAGGGGCCTCAGAACAAGCCAAGAGGGCCCCAAGAGGCCTCCAAGATGGTCCAAGAAGGCCCTGAGTGTCGAACAGTTGACTGAAGACGCCCAAGATGGCTTCCACACGGCTCAAGATGCCTCCAGGATGCCCCAAGAGGCTTCCACGAGGCTCCTTAAGACGGCCCCGAGAAGCAAGAATCTTATCAGGAAAACGTACTTGTTTAGCCAGTGCGTTTTTGGGGCTCTCACGACGTCCACGGCGGCCTAAGAGACCCCCAACAGAGCTCCAAAACGGCTCACAAGGCGCCCCAGGACGGCCAAAAAATCCTCCAAACGACCCGAGAAGGCCCAACGACGGCCCAAACATGAGTCCCTGAGCGGAAACCCGAACGGACATGTCGAACCTTCGGCCCCATCACGTCCAATGTTGCTTCAAAAACACCCAGGAGGTCTCAAGATGCCCCCAGGGAACGCCAAAAATGCCCCAAGAGGCCCCCAAGAGACCGTCAGACGGCCCCCAAGAGGCCCAACAACTGCCTCCAAAAAGGCTTCCCACGAGACCCCATCAACCATCTGGATGGCCTCAGCCCCACAAACCAGGCACGGTGGCGCGATGCACCAAAGTCTTCTCGATAATCGTTAAACTGGCTGCTGCCAGTCCACATGCACTTCCGCCTGCCCTCGTGGGATACTGGCATCGCCTAGGCCGACCACCGGAAGCTGGAGTGAAGACCCCAAGGCAAGATCCTGAGTGTTCCTCCTCGCCGTCCTCCACGTTCACCTCCACCTACTCCTCTTGCTCATCCTCTTCTTTTTCTCAGTATTACGACGCTTCGTATTCGTATGATTGTTTGTTGTTAGTAATAGTAGTATGTATGAGTACTAGTATTCGTATGCTTCGCCATCGTATACATATTATTGGTACCATTGACATTAGCGTGCGTACTGTTATCGGTAATGCCACTACTGTTCTGAATGCGATTACCATTAGTACTCGTCCATGGGTATGCTCAATACATGTTTGTGTCTTCACATTATTAGTATACATTAGTTGCAATATGATTACGATTGGTTTTCCTATCATTCCTTCTTTTCCTGATCCTCCTCCTTTTCGTCATCCTCCTCCACGTCCTCCCCTTCCTCTTCCTCCTCTTATTCCTCCTCCTCGTCCTCCCCATCATCATCACCATCAGCATCATGATCATCATCAGCACCAGCACCAGCATCATCGTGATCCCCCTTTTCCTGCTCCTCCTCCTCCTCCTCCTCCTCCTCCTCTTCCTCCGCCTCCTCCGCTTGCTGTTCCTCCTCCGCCTTTCCCCCCTCCTCCTCCACCTCCTCCCCCTCCTCATCCTCCCCCTCATCCTCTTCCGTCTTGTCCTCATCTTCCTCCTCCGCCTCAGTTCCCGCCCCTTTCCCAATTCCACCCCTTTTCCTCCACCTCCTCCTCCTCCTCCTCATCATCATCATCATCATCGTCCTTCCTCGCTGTGCTCCTCCTCCGTTTTTCGCTGTCTCCTCCTCACCTTACTCCTTGCCATTGGTTGCGTCGCCCTTCTCGCTTTGAAATGTTCTGGCCCTGCGCACCACGGCACGGGCGCCCGATTGGGAATCATTCGCACGCTTTGCATTTCAAGGTGCCGTTCTTGCCGTCGCGAACGACACTGCTACAGTCCACGGAAAACGCCGACTTCGGCAATTGATTCAGGCATCCGTTGCTGCACTGATACGCCTGCCAACTGCGCGCGCACCCTGAAGCCCAGGCTCTTGCAATCATACCACAACAACGCGAGTGGTTTGCTTTCCGATGATGTTCCATACGCCCTCGCTTCCAAGGTTTCGCGTCCGAGAACGCTTCCCCGCGCGCTGCGCACAGCAACGGCTATGCCTCCGTTTCTGTTGTTGTTTCGCGGTTGTTCGGTTTCCGCGTGCCCTTCTCGCGCTCCTCCGCGCATTCACGATACAGCGCCTCTTGTGCTTCCACTGCCTTAGTATTAGTATTGTGCTTCCAGCGCCTCTTTCTCCTCATCGAACAACGACAGACACTTGCGGCTGCCACATCGCACTGTGCCTACGCTCTCGTTCCACTTCGAGTTCCCATAGCACGATGTTTGCTGCGCTTTGACATGGCTGCACTTCGCGAAATACATGGCCCGAGCCTTTGTTCGGCTCATCCGCGCCACCAGCTTCCGCGTCTCTCTGGTGGCCCTCATGCCTTGTCCGTCTGTCACCCTCCCACTGCGTCGCATATGCGTCGCAAGTCTTGCACCATGTCTCACTCGCGCTGGTCATCTCCGCCGCGCACTCTTTGCAGAACGCCAGCCTCTGTTTCCTCTGAAACTCGTGTTTCGCTAACGTTTCGACAAGAAGCCTGCGCCAGGACTGCTCGCACTGGTTTCGCGGCAATAGTTCCGCCCCCCACCCTTCCCAATCTGCGCCCCCCCCCCCCACCACCGGGGCAACTGCAATAGATTCTTCATGCCGGCTCTCTCGACTTTACGGCTGGAATATGAACAAAAATTCGCGCCTTCGCACGCGCGCGATGACCGCGTAACTCGACCTCTCGCTTGCGCCACGCCCTTTTTCAAGGTCCGGTATGACTGCGCCCATTGTTATTCCCTGCGCGGCGAGCGACATCACTGGTAACGACGGCGCGATCATGAACTGCGTACGCTTAACACTCTCAACACTGGGTGCTTACGATACCCGTCCCCAAGTACCACTGGCGCCCTTTTCAATTGGAGAAATGGATAGCGTCCTGGCCCCCAGCCTGGGAGGTGCCAGTCCTGCGCGTCAAAGTCTAGACTATGACTCTAGGAAAACGGAGCAACACCAACTCATCTTTGTTTATCACGACTTCGTCCTGGCGCAAAACCCACCCATGAATCGTTGCTGCGCGCCCCCGCTGAAGATGCGTATTTCGACCGATCCAGGCGGTCCCCGAGTGCGACGGGCATGCCCTCTGCCAACGGTAGCCACCCTGGCAAATTTGCACGCTCCTTGTCGCGGCAGCCGAACCACCGAATATTGTCCTACACCGCGTACGGCCACCTCTGTTCCTTTCCATGGCGGGGGCGATCTCCGCCCGTGACCGAAATGAGCTGCTCTCCTCACTTTTTCGCCCGCTGCACAGCTCTATGTTTCCCGAGGTGGCACCGAATGTCCTCATGGGCAGAAGTCGCCACGGTGTCCACGCATTTTCTTTCCGAAATCGGGCGCCTTCGTCTGGCGACTTCGCTACGAGCTCCCCCTTTACTCGCTCACCTTGGCGCACCTCGCACTCCAGCCCACTGCTGTTCGAAATCGCCGGCCCGTTTTCCCGATAACGCGCGACGCCGCACCGCGGTGCGCGTTTCACCCACGACCCAGGCACATCAGTAGGCCAGCCATGCAAGAAATTGTGGGCATGTTCAGTCAGCGTTCCTCGCTGAAGCTCGCCTTGCCCTCCGAAGAATCACTCGTCCTGGTCCCCCACGTGCTTGCACTCCGTCAATTCCGTCATCCCTGCACTGGCCCTGGGCCTCCCACTTCCCGAAATAGGTTTTGTCCGCGGTCTTCCGCGGCACCCCCGACATACCCTTACCCTCGCGAAATACCTTCAACAGCATGGCTTCAAACTGCCCTCTAAAGTCTCGGGCGTTTCAGTCAGTTGAGTTCATCAGCCAGTCAGTTCCTCAATTTCCTCTTCCTCCGTCTCCTCCCCCCCCTCCTCCTCCCCCTCCTGCATCGCCCCCTTCGTCGTCGACGCCGCCATCCTCTCCTGTTCCTCCTCCTCCTCCGCCTCCCCTTCCTCCTCCTACTCCCCCTCCTCCTGGGCCTCTTCCCTAAACAACTGTTTTGGACCCTTTCTCCCTCGCTTGAAAAACCGAAAAGGGGCCTGAGACCCATTTTGTTATGTGCGGGACCCGTTCGTGCATGGGAGAGATTGCGGCGCTCCGTCATTGTAGATTTCAACGATAGGTATCCTCGCAAGTATTGGGCCTTCGGACCAGGTAGGAGTGCTGAGGACGCTGCGTGGCATCAGGCCGTTCGGGCCGAGGTCGCGCACCATGATGATAAGGTGACGGGGGGATTCATATGGGACGGGACTAAGTATTACGAGTCCTTCGATCTCTCCGTGCTGCGCCAGCGCGCCTTTGATTATGGCATCGACGCTACGATAGTGAAGACGACGTATAATTATTGGCGAGGCCCGCGGTTGTTGCGGCTTGGTGCCCAATATGCTGCTGCGCCCTACTTCGCCTCCTCGGGCTTACCCGCTGGCGATATCTTTAACGATGTCTTCGTTCGCGTCTATAGCATCGAGGCCTTCGATAAGTTTGTAGCCAACCGCGGTGATGTGCGGTTATCCTCTTACGTTGACGACGACAGCGCGACGACGGAGGGGACGGAGGAGGAGGCGATTAGCAACGTTATCCGAGCAGCAGCAGCTTTGTTCATCATCTTTAGAGATGAGCTTCGAGTTGCTGTGTATCCAGACAAAGTTTGCACGTTTGGTAGTTCGCTCACGCTGGCCAAGAGCAGCGCACGACATCTTGGGCGCATGTCAGGGCAAGTATCTAACAGCGCGGTCTCCCTCGGCACCGATCTTGCTCCTGGCCAGCGTCGTTCGGCACCTAGAGCACTGTGGAGACGACGGGCCCGCCTTCGTGATATGCGTCGGCGGCGCCGCGTCCTCCAGCGATGCCGTCATGCCCTCCCTCGTCAGAAAGGTCGCATCGGGAAAATATACGTCGCTGGAGTTTTGCCTGCGGCCAGTTTTGGATCGGGGGTGATAGGCATGAGCAACCAGGAACTCCAGCAGGCTCGGCGGGTCCTCTTAGCCTACAAGCCCCCTCGCCACCAGAGATGCTCTTTGCACGCCAAGCTCGCCATCCTAGGCGAGCCTGTGTGGCGCGCTGCGGTTGCGCCTGCGCTTCACTGGGCTGGCGTGGTGTGGACGGCGATCACGTGTCCACAGATATCCCAGTACACGGTTAAGGATTTGTGCTCGATCTGGCTCACGATACCCTTCGATGATGATGTCACCTGGCGGTCCTCTAGGGGACCTGCGCAGCGTATGCATCTCAGCCTTCATAGACTGGGGTGGGTTTCTACGTCGGCCTTGACCTTTCGCGACGATAAGGAGAGAGAAATCCATTTAGGTTACACCTCCCCTTCTATGCTCGCTCACCTCCTCGATCTCGCTTCCCAGAGGGCCCACGAGCGGGCCTTGGCCGAGCACACTCCTGGGTTTGGCGGTGATCGTGTTTGTGTTGAGCCCCTCAAGAAAATCCTGGGGCCCCAAGGGAAGGACCTTAGCCCTCGGGAAGAATATCTGGCTCTCACATGTTTTTGTAAGGGAGTGTGGACTCGTGCGCGAGCTCGCGCCTGCGGGTACCAGGCCGACGGCTTGTGCCCACTTTGCGGGCAGCCCGACAGCGTGCGACACCGACTGTGGCAGTGCATGCACCCGACGGCGGCTGCGGCACGAGCCGAAGCGCTTGACGGGGTTCCCGTCGAATGGCATGCGGAGGCGCTCGAGAGCGAGGATCGGCTTTTCTTTGATGAGATGAAATGGTCACACCCTGAAGCCTCGTACCCGCCCCCTTCCCCCGAGCCTAACCCACAACTGTATGATGCCTCGGGGGCCGCTGTGCCTTGGGACACGATCGACCTGCGGGGGCTTGATGTGTGCGTGGACGGTTCGGCCAGCAGACATTGTATCCGTGAGCTCTCGCGGGCCTCCTACTCCTGGATCTGTTTGGGGTCCCGATCCAATGAAATTGTTGCTACTGCTCGTGGCACCGTCCTGAACACCCTTCCCCAAACATCACAGGCCGCCGAACATCAGGCGATGGCTTTGCTTCCCATGTTCCAGCAGCTCGGAGGGAGCAGGTACGGGGACAACCTGACCGTCGTGAAGCGATGCCGTGCTGATCCCATGCATCAAGTTTCTAGGAAGCATCGTTACGCTGGTCTGCGTCGCGGATCGCTGCTGCACGAAGTCGCTGGCCATGTACCCGTTGTCTCTCATACGCCAGCGCACCGCCAGTTGGCTGCGATTGACGCTCTGCCAGATGATGAACGTCGTATCGGCTTGGGAAACTGGCACGCAGATGTTCAGGCCAAAACAGCTCTCCTCTCTCACCCCACACCCTCTCAGAATGAAAGCGAGGAGGTGGACAGGAAATGTAAACTACTGCGGATAGTTGCACGTGCTTGTGGAAAGGTACTTTCGGCCTTCCCTCAGGAGAAATTCGATCGTATGAGCGTTGGTCCTAAGTCCAAGTTTTAAAAATCAGGGGGTTGGCATGCGTGGCAGGACCTCGAACAAGGCCGGTCGCGATGCTTGCATTGCCTTGCTTTATGGACCGACCCGTCTTCCAGACCCATGCTAGGGTGCAAAGGCATGAGTAGCACGTGGCGTAAAACATTAGACGTCAGCCTTGGTCACACTCTTGCCCACTGCCGTGTCTGAAAGGGTGATGCCGAGAAAACACTTTTCTTTTGCATCGTGTGCGGAGCGTACACTTCTAGCCGCTGCCATAAGCTCGGACAGGAGTGTTCCCAACGTCGTCTGAGCGGAGCTCCGACAACGCTCCGCCGCATATACAATGGCCTCTACCCGCATTATCGTGACCCGTCGAGGCTCACGAGCAGCACGAGAAGAGGCAGCTCGTTTTTGTGTTTTTCTGCGTCTCAGCCGCCGCCGCAGGAGGTGGTCGCTTCAGGAGCTCATGTTTCTGGCCTCGTCCAAACGCCTGGTATGATCGCGCTGCAGGCGCGGATCCAGGCAAAGGAGGCGGCCGCCAGTTCGATTGATCGAGTCGTCACGTCGTCTCGTCACCTCTCGTCGTCATCGAGTCAGAGGCCCTCCAGCGCGCCTGCGCGCGAAGAGGAGCCTGCCGACGATTTTGCTGCCGACGAAGAGGCGTCGAGATGTTTGTTCGACTCTTCTGCTGATGGACAGGAGCCCCGAGAGCCTCCTGGCCAAATTTTGCGCGTGGTAGCCGCGCGTCTCGCCCAGGAGGAGGACGAGGCTCCGCTTGTGGCAGCCGAGGAGGAGGCGCCCCTCGTCGAACGCGTTTAGTGCTGCCGCAGAGTGCGTGTACGTGTCACCAGTGGTCTGTTGAAGTTTAGCTTCGTAGACCCGTGCTGGCGCCGTGTGCTCGTTTCTCTGCGTGTTTTGTTTTCTGAGCCTCCTGTGCAACGCCCCAGGTTGCTCTCGACCACGGTTCGAGCATACGCCTCTTTCGGTCGCCGCTGATAGCAGTGTTCATGCCCTATGGGACCGATGATGAAAAAAGTCTTCCACCATGCCTAGCGACACGACATGGCATGTTCGCCCGGTTTCACAAGTTGTCTGAGGGGCCGAAGCGACCTTCGAGGCAATCCAAGAACACGTCAGGACGTCCCAGAGAGCCCAAGGACTTCACGTGATCGCCCTTTTGACGACCGAAGATCCCCCGCGCCCCCGCCAAGACGTTCATGGAAATGTTCCAGAGGCTCGCCACGAGAGGATGGCCCAGCATCGCCCTTTCCCATGATTCAAGGGGTCGGCGCATGTGGCGCAAGACTTTAGAATCATGATTCGCCAACCGTAGCATAAGCAGCAGCATCTGAATCACAAGCACCACTCTCATCATGACTCACCATATGGTCGTCGTCATCGACGCCGCCATCATCCTCCGTATCATCCTCGACATCCTGATCCCCATCGTCATCACACTCATCCGCATTCTCGTCCGAACCATCGCCACCAACACCGCCAACACCGCCGTCCTCGTCATGATTCACCATCTCTATAGTATCCTCATTCTTATCCCCCTCGATCTTCTGCACCTCCTCCACCTCGTTCTCCTCGCTATCTTTCAACCCTCTTTCTCATTATCCTCATTCTACACCTCCTCGCCCTCCTCGCCTGGACGTGCCTGAAACGAGCTCGGGCACCTCGGCGCAGCTGCCCCCGCCCGAGCATTGCCCCCCCCCTCCCCCCGAGGAAAAATTACATTGAATGGTACGGCTCCCCTCGCCTCCGCCCCGATGGGAGGCGCGAGCGAGCGTGCCGCGCTCCTGACCCACCAGCAGACGTGGCAGAGTCGACCAGCCTCCGTTGCATCATCGATCGCCACGTGCCGCGCGACCGAGAACACAGAATCTGGAGGTTGGAAAGGGGTGTGGCATCAAGGGGTGTGGTGCCAATCGTGCCAATCGTGGAAGTGGCGATGCCATCTACGATAAATAACCTCGCCAGATCCAGCATTGGCACCACAGCCCTTTACACCACACCCCTTTCCTGCCTCCAGACAGAAGCGGGGCACGGCAGACTCCCCGGTCTCCCAGACTGGACTCCAAACACGCGCCCTGCGCCTCCCAGGGAGCCGGCTGGCCTCCCAAGGCCTCCCTGCGGGCCAGGAGCCGCCCGGCCGACGATTGGCACGACACGAGGGGGAAGGGAGCGAGAGAGAGTGAGAGAGAGAGGCAAGCTAGGTGCCGAGAGAGAGAGAGACAAGCTAGGGAAGGGAGCAAGAGAGAAAGAGATAGAGAGAGAGAGAGAGACAAGCTAGGTGCGCATGGGGCCACGTCTGACATCCGAGCCCTCCCTCCCAACCAGTCCCAATGCGCAGACGTTCTCTCTGTCAGCGGACGCGTGTCATGGCCGACTAGGAGCTCGAAGAAAAAACATCGTTTTATGAGGAGAAGGGAGCTGCGCACATAGGAGGAGGAATAGTAGGAGGAGGACGAGGAGGAAGAGGCGGAGGTGGCGGGTGAGCAGGAGGATGAGCAGGAGGAAAGGGAAGAGGATGAGGTGGAGGAGGACGACGACGAGGATAAACAGCAGCAGCAGGAGCTGCAGTTGAAGGAGAGGGAGGAGCAGGGGGACCAGGGGAAGGCGGAGGAGGGGAAATGAGGGGGGCGACAACGATGAAAAGGGACTCGGATCCAGAAAAGTGGCCGGCGCATGGGCGAGAGCACCATTCTGAACGACGGAACCGACGCGCCATCCGTAAATGAGGCCCAAGCTGCAGAGTGTGCACCGTGTCGAAACACCGGAACCATCGGAGAGTAACAACATAAGAATTAAATGTGTTGTCAAATCCTGCGTGCGTGGGTGAAAACAGTACGCGGGGGGCGCTGAGCATGGCCCGGACAGGGTCAGGGGAGAGAGGAGACTGGTACCCCTACTGTGCAACTGTAGAGGGGGAGCGTCAGAGCCCCCCACCCCCCCCGTCCCCGTCCCTCGGGCACACGCGACGTGACTCAGACTACGCACGGATCCGTAGATCGTGGCGCTCGTGCCGCCGCATTTGGCGACGGAACGCGCCGCTTTGGCATAGAAACGGGACCCGTCGTTATCCCACGCGCCTGAATCCATGCTTACGTTTCCTCGAGTCCCAATCCCCCTCCGTCCCCATCTGAGGGGGAACCGAAGGGGGGACAGGCTCCGAGCGGAAACCTCGAGCCCGAATCGGCGATGCGTCGCCGATGGATCGACGATAGGCCGCCGACATCGTAACCACACGCTCCTGGGCGGGGTGGGGCACATGGGCCCCATATCGGCGATGAATGGTCGATGAGGGCCAGATGCATCCCCCATAAAACTGAACCCCCCCACGTTGCCCCATGGTTTTCGGGCCATAACGCGGCTCTCGGGCGGACGTTCGGGGGCGATTCAGGCGACCCCGGAACGCTTTCGACAAGGCGCAGTTGATAGAAACAACCCTGGGTCTCGAAACCTGTCGACAATCCCCCCCTTCCTGAGCCTACCGCCCCCCCGCTCTGAACCACCTCTCCTCCTGCCCCCCCCCACCCCACTTCGCCCCCCCTCCCCCCCCCCCAGGGGCGCCTCGCCCGCCTCCTCCGCAGCCACGAGCTCGCCGCGAACGCATTCCAGGCGCGCCTCCTGCGCGGGAGGAAGGTAGAGACAGAGACAGAGATACAGAGAGAGAGGGAGAGAGTGGGATACAGTTACATAAACATAAACATATGTATACATAGATGTGTGTGTGTGCAGAGAGAGAGGGGGAGAGGAAAAAAAGGGGAGAGAGAGAGAGAGAGAAAGAAAGAAACAGAGAGAGAGAGAGAGAACACAAAAAGCAAGAAAACACACAAAAAAATGATACGCTGCGAGGGGCCTTACAGTTTACAAGGGGGGGGGGGCAAGAGGGAAACTTCTTCACTAAATACGGCGCCAGGTGCCCAACTCGCGCCCCAGGCCCAATACTACAAACGTTTTCGGGGAACCGACGGCCAAACCCCAAGGGGGGCCCCCCGCGCTGCCTCAAATACCCCGCGGCCTGCAGGGCACTCACTCACGCCAGAAAGCATGTCAGCGGGCGCAGCCCCTGCGAAATTCTCCCCAGGGCGGCCCGCGAGTGGGTCGCAGGTAACGCCCCTGCGGGGGCCGTCCACGCCAAAGCCCTGAGGGCCCTTTTGGCATGTCGCCACGGGGGGCACCGTCCACTGTCTGATTGGCCCACTGGGCAGGGCATTCCGGATTGCACTACACACGGGCGGGCAACCCGCTGGCCATCTGCCAGGGGGGGCCACCTTCCAATTCAGCAGCCTGCCGCGGGCCGGGCATTCCAAGGAGAGCCAACACTGCGCCCGCTAGTCGGCGCAATGGTATCGGGATAATAGTTCGGCCATTCCCCTAACAAGCCCCCTGCACGCGTTGTCGGACACCTTTTTCCGCTCCACGCCGGCTGGAGCACCCGCGGCTCTGCTCGGCCCCTGGCCGACGCAACCCTGCCAGGACTCGCCAGAGACGGGGCGCCAACTCCAGCGAGTCTGGGCACCCCGCCACACGGCAGTGGCGGACAGTCATCAGGTTCGCCCTCACTGCCTCTTCCGGGCGTTGCTGGAAATGCGCCCGTTGGACCACCCCGTCGAACCATACGTCCTCATTCTCATGTCGGCCACCTCTTCCAAACCCCGCGGGCTCTGGCCTCGTGCCCGCACAAACATCAGTCACTGTTTCCATCCGACCACGCACGCCGCCCCCGCCCTCTTGGCCAGGCTGCCGAAGATGCACCCGTCCCAGAGCTCTTCTCGGCACTTCAGGCGGCCCCCTTTTCGAACTAGGGCCAGGCGCTCTCCCCCCTCTTCCCCCAAGCAGGCGAGTCTGAGCCCCCCCCGCGCAAGGGGCGAACTCCACCACCCCCACCCCCAGCTCGGTTTGGTGGTCGCAAAACGAGGCGCGAGGATTCCCGAACACCCAACGTTCGCCACCCCGGGGCTGGGGGGGGTCGCCGCTTCTTGCTTCAGGCGGTCCTGCATATCCGCCCCACCGCCGCCCACACGCCTCATCGGGCCCACGTTCGATCCGACCCCCTGTGACCAACCTCCCGCGTTCGAGCGCGCCGCCCTCACAGCTCTGCGAGCTGCCCCATCTTCCGGCCCGTTTTGGCCCCCGAGCCCGCGGAGCCCGAAATGCCGAAGAACGGGGGCAGGGGATCGATCGCCCTGTCGCTCTCTACCCCGCCGAACATGGGACGGCTCTCGGGCGGGCTGACGGCGCGACAGGTGCTAGAGAACGCGTTCTGGGAGAGACGCCCATCCTCGCAGTAGGAACGAACGCTCAAATCCCTGAGCCTCTGAGCATGTCCTCGGTGATCCTCGCCTCCGAGATCGTGGGCACGTGCTCGAAGAGCAAATGGTAAGCCCCTCAGTTCCACGAGCCAACGGCGCCCGCGACTGGGCCGAGCTCCATCTCATACAGCCCGTCGAATTTGATATCCGCAACTGTCGCGGCGCTGATGACAGACACTGGCACGGCCGTCCTCAGGGCCATCAGGGTGCCCTCCTGCTCCAGGTCCCCGTGGCCGAAATAGACTGGATTGCACTCCTGGGGCTGCTCGATATGCCTCCTCGGCGCCGGCCATCTCCACGCCGCCCTTTGCGACGATGGGGCGCGACGGGAAGACGATAACGCGACACTCCCACGCGTCGGTACCATTCACTGACCACCTGCGGCCGCGCCTCTCGCTCACGCACCTTCACTGGCCCCTGGTGGTGGCGCCCCCCGCCTCGTTCACCTGCGTCGGCACCGCGCAGCGCACCCACTCCTTCGACTTGAAGGGAGTCGCTGCGCAACGCGGGCGCACGCAGAAAGATGCCATCTCCAACGAGGGCGAGCGATCGTGAAGTCTGCTGCAATTCCGAAGCGTTCGTCTTTTAGGATCGCCTCATGAATCTCGTTGAACCAGACGTTCGGTACCACCGGACCGCCCCTGTGCTTCGCGAGTTCCGCCCCAATGGCGTGCTCGTCGGACTTGGCACGCCGCGACTGCGACTCCTTCTACTACTTGACCCTACCCTGGCCTGGTCCTAATACTTGCATCGTTGCGCCGCTTGCCTCCGTGGCACCTGAAGCACATGTAGCGGCACGGGAACAAAGGATCCATGACTGCGTTGATGAATGTCCATGGGTATTCGCCGCCAATGGCAATGACAACGTGCTCGTGTGCGACGACCGAAAAGATGCCCCGGACCCATGGAATCCCACCGCTTTCGTAAGCCAAGACGAATAGAGATACGAAGCATGTTCTTCCTCGCAACAAATGGCACGTGACTGCGATGGCCACGACATCGTCGCCACCCACGAACCTGCGCGCGTCGCCGGCCTTCTTGACCAAGGGCGCCACCGTCATCTGAAAACTCACGTGCCCTCCTCGCACCTACTGCCAGCCCTCTTCGCCCGACTGCGAACTCGGCAAAGGTGGGACTCTACTAGCCTGGCGGCCTGGATCCTGTCCCAGAGGGTCGTACAGCGCTGCCACGCGCTCTCGACCTCCCTACGCGGTCCTCCGCCTCGCGGCCTGGCTCCCGTCCCGGAATGTCAAACACAGCGGTACCACACACTCTTGACCCTCCTCCGCGGTCCACCCCCTTGGCCCTCTTTGCCTTCCTCCTGCGCGACGGACGGCATGGCAGGCGCCAGGGAGGACGACCTTCTCGTTCCGCCGCGGCGCGGCGTCGAGCGGCGTAGGCCCAAGGGCCAGCTGCAGCGCCCAACCGTTATCCAGAAACGGCCGAGCGCCTGAGCCCAAACGGCAACAAACGTCGGGCAGGGAAGAAGACGCACATTCGTGTTGGCACATGGGTGCTCTCCTTAACCGTGGACCGGATTCACCCTTAGCGTTTTCTGAATTGTTCCTCGGAGCGTGTTCGCCAATTCGGAGTGACGCTACATTGGCACACAATCCTGCCCTTCTAGATGAGTGCGAACACGAAACTGTGTGGCAGGCGCCGAGGCGAGGGTGCCGTCCCGAAGGACTGAACACGCTCCGAGATGCGGGCAGTCCTGCGCAACATAATCCTGGGAGCGGCAGGGGAGCAAGCAAACGTCGGCAGGGAGAGAGGACAGCAGCACTCGCAAGGAGCAAGCGTGAGAGGAGGGGGCAAAAGGTGCAGAGGGCGGAGGGGAGAAGAGGGAACTTGAGGGGCCTTCCCAGTGACGAGCACTGCACAGCGTATACGTCAGGGCTTCCCAAAGCGGGGTGAGCACGGATGGATGCTCTTAGCCGGGCGGGAATGACGCCATTGGCTGGCGGCTCCCTGTTTTCCCACGGTGGCCGCTGGACGGACGCCACCTCGCCGCCGCCCCGCGCGCTGGCTGGCTGGCGGCCCGTCGCCGAGGGCCTCCAGAGGCATCCAGGAGCCACCCCCCCTCGAACAAGGAGCCCGCTCCAGCCTCGCTCCTCGATGCTGGGCGACAGTGGCGACGACGACGCCGGCGGGCGGATTTCCTGCGCCGAGCGCGTCTGGCGGCACTCGGCGTGCTGCTGCAGCAGCTGCTCCTCGGCTGGTCCCCGCCCGTCTGCCCCCTCCCCCCTCGCGGCAGAACAGCCAGCAAGACACGCTACTGCGACCGAACGAATAAAAATCAAATCGGGCAGGCTCGATCAAACCATTTCTCATCCGGGTCCATACCTTTTCAACTGTCCACATCAAAGTGAGGTACTGCGACCCCCCTGGGCAGTTCTGAATCACTTTGTCGCATTATGGAGGCCGCCCAAGCTAGGGCCCGAGCACGATGAGGTCGAGGGATCACGCCGCACCGCCGCTCCGGCGGTAGAACGGTGACGTCGACATGGATCGATCGGAGGAGGGCCAGTTGAGACAACGGCAGAGTTTGTCGACGCGGACCCAACCGTCGCGACGACAGGCCTCCCTCCGGGAAGCCGCAGACGGACCAAAAACGCCAGGGAGGGCCGCCGTCGTCTCGACAGGCCGAATACAAACGGGCTCTGGGTCGATGCCTGCTCGGATCCGATTGTGGGCGCCCCAGGTTCCAGCTCGGCAGCGAAAGGCCACGATGGGAGGGGAGATTGGCACAAGCGGGGGGGGCATCGATCTGGAATCGGCGATACATCGCCGATGCATCGGCTGTAGGCCCCCGATGGCGGATCGAATCCCCACGTTCCTGGGCAGGGTGGGCTATCAGGCTCCGTTCGGCGACCAATTGACGATTGGGGGTCCATGCACCCCCCCTTGAGCCTACCCCCCCGTACGTTGCATTTGAGGTTGTCACGCCTGAAATGGGTTTGGACAAACAATGCACGATGTCCAACACCAACCGTTGGCCAATACCATCAGGAGCCTGCCGCCGTTGGGCAGACAACCTTGTGACTTAAATGGACAACGTCCGCGGCGACACTAACAGCGAGTCCTGTTCAAAATGGGCAAGAGCTGCTGGTAGTAATAGTCGTCCCCATGCTTTCCGTACCAATTCCGATTGTACCGATGAAGTACTCCCAGAACTTGACCGGCACGGCGCCCAGAGGAAGGCAACGCGTGCCCAGCCTTGCGCTGGCATGATGTGCCTGGAACATGGCAGTGGGCGGTGCCGAGGATCAGGTGGCGGGGAGGAGGCCAGAAACCTGCAGGGGGTCTACTGGGATCCAAATCAGCCCAGCGGTCATCCTTCTCCTCCGTCCCCCTCCCCCTCCCCCTCCCCCTCCTCGTCCTCCTCCCTCCTCCTCCTCCTCCTCCTCCTCCTCCTCCTCCTCCTCTCCTCCTCCTCCTCCTCCTCCTCCTCCTCCTCCTCCTCCTCCTCCTCCTCCTCCTCCTCCTCCTCTCCTCCTCCCCCTCCCCCTCCCCCTCCCCTTCCTCCCCCTCCTCCCCCTCCTCTCCTCCTCCTCCTCCCCCTCCTCCTCCTCCTCCTCCCTCCACCACGCCCTCCTCTCCTCCTCCCCCTCCCCCCTCCATCCCCCCCCCCCCTCCCCATCCCCACCCCTCCCTCCCCCCCTCCCTTCCCCCCCTCCCCTCCTCCCCTCGCCTCCGCTCCCCTCCCCTCCCTCCCTACCTCCCTCCCTCCTCCTCGCTGCCGCCCCGGTTCGAGAGGTGTCCGGCGCTGAACCAGGTACAGCGAACCTTTCTCGGGGAGGGCAATCACGCGCGCTGGCCCACGCCCGCGCATTGAGCGCGCGGGCCTCGCCGCGCCGCGGCGCACTCCGGCGGGAGGCACGCCGCGCCAGCAGGGCAGCGAGCCAGCGCGGCACTGGCGTGCCCGACAACAGCGTGCTCAGGCCCGATTTGTACTGCGTTTGGTGACCGCCGCGATGTGTCTCGCAACGCACCACAGCGCCATGGCGTGGCAGGCCAAAGGCAAAGGCGGCGGAGGAAAGGGCGGTCAGCAGTCCCCACCGTCCCCGCCGCCCCCGCCGTGGTGGTGTCCAGCATGCGGGCACGCAAATGCCGCCAGCGACTTGATGTGCAGGACCTGCTACCCGCCCCCACAGCAGAGTCCAGCGGCGTGCAGCGTGTTCCGCGATCAGCCGCAGCACCAGCAGCAGCATGCAGGCAGCGGGCCGTAGCAGCAGCAGCAGCAGCAGCAGCAGCAGCAGCAGCAGCAGCACGCAGCAGCGGGCAGCGGGCGAGATCAGCACCAGCGGAGGCGGAGGTGCACCTCAAGGTCGGCGCACAGCAGCACTCGCCATAGCCGTCAGCGCAGCCCTTGCCGCCCTCCACCGGCCCAGGCCCAGCAGCGAGATGGCGAGCCTGCGGGGGAACCAGAGGTGCCTTCCGACGCCGATCATCCCGTAGGCGCTCGCCAGCCACCGACATCACGTTCGACGAGACTGAGCCCGAGTCGACCGAGGAGACGGCGGATCGTCCAGCAAGCCCGCAGGAGGTCCTCGGCGTGCCCCCTGCAATGCTGGGGCAGGCGCGGGCGCACCCGACCTGGATCAAGCCTCCCACGGACCCTGCTGCCTTGGCCACTCACAGGCGCAACCTCCGCCGCACGGCAGCGGCGCCCGCGAAGATGCTTCGCGCGCCCCGCGAGCCCGGACTACCGACCATGTTCGTGGAGGCGCAGGAGCAGGAGTACTCAGTCCCGATGGCAATGACCACCGTGGCCAGGACCCCGGAGGCGCGCCTTGCGAGGCAGCGGGCGCTCGCAGAGCGCGCCCAGCGCCGCCCCGCGCGCGCAGAGAAGGCGGCGCATGAAGCCATGATTGAGCACAAGGCCCGCCAGCTGGTTCAGCAGCATCGCGCCAACGAGCTGACCCTTGCACGGGTCTTTGTTCAACAGCTCGAGACCCTCTTCCCGCTGCCGGCTGCCGCCAGCGACGACAAGACGCAGGGCACCGCAACGCCTGCGGCGGAAGAAGTGGCGCCCACTGCGCCCGCGGCGAAGGCACCCATCCAGATGTCAGGCGCTTCGGTCGCAGCCACCGCCGAGCTCCAGCAGGGACAGGTGAGCACGGCTCAACTGATCGCGGGGATTGCCACAGCACTGGGAGGGCCGCAGTCGGCACAGACGCAGATTACGGCGGCAGCGAGCATGGCGGCGACTACTGCTACGACGACTCCAGCCGCACATCCAGCTACGCAGCCCACACAGCACGTCGCCGCAGTGCCACAGGCTGCTGCCACACACCCCCCTGCCGCGGCATGTCCTGCTAAGACGGCAGCCCAGCTCCAGGCACAGGAAGCGATGGATGCAGCGGACGCAGACAAGGATGAGAACGCACAGCAGGAGGCCAACGTCACAGCCGCTGCCAGCCAGGCTGCGTGGGACGAGCGCAAGGCGGCTCGCCAGGCGCGCGCTCGGGCCGCGGCCGAGGCTCGCGCGAAAGCAGCAGCGGACGAGAAGGCAGCCCTGCAGGCCCAGGGCCTGGCGGCTGCTGGCCAGCCCACCCTCGAGACGGTCATCGCAGCGTCGGGTTCTGCGATGCTTCCAGGAGGCGCGCTGCCACGCGTGGTGCCGGGCGAGGAGCGACCCGAGCACGTGGACGAGATGAGCCAGTAGGGGGTGGAAGCCGTGACCGAAGCCCCCGCCGCGCGAACGCGGACGAGGTTCGCGCTGGCCAGAGTTCGGAAGATGACATTGACGCGACGCAGGCGAGCCAGTCGCAGAAGGGGCGAGCCAGCCTGCAGAGCCGCTAGGCGCCAATGGGGCTCAGCCCGCGTGGGCTCCGAGCGCCGCGGCTCTGCCGGGGCACCCAGCCCCGTCGCTCTTGATGAATGCGCCGCCCGTCAGTCCAGTTCCCGACTGCGGCAACTTAGCAGCATTGCTCGCGGCCCAGTGGCAAGACGCAGTGCTCTCTCCCATTTTCGTGGCGCCGCCATCCACACATCATCCTGTGCCATGCCTCTTTCGCCATCGTCTCCATTCTAGTGCCGTTGATTTCCTGGCACAGAATGCCTGCTCTAACGATGTTCACTTCACGACGATGACATGGATCATTTTGCAGTGTACACAGACGGATCGGGTGGGTCAGACAGCACGGACATGCAGGGGGGGCCACCATCATGGGCGTTTGCTGTGTGGCGCGACGAAGGACGGTAAGCATTGGATGAATGGTTACATGGCCGGCTCCGCCCCATCACTTAAAGAGGAGTACGTGGGCCCGTCGAGCCCCGCCGAGTTTCATGCTGCTGTTTGGTTTGTGTGTTGGCTCCTTCAGGCGCCTTCGATATATCGTCTGCGGCGCATTACTGTTCTTTCGGATAGCATGATGGTGGTAGAAGCTGCTGCAGGAGGTGTGATGTACAGGCATTGCGGCGTGTTGCCCATCCTGTTAAATTCCCTCGTACGGCTCGCGCGAGTACGCACTGTGGTGACATGGTTGCACGTTCCAGGTCACTGTGCGTATCCACTGAACAAACTTGTAGATACACTTGCTCGCCTAGTGTCAATTAAGGATATATCGGATCGTTCAGAAGACGGTGTGCCATCGTCTATACTACCCTCTCAGATGGACAAGGTTCCATGGTTATGGTTGACAGCCGACGCCCACCGTGGTGCGAGGGAGCTCCCAAAGCTGTCCTCATCCCGCCTCGTCCAGATTGTTCCTGCGGAGGCACCCCTTTCTGCGAGCTCTCTCGTCGCCCGATGCTGGATCGACGATTCGAGGCAGTCAGCATCCAGACCCGGACAGTCCACAGGATACCACGCCATCGTCTTGCTGTAAGCTCAGGCTCGCAGTCGCTAGCGTTCTTACACTGCGACCACGGAGACGACCTACACGCTCGCAAGGTATACGGGTACGATGCACGTACCGGGACGCAGCTGGCATGGATATCCCCGGCCGCAAGCTGGCCCTTCCGCATCAGTTTGAACGTTGCCTATATATGTTCATTAGCACGTTTGGGGCACGACTGAGGCACAACACATGGCGCGAAGTGGACCCGCATCTCGCGATGACGTCCGCAGCCGAAGCAGATTGCTGCTACGGGTCTGCGTTGTGGGTTAGCACAATATTGTAGTACCTTCCCGGCTGCACACTAAACAGACGACATTGTCGGGTACTCTCACATGATGGACGGCATTTGCTTGTAACCGCGCGGGCCACTTCGTTGTGCATCGAGTTCCTGTTGCACACGCGCCACGTGCACGCGCGACGGGAGGCCTCGACATGGTTGCACAGTGGTGGGCATGCATGCGTGATGTGGCACTCACGCAGCCTAGTCAGGTCCCGCTGTTGTCTACTGGACGCAACCGCCACTGTCGGCACCGTTCAGTCCAGCCACGTGGGTCCCGTTAGCGCCGAGCAGGAACGCGAGACTGGACACTCGTTTCACTATTTCCTAACAGCTACGGGACATAGTGCGGCCTCTACTTTTTTTCTGAACCGTTCCACGGCATATATGGCACGCGGACGCCGCCTGGCGCAGCCCCCAGGACCCGAGACGCCGCATTGACGGCGTGACAGTGCCTCAAACCTCTCTCAATTCGATCAGTCGACAAGGGGTTGATCCGACAGTAGATCTGCCGATACGATCAGATGATGAGTTCGTGGTTATGGCCGACGTGCAAGTCAGCAGTGCGGGCCTCGTGCGGGCTGCTTCCTCTTGGGCCCACATCCCCCGTGATCATAAAAAGGCAGGGCTCTGAGCGCGCGGCCAAGTTTGCTACCATGGTCAGAAATATGCCACGGCCAGCTTTCCAGTCGCACCCTGATGATCATGCACAACATTTGAACGACGAGCTTGCTAGAGCAGTTACCGAATGCTTCCCAGTACAGGAGTCGCCCACGGGTCGTCTGCCGCGTCAGGCATGGCTCTCGGCTCGCTCGCTAACGCTCATGGACCGTCGCTCTTCCGGGCGACGGGAGCTACGTATGTTGCGAAGACGACTCAGCTTACTACTGATTCCTGCTGCCTTTTGTGCGTGGGCCACAGATGGGAAAGAGGTGGAGGAGTGGTTGGACCACCGACAGTGTCAGTGCGAGAGGGTCCCTCTCCTCTCGCGCGCTGCGAATTGATGCATGCGACGCGGTTGCACATGTCGGGTCGCAGGTGCTTGAGGCTGCAGTGGAGTCTGCGCAGCCCTTGCAGATGTAGAAGGTTGTTTTCATGCCCCTCCTTTCCATACGGTACATCTGGAGGCCTTGTGGAGACAGTGTCGGGTACCAACACCTGGGAGCCACGCAGGTCACCTGCAGCCAAATGCCTGCCATCTGGCAGGTAGTCCACGCGCCACGTATCGACTGCAAGGTATTATTCCCAACTTCTGGAGGTGGCAGGGTCTTCTGTGGGCCTTCACATACGTATTCATGCGCGGCACGGCGTTTGCGATCAACTCTACCACGCTGGACGCGGCCAAGAACTGCGATGACATTGCGACAGGCATTCAGGATGCAGCGCCCCGGGGACAGGCAGCGGAGGCGTTCGCGGCCTTGCGCCGCGTCGGCGCAGGGCCCCGCCGCACGCGCATGCTTCAAGGACTGCCCATCCTGAAGGATCCACATGCCCAGCCGGTAACTTCGCAGCTTCAAGCAGCCCGTCGCTGGCAGCGGCACTTTGGCACGCTAGAGTTGGCAGCTACCTTCGAGCTTGCAGACATGACTAGGCTTGTGGGTCACTTCACACGGGTGCCGTACGATCGGATGCCCTCCGATCCGGCGCCTAGTCATACACTGCCGACCCTGTCTGAGATTCAGCATGCCTGCCGCCAGACCAAGCGCGCTGCCCCTGGCTGCGACGGTTTCACGGGAGCTCTGGCGCGCGCTTTCGCTACTGAGCTCGCGGCCCTGCGCTGCCCGCTACAACTCAAGACCGCCGTCACCCGAATTGAGCCTATTCAATGGAAGGGAATGATATCGCGATTTGCTGAAGTGCATCAGAGCCGACCCCAGTGCCTGCGTCAGCTCCCGCTCTATACTGGCGCCCTCACAGCTTGGCGAGGCATCCCGAAGATGCTTGCGAACACGGTCGATGCCAGCACTGCTTGCCACAGCAGGGGATACTCAGTTTGGGGGAATAC
The DNA here is from genome assembly GCA_963575745.1 of Prorocentrum cordatum. Classification (NCBI taxonomy): domain Eukaryota; class Dinophyceae; order Prorocentrales; family Prorocentraceae; genus Prorocentrum; species Prorocentrum cordatum. Next base: position 166,206 of record CAUYUJ010015579.1, on the reverse strand, counting down.
CAGGTCGAAGAACTGGCCATGCGTCAGTCATTATTCGTCTCGCGCAAGCTGTTGCGGCTGCCCGTGCTCTGTCTTTAGGCGTGCTGTTCCTGGCAACGGTGCAGGCATCTTACCGTAACTTGCGGCAGCTGCTACTTCGATCGCCGCTCGACGATGATGCCGCTGTTTGCATTGCCAGGGCAGCAGGACCACGGCGAGTGCCACGCATGAGCTCGCAAGGCGCATACGTGAGCAGACACCCATTGTTGAACGACAAGTGGCGAACGGCACACTACACGCGCACACGGCAGCTCACATTTCACAATGCTACCATACCCCCTGGTTCATGCGCGAGGTTTCCGACCAGATTTCCTCGCCACAACGTCCGGTTTTCCTTGGGCAACCTCTCGCTGATATACTGCACGAGATGCCCATGGGTGAATGCATGCGCGCGGTACGGGCTCAATTTGACGCTGAAGGACTAGCCCTGCATTTGCCTACAGATAAACGAAATAGCGTGCAGAGTATAGTAGCGGATGCCGACGCTGCTACCACCGTGCCGCTGTTGGACGCCACCTCTGCGGATGACGGCACCATCATTGCGACTGTCCCTGCCTCCGACCTATATCCTGCCATGTGCCGCGCGCTTATCGTGGTTGCTGTCGCGTTTGCTAGCAGAGGTCACCCACTCAACATCGGCGCTACAAAAACGGCCGCCCTTTTGGCTTACCGAGGAAAAGGAGCGAAGAAGGCGCAGCAGCACGCATGGTACGAGCGTGGCGGGCATGCGGTTGCGCAGACGCAGCTACTTGGGACTGCACGGGCACCGATTGTCAAGCACCAACTATGTACATTTTGGTTCAGCTGTTGATTCCCAAGGTAACATGGGGCCCGAGGTCCGATATCGAGCCAGCAGTACCACAGCTACTTTACGGGCATTGCGCACTAGAGGTTTCTCCACCAAGGTTCCCGCCGATCCAACATGCATGATGCCCACCGACAGCCTGGTGTTATCGGGGCGTCTCTACAACTTGGGCGCCTGGACTATGATAACAACGGGGGAAGCCAAAATGGCAGACGCTGAAGTAATGAAAGTCTACCGAGCTGCGGCGAAGGTTCATGTTGTGGAAGCCGAACCGTGCATAAGCGATGGCCAAGTGCTGGCCAGACTCAGACGACCTCCGCCCGACGTTCTGAGCAGAGCTGCACGTTTGCGACTGTCGGGTTCACTATTGCACACAGGGCCCAAATTTGCATCTGCCTTACTACGGGCCGAGTGGTATGACACTACTCAGAACGGTTGCCGCGCCAGGTCATGGCTGGGAATGGTCATGGATGATTACTCGTGGCTACGTGCTGCTGCCGTAGCTTGTGCTTCCCTCCCGCCACCGCTTAAGGATTTCAATGAAAGGGGGCCCCTCGTTCTACGAAATCAAACAGCTTGGAAAGGCATTACCAAGATGGCGTTACACGCTACAGCCCAATCTCATGCTCGAAATGTTGACGCGGCCACAGCGGAGGCCAATTTGTCTCGTGAAGTCCGCCCCCATGGGAGTGCCAGAATGTGTCTGGACGGATGCCAATGGTCTAGTGTCAAGTGGGCATGGCGTGCGCGTGCTTTCCGAAAGCATGGAGCATTGCGCGCGCATGCGGCGCGTACCCACCGTCACAACGCAGCTTTGGCACCCGCATGGGCGTCACGAGATGGACACTGTCACGCAGGCCTACATGTCTTTCATGCTCAGGCGCACATAGAAGACCACCTAGCACATGATTCCCCGTGGTGTTTACTTATACTGATGAGTGGTCCTACCACGGCAGTTGACTATTTGCGGAGCTGCGCCGTGTTATCCTATCACACCACCCGATTTCTCAGTCCCCATGACAGGCAGGATCCCAGGTGCGCCGTTGGATCGCCGTCATGTTGTTGTGCCGACAGTTCGCGCAGCTGGCCCCATCACAGAGCACGCGTATTCAGTGATGGCTACCATGGACCGTGGAACTGTGCGCGCGGAGATTGCAGCCGCCGACCCTGCTCCCCCAGCTGGGCTTGCTGCTTGCCCACAAGCTCCTGCGCCCGTGACTGCCGATGTCGCGCCGCCGCCACTGGCAAACCCTGTCCACCACACCACTGAGAGATACCCCAGTCGGCTTTCCCTGGCATAACGGCACACTGGCATCGCAGCAGAGCCCGTACCGAGAGCCGTCAGACGAGTCGAATACTGTGTTATAAATCTGTTTTGAGGGCGGAGGAGGGCGGGGGGTGTACAGGCGCAGGTTGAATGGCGGCATTGCAGCACAGACAATGCTATATATGTCTTGTCTGTGGATATAGCCATACACGCAGTGGACGGCGACCTCACGAATCTGCACAAACTCGCAGAATGGAGGTCTCACATCCTTGCACGACGGGCGGTGGTGTCGGGTGGCGGGCCGCCGCGCGAGACTCGGCCTGCCTCTCGATGGGCAGAAGGCCAAGGCCCCCCGCCACTTCGGACGCATGACCAATTTTGGGGTAAGACGGCAGTTACATAGCGCCAGATGGAACAACTGTGGGTGGGCAATGCGCTATACAATGCTATGCTGGAGCTTTTGCTGCACGCATGCAGGCGGGGACGTCGCGCTGGCCGGGGCGCCCCCAGCCGCGCGGCTGGAGGCCCCAAGCCGTTAGCTCGTTTACCTGCCATCCGACGCGCGCTCTCCGGTCGCCCCCAGTAGTCTCGACGACCGCTTTTGATCAGCGTGAACATGGTCAGACGTCAAGGGCCCCCACTAGGATCGTTGCACTTAGACTGCCAGGGCCGCGCGCCGCCCCGCTGGCGACCCCTGGAAACGGCAGACGCTTGCACGGCAGATGGGCGCTTCTTGGGCATGATAGGGATAGGGGGAAGCGGCGCACGGCCAGAAAGAAGACGCACCCCGCCGGCCTGTGCAAGTGCATCGCAGCTGCCACCGCCGACGCAGCGCGCACCACGTGGGAAGGGGACGCGGGCAGCATTGAGCCCTATGTTCCAGATGACATGGGGGAGGATGGTGGAATACATGATGGACTACTACGCCCCCTTGTCTCCTGGGATCCGCATATGGTCACGGACGAGGGGACGGGCCCCTGACTTCGTCTCTCGGCGCACACGCCGTGTCCGACGCGGCCCCGAGCTCGATCGCTTTCGGCCGCTACACGCCCCCCCGACATCAGAGCAGGTTACCCGCGCCTCCCAGGTTCGCGATGACACGGCGGAGGCTTGACCCACAGGCCCACCTGAGGCTGATGAGGTGCAGGGGCATGAAGATGCACGTGCTTTTCTTGGTGACTCGCAGAGGGCAACAGATCCCCCCCCCCCCGCCCGCCCCCGCGCCACTAGCACCTGAAGTCTTGGAGCGAAATGCTCAAAACCGCGCGCGGGCAAGTGTCAGAAGAGCCGCTAAACTCCAGGAAGCGAGACAGACTCGCTTGCGCGAAGTAGCCCCGTGGACCCTTGATCCTAATTTTGGCCGAGGCTTGTTCGGATAAGTTGCTGCCTGGCATGCATCATGAGATGTTGGGGGTTGTTCTTCTGTTTTAAGTGGGGGGGTGGAGGTGCAGAATAGCAAATTGCTGTCGTCTTCTGTCTCGGCTCTCTCAGCCACCTCTCTCTGCGCCTGCTCTAACCTTGATTGCGATATTGGTGCTCCTCTCCCCGTTCGGCCTCCAGCTGCCGCCCCAGTCCGAGAGGTCGCGGGCGCCGTCCCAGGCACGGCGCAACTCACTCGGGGCGGGCAGCCACGCGCGCCGGCCCGCGCCCGCGCATCGGGCACGCCAGGCCGTCTCACTTTCCCCACTTCCCTGCCTAACGTTCAGCGCACTATGGTCGGGACCGTGGGTGGGTTTAGGTACGTTGGCGGGGGCGAGGTTTGAGCTGCGGCGTTGGAGCAGGCACGAAACCACAGGTCGAGCGCGCGAAAATCGTGCACCCCCGCTGGCCCCTGCCTCGCACACAGCCGCTCAGCTGCTTTATCGGCCTTTCGCAAGTCATCACACATGCCCCCCACTTTGAGCGGCATCCCTTTGCCTCTTGGTGTTTCTCTCTCCGTTCGGTCTCTAGCCGCCGCCACAGTTCGAGAGGTTTCGGGCGCCGTACCAGGCACGGGGAACCTCTCTCGGGGCGGGCAACTACGCGCGCTGTCCCGTGCCCGCGCGTCGGACACGCCAGGCCGTCTCACCTTCCCCACTCCCCTTCCTAGCGTTCAGCTTACTATGGTTGGGGCCGAGGGAGGGTTTAGATATGTTGGCGGGGACGTGGTTCGTACTGCGGCGAAGACGCAGGCATGGGATACAGGTCGAGCGCGCGAAAATCGTGCACTCCCGCCGGCCCCTGCCTCGTTCCCACCCACTTGGCTGCCTTTTCAGCCCTTCGCAGGCTATCTCACCTGCTCTCCTCTTTGGTCTGCCTCCTCTTGCCTTTTCCCTACTCCTGTTGCGTTGCGATCCACCTTGGGCGCCTTCCGACGATATGGGGGTGATACGGGTTAGGCTTGGGTCTGGACGGGTGGAGCACTTACACCTTGGCGCCCGTGCTGCTAGATTCCGCGTGCTTCTGCCAGCAGCTAGTGAGTGCCGCGCTAAGCTGACCGTCTCCTCGGCGAATCAGAGCGCAATCCAATCCCTCCCCCTCATCCTCCTCCTCCTCCTCCTCCTCCCCCTCGTCCTTCTCCTCTTCTTCCTCCACATATGTCTGAGCATCCGTAGTATCACTAGTACGCTTAAAAGTGGGATTGAGAATAAAAAATAAACAGAAGAATCAGAACTGCATTAGTGTCACGAGTGCTGCTGGTGATGCAGTTAGTAGCAGCGTTAGTACTAATACTAGCATTAGCATTATCAAATATCAGCGTTCTCAGTTAAAAATGCTATCCTATATATTATCTTCATAGAATCAGATTACGAGTATGCGTGCGCTTTAAAACATCTCATAATAACGGTACGGTTACGATTCCGACTATAACAGCACGAATAAATATAACTGCACAACTCTTACGGCGACTACGTGTACTAAACTTAATAATACGAGTAGTGTGTGGTTACTTCTCTCTACTGCACTCGCTGGTCTAAGCGACTCGGATCCGAGATGGGAAGACAGAGCAGAGTTCGAACTCCGCAGTTAAACTTCACACATCACCCAGGCATGTACCGCTCCTCTCCAAAAGGGGTTGGGCGGGAGGGGAGCCCAGACGACTACTGAGTGACACGATGAGGTGATGAGACCGACATCCCAAAATCCGCTAAGTCATTAATGTGCACGCACCCCCCATGACTTACATGCATATTTTTTAGCGGTGATTACTTCTCTCTACTGCACTCGCTGGTCTAAGCGACTCGGATCCGAGATGGGAAGACAGAGCGGAGTTCGAACTCCGCAGTTAAACTTCACACGTCATCCCGAATCAGAAAACCCAAAACAGGTTCTGTTCTCACACTGATAGGTAAAGAGCACGAGGGACAGCTAACAGCGTGAACGCCAGGGCTCTCTGGAACCTCTTTGGGATCTGGTGGGCGGGGCGAAGCGAAAAGAGGTGGGGCTGGTGGCTGTCACGGGAACGCTTGCCAGGGCACGCGAGGCCTAGGCGAGAACAGTCGGCAGACTGTATATTGAAAAGGCACGAGACAATCGGGAATCTGCCACGACCTCCATATCTGCACATGTGCGAAACCTGACAGAGAGCACCCTCTAATTCGCTAAACGCTCGGTCGACGTCTAAAATTAGATCGGCACGGCACACAATCATAACTGGGAGCCTCAACTTCACAGCAAGGGTGATCAACGAACGAGCTCGCATCATCGTGTCCGAATCGGTCACTGAGACAAACAAGGCAGCAATGCGCGACTCCTGAAAATCACGGCGCAGCGCGAGCAAGGAACCAAGGGTCAGATCCCGCTCGGCCAGGCTCCTGGTCAAGAAACCCTGCCGCGTGACATGGTGCGGCTGCAGGAAAGCGTCGCCGACCATCAGCACGAAGAGACGACGCTCCCCTAACGGGAGGTGGAAGCGGGCCTGGGCACCGTGAGGCCGTGCAGCAAGATCTCCACGAATCTCTCCTCGCACTGCTCGGCGTGGCTCTGGCGCCAGGCCGGGTGGCGGGCCCAAGTGCTGGCCAGGCGAGCTCCCTTCTCGTACCGCACCACCGACCGATCGGCTTTCCAGCCGCCCCTCTTCTTGACCTCGGCCAGGGTACGCCTGCGGGGCGCCATGTCCGCGCTGGCGCCGCTGTGCCGAGCCTGGTACACCACCAGGTCGAAGCCGAGGTCCTTGGCGACTTTCGCCACTGTCGCCGCCAGCTTCGGGTAGGTGAACGACCACACCCGACGGCCCGCAGGCAAGCTCTTCAGCGTCGTGAGCATCGGAGCGAGGCGGGACCACCAGGCGTGGTCGAGCTCGATAGTCACGTCGAACTCCTTCGCCTTGGACGGGACCCCCTCGGGCTCGGGGGTGAGCTGGACCGTCCAGAAGGTCGACACCCGCGACGGCGGGTACAGGTACTCGGGATTCAGGGCCATCAGCTGGATGGGCCTGGCGTAGGTGCTCCACATCAGGCAGATGAACAGCGCCATGTCGAAGCGGCCCAGCAGCGCCAGCCCGTTCACGATGGCACACCAGATGGGCCACGCCTCGGGCAAACGAGATGTGGACGGGCAGAGGTTCTGCCAGCCCTTGAGCGCCCTCCAGCTGCGTGACAAGGTGTGGGGTCCGTTCTTGCCCACTTTCGGCTGGCCGTGAACCACGCCAGCGATCAGCTTCATCCCGCGAGCAGCCGAGACGCCCCGACGGATCTGCTGGTCCATGTAACTCACCAGCAGGTCGTCCAGGTCCGTGATCGGGATGCTGGTCAGCTTCTCGGCATTCGCGAACGTCCTGAACGCAGCCACCTCTTGGGCGTACTGGGCCTCCGTCCTCGGCCTCACGGCGGCGTGTTCTCCCGCCGTGAGGTGGGCAAAGTCTGGCAGCGTCCTGGCCGACGGGAGGGTCTCGAGGGCCTTCTTGGCCCGCGGCGGAGGCGTACGAGTACGAATGGTCGCACCTGGCCTTGGCTCGGCCTCGGGCTCGCTCTCCGAGCTCGAGGGAGCCTCCGCGTCCAGCCCACGCTGTTGGCGGCGCCGCAGCTCCGACAGCAGCTGCACGACCTCGTCGTCCGAGATCTCCCAAAGGCCCGCCGCCGTCTTCAGCGCCCTGGCCCCCGCCTCGCCGTTCGCCCACGGTACACGGGAAGTGCGCGGCCGTGAGACGGATGCGACCTCCGTCGACGGGAGCCGACGCTTCCTCACAGGATTCGCCAGTGCGACATCGCTGCGAGGCTGAGAGGAAACCAAAGTGCGGGTGCGCTCGGCTGCAGTCGCTTCCGGATGAATCATGCGAGTCAGGTTGAGCCAAAACGGCTACGGAAGAAGGACCGAGGCGAGAGCCAGCGGAAGAGGACGTCCCATTCGCTTCCAAACCCTCCTGAGGCTCGTCGCCAACACAGGGCTCCACCCGAGAGGGGCTCGCAGCAACAGGCGGAAAACCGTCGTGGGGGGCGTGCCCTATCGGATCGGGGTGGTCTTTTCCATCAACCTCCTTTGACACAAAATGAGACTTGGGCTGAAAGAGACGGGACGGGGCATCAGCAGGATTCTTTTCGGACGGCACCCACCGAACCGAGAGACGGACGTTGCGGCTGAGACACCACGCTGCCATCCTCCTCAGGATGACGAGAACTTTGAAGTTCCGACACCTCCACCTGCCCACTGAGAGCACCAGGCCGAGATTGCCGGCAAAAAGAACCTGGCGAATGTCGCGGCCAAAACGTGCGCGGGTCACGCGCTCGAGCCCGCGAAGCAGCGCCCGAGCCTCCAGCACTAAGATGTCCTCCTCACCCGAGAACGGCCAGCCGCCGATGGCCCTCCAGGACGTGCTCTCCAGCATAGGCGAGGGCACCTCCGCAAAGGTGGGGTCGGCCATCAGGCCGCTCGTCCCGCAGGCGTCCCACAGGTCGGCAGGCTCGGCAGGTATAGAGGTCGCCGACTGGTCCTCTCCAAGAGCGGCGGCCCGAGCGGCGACGCGGTCAGGGTCGAGGTAGCGATCGCGTTCACGAACACGACCCACTGCCGCAGCCTCGTCGGCACCAACCCAGCGGCTGCAAAGCCCGTAGCCCCACTCGGAGGCGTCCGAGGCCACGATCATGGGGTTCCAGTCCGCCCCCCAGTCGGACACGAGCAGGACCATGAGCCCAGCGAACGTGCGCAGCTCGTCCGCGGCCGACGGCCAGAGGGCGACGGGCTGGTCGTAGTGAGCCCTGATGAAAGGGTAGACGGCGGTGAACACCGACAGCGTCTCGCGCCGCAGCAGGCCGCAGAAGGTGGCGTGGCCGAGGACGGCCTCCACCTGCTGCCCCGTCACCCGCCGGCGGCTGGTGAGGGCCAGGATGGCCCCTCGCACCCTCCAGAAGCGCTTGGCGGTGAGGCGGGTGTGCCGCCTGCGGCCGTCCAGCAGAACGCCCAGCGCCTCCACCCCCTCGTCGGAGACGCCGACCTCGTGCACCGCCAGCCCGCGAGACTCGAACGCCGAGACCACGCCCTCGAGCTTCGAGGCCACGATGCGGCCGTCGGCGCCGAACACCCCGATGTTGTCCACGTAGATGTAGTGGCGCGTCGCAGTGGCGCCCGCGCCCCGCAGCGAGAGCACGAGCGGCTGGCCACGGTCGCGTAGCAGCTCGGCTCGAGGAAGAACCTGGCTGGCGGCCTCCTCGTCGATGTCCTGGGCGAAAAAGAGGCTCCAGGCGAAGCCCATGGGGAGGCAGCTCGGCATCGGCGTGACCCAGTCGTCGGGCGCGAGGGGGCCGTCCTCGCAGGAAGTCAGCCCCACGTCTCGAGCTCGCACACGGGGCAGGCCGAACCATCGAGACAGCCACATTGGTATGCCCATCCTGTGGAACGCGGCCTGCACGTCAGCTGCGCCACAGTAGAGAGATGAAAAGTCTTGGTCGTCGGGAAGCTCGACCTCTATACGGCCTAAGCCCTCGGCCGTCAAAAGGTCGACGCGCGGCGGCGGTCGAAACCACCGATTGGTCCGCCGCGCGTCGAAGATAAGTCGGAGCTTCCCACTCTTTTTTTTCGAACGAAGAAAAGTCCTGTGCGCTCATGCGCCCACTTGCCGAAGACTAGCATGTTCCTGGCCTTCAGGTCGCGCGCGAAGCGGGCGTAGAGCTTCGGGTTGCTGGCGAGCTGGGGATCAACATAACATCGATCAGCATCGCCAGCCAACGTGTCACTAGCACTGGGATCGAGCATGCGCTCTCCTGCACCCCCCAGGTATGCGCGGCCACGATCCCCCACCAGGTCGAAGACGGACGACACCGCATCTCGCTTCTCAGGCAGGGAGACCCGACCTCGCTGGTACGGCGCGAGCGTAGTCATAGAGGCGTCCATCCTGTAGCCAGACGCCTTGTCACAGAGCAGCTCCCGAAGGGCCACTTCTGGCGGCAAGTAGTACTCATGGCCACCGTCGCGAACCTGGAGCGCAGCCAACTGCTCCACGTAGGACAGAACCTCGTCACGCTCGCGGGTCACCTGGCACTGGCCGAGCTCCGAAACATGTTGAGGCCGCCCGCGGAGATCAGGAAGTCGGTGGTCGTCGGTCTTAGCAAGCCAATTAAGTGCATTCGAAGCGCCCTCGACGAGTTGCCGCACGTGGTCACGTCTGCGGTATCTCTTCGACCGACGCCGACCCGAAGTCGGCGCAGACTCCAAAGGCGGCAGCGCGATCGGGAACTGGTCAAAAAGCTTGGGGCGCCCTCCCGCCCGAAAATCCCCCACTCTCAGCGGGCCGCGGCATGGAGGGCCAATCCGCGACCCGTCGTCTAGGTCACCCGCCATCAGGGGCGGCCGCATCGCCTCTGCCGCGGCCCCCCCGTCCTGCCCCAGCACCGCGGCCACGGCCGCCGTCACCGCGGCCCGCAGCGCCCGACGGGGCGGCGCTCGGGTCGGCGCCGTCCGCGGGCCGCGGATGGCGCAAACGAGCCTGCCCCAGCTCGTTCTGGTCCTTCACCTTGGCCAGGCCCCACTTGCGCAAGGCGGGGGCGATGGCGTCGATCGAGTTGGCCTCGCCCTCGTAGACGCCTGCCATCTTCCAGCTCGGGACCCCCCCGCCTGTCGCGCAGGCGTCGATCACTCCGCCGATGCGTCTCGTCAACTTCTCGATGCCCGCGGAGGCGCCCAAGTTGAGCTGGTCGTACTCGCCGAACAACTTCAGGCTCTCCGTGAGGTTCGTCATCTCGTGGTAGACCCTGTCCGTCTTGCTGATGCCGTGGTCCCGCGCGAAGCCCTGCCACCAGCGCCGCGGGCCCCCGCCGTACCGCTCGATGAACCGAGCGAGGTGGAGCGTGCCAGGCGGGCCCTGCACCTCCACGGCCGTGATGGGCTCCTCGCGGCTCTCCTGCACGGCCCTCTTGAAGGACTTGAAACGGTTCCCAGACTCGTCGTAGTCGACCCACAAGGTCCTGACGTCGTCGTCGACCTCGACGGGAGGAGTCTTCGCGCCGCCGATCGCCAAGGCTCCAGCAGGCGGCTCAGCAGCAGTCGACGCGTAGCGAGCCTTTAGGCGGGCAACGAAGTCGACGCACTCGCTGGAAGGCACCGAGCGAATCCTCAAGAAACCGCCGTGCCGATGCACCAATCCGTCGTGGCTGGTGATGGCGATGTCGCCAGGCCTCAACGTGACCTCCAGCCCGAGGGTCTCGTGCTCGTCGGAGTTCTCGCACACAATCCAGACACGACCCTCGGCGGGCTCCTCGCGCGCACGCAGGGGACCGAACGGGTCCTCGGTAGCGTCGCGCACAGCGCCCAGGCCGACCGCGCCAGCGGGCCCCGCGGGAGCCCCAGCGCCGTCGGCGTCGCCGTCCACGACCACGAGGCCGCCGGCGGCGAGGGAGGAGCTCATTCAAGAACTCCCGCACCGTAAGACGCTCGCCTGTGGCCCCGAGTCGCACGGCCCGCGGCGCCACCGCGAGCGCCATCCCGCCGACAGCAGCAGCACTTGCCGAAGAAGGTCACCCCGTAGATGAGCTGCCCGAAGCCGAAGAAGCCCACGCCGCCCGCGAAAAGGGCGAAGTCCCTCGCCCCGCTGTTGCACTGAACCTCGCACACGCAGCGATCAGCGGCGAGCTGCTGCGCGAGCTCCTCCACGATGCCAGGGTGGACCCAGCTCACAGGGCAGACAGCGTCGTCCCGCGCAGGCGGGGCGGGAGGCGGTGTCAGAGCCTCCGAGCGGCACCAGTCGGCGTCGCCGCCGTCCCAGGGCGGCCGTCGCGCGAAATGGTCCCGCACCACGAAGGTTAGGAAGGCGAGGAACGCTCCCGCCACACCCTGCATGCGGCGAAAACTCTCGAGCCCAGACGACTACTGAGTGACACGATGAGGTGATGAGACCGACATCCCAAAATCCGCTAAGTCATTAATGTGCACGCACCCCCTATGAGATTCGTGATCGTGGTATTAGTACTATGAGTCAGCGTTCGCACTAGCATTTCTGACAGCATTAGTAATACTGATACTAGTACCTTAGCACTAGTAGTACCACTAATGCTGCGAATAATAATCGTGTTCTGGTTACGAATAACAATCATGCTGCTACAACTATAACCCCACCAGCCCTTTGGGCGTCGGTGGTTTAGAGCGTTTCCTCTTCCACCCCTCCTTCTTCTCCTTCGGGGAGGGTCTTACCCCTCCCCCTACCCCCTCCCCAGGGACCTGGACAAGGGGTCTCGCGAGTCGTCGGAGCGTCCAAAACGGCCTCGGCGAGCAAGCCAAAATCATTCGTTTTACTGGAGTTTGGGCCCCATGCTGGCCTTCTGAGAGGGGGGGGGGCTAATTTGTACCCCCCTCCTGTGATCGATCTCACCCAAGATGGCCCAAAAATGGCCCCCTAAGGCTCCCAAGGGTGCCCCAAGAGGGCCCCAAGAGGTGGCCAGGAAGTCCCGAGAGGCCCCCAGCTGCCCCCAAGAGGCTCCCAAGAGACCCCCAAGAGGCCCCACGAGACCCCCCAGAGGCACCCAAGATGTTCCAAGAGGGCTCGGCGAGAATGCCAAATCATTGATTACCTAACAGCGAAGACTGATAGGTTTCTAGTGGTCTCAAAAGAGCTCACAGATCACTCCACAGGGGGGTCCGGGCAGGTGTTGGGGAGTTGCCGGGCGGCAGGGTGCCGGGCTCGTTTTTCACCAACAGTCACACACTTCGTGCTCTTCGACTTCCCAGAACTCCATTCCCAGGCCACATTCTGAATACCCGGATGCAACAGTCACACACTTCGTGCTCTTCGAGATCCCAGAACGCCATTCCCGGGCCACATTTAAATAACCGGATGCAACAGTCACACACTTCGTGCTCTTCGAGTCCCAGAACGCCATTCCCGGGCCACATTCTGGAGGGCCGGATGCAACAGTCACACACTTCGTGCTCTTCGAGTTCCCAGAATTCCATTCCCGGGCCACATTTTGGATGCCCGGAGCCAACTGTAGGCCACTTCGTGCTCTTCGAGTTCCCAGAACTCCATTCCCGGGCCACATTTTGAATGCCCGGAGCCAACTGTAGGCCACTTCGTGCTCTTCGAGTTCCCAGAACTCCATTCCCGGGCCACATTTTGAATGCCCGTAGCCAACTGTAGGCAACTTCGTGCTCTTCGACTTCCCAGAACTCCCATTCCTGGGCCACATTTTCAGCAGGGGCAAGAGCACGACGAGGAGGAGGACGAGCAAGACCAGGAGGACGAGGACGAGCAGGAGCAGGACGAGGAGCAGGAGGAGCAGGAGAAGAAGGACGAGCAGGAGGAGGAGGAGGACGAGCAGGAGGAGGAGGACGACCAGGAGGAGGAGGACGACCAGGAAGAGGAGGAGGAGGAGGAGGAGGAGGGGAGGGGGAGGAGTACCAGGAGGAGGAGGAGGAGGAGGAGGAGGAGGAGGAGGAGGAGGAGGAGGAGGAGGACGAGGACGAGGAGGAGGAGGAGGAGGGGGGGGGAGAGTACCAGGAGGAGGAGAACGAGGACCACCAGGAGGAGGAGGAGGAGGAGGAGGAGGAGGAGGAGGAGGAGGAGGAACACCAGGAGGAGGAGGACGAGCAAGACGAGGAGGACGAGAACGAGGACGACCAGGAAGAGGAGGAGGAGGAGGAGGAGGGGAGGGGGAGGACTACCAGGAGGAGGAGGAGGAGGAGGAGGAGGAGGAGGAGGAGAGGAGGAGGAGGACGAGGAGGAGGAGGAGGAGGAGGACGAGGAGGAGGAGGGGGGGGGAGAGCACCAGGAGGAGGAGAACGAGGACCACCAGGAGGAGGAGGAGGAGGAGGAGGAGGAGGAGGAGGAGGAGCACCAGGAGGAGGAGGACGAGCAAGACGAGGAGGACGAGAACGAGGACGAGCAGGAGGAAGAGGAGGAGGAGGAGGAGGAGGAGGAGGAGCAGGAGAAAGAGGAGGAGGAGGAGGAGGCAGGCTGAGGCTGAGGCTGTGACTGCGACTGCCGTTGCCGCTGCGACTTTCATCGCGAATGCGACTACGACTGCGAGAACAGCAGAATTCGACAACTGGATTTTCATCTGAATCTTAAGGGGAATGCTTTCAGATATGCTTCTACACATCGCTGTTAGGTTGCTTTGCCGGGATAATTTTACGTAGATTTTAGCCACATGTTGACCTCTCGGGGGGGGGCACTTATTGAGATGACTCCAAGAGCGTCTAGGAGAGCCCAGAATGACCTCCAAAATGGCTCAAAATACCTGGCCCGGCACAGAAACGGAAAGAGCTTCAGAAACAGAAACCAACATTACTCACACCACCGTTCGTACTGGGAGCCTTGGCGTTGAGAGCTTGTTACGTCATCCCTCGCTCGTGGGAGCCGTTGTGTTCAGAGATTGTTGCGTTTCCGCCCCTTCCTGAGCCTTGGCTGGGCCTTGGTGTCAGGAACTTGTTACGTCACCGCTCTCTCCTGGGAGCCTTGGTCTTATCAGCTTGTTGACGTCACCGTTCGCTCTTGGGAGCCTTGGTGTGAAGAGCTTTTTGCGTTACCGATCGCTCTCTATTTGGCGTCTCTGGGCCTTCTTGGGAATTCTATTGGTGTAGAGCCCTTTTGGAGGCCTCTTGGGGGCCTCTTGGGGGTCTGTGGGGGCCTCCTGGGAGCGTCTTGGGTCGAAAGGCTAGACTTTCGGGTTCGTGGTCCCCCTCTTGGGGCCGTCTTGGGGCCCTCTTGGGCCGTCTTGGGCGCCTCCTGGGCCGTCTTGGCGCCCCCTTGGGCCGTGTAGGGGGGCCTCTTGGGAGCCTCTTGGGCCGTCTTGGGGCGGTCTTGGGGGCCTCTTGGGCCGTCGCCAACGCCGTGAAGGCCGCAAAGCAGCGTATGCTAAAAATGCACGCTTCCCCATAGAAAATCTAAGATGTTGGTCTCCCGAT
>CAUYUJ010015579.1:121789-146789 GCA_963575745.1 Prorocentrum cordatum | reverse complement strand
GGCATCATCGCCGAGCCCGAGGACAGCGGCGGGCACTGGAGCGCGAAGCTCCGCTGCGTGCTCGCGACGGAGGGCCTCCCACCGATGGGGAGGAGCGGAGGAGGGAGGGGGAAGAAGGGAAGGGGTAGGAAGGGAACGGTGCGGAAAGCGGGGAAAGGGGGGGGGGAGGGGGGGGAAGCAGGGAGGGGGAGGGATGGGGGGATTGGGGGGGATTGGGGGATGGGGGGAATGGGGAGAATAGGGGGGGGGCTGGGGGAGGGCGGGGGGGAGGGAGAGACCGAGGAAGCGAAAGGATCGGAAGGGGAGGGGGAAACGAGAGGAGGAGAGGGGAGGGGGGGGACGAGGAAGGGGAGGAGTAGCACAGGAGGGGCGGGCGGCCGCGGTCGCGCGCCCGCCGCGCCTCCTGCGCGAGGCGCCCCTCGGCCTCCGCGTGGGCAGCCCTCGAGGCGGCCAGCAACGCCTGGGGCCGGCGCGAAACAAAAAACACATCGGCGGAGAGCTGGGCCCTGCCTCCGAGCCCCCGAGGCGGCCACGGCGGCGGCGGCGGGCCGCGCGCCTCCGCCTCCGCCTCGCGCGCTGGGCGCGCCATCGCCCGCGCCTCGGCGAGGCGCAGCCCCGCGGCGGCGGCGGCGCGCGCCTGAGCGCGCGCGCGCGCGCCGGTGACGGCGGTGACAGCAGCCGCCGCCGCCGCCGTGGTCGTGGTCGTGGTCGCGGTCCTCCCCTAAGATGCGAGCCCTGCCATATTTTTCACTCTGGGCGTTTTGGTCCAATTTCGGGCCCCAGGACCATCGTAGACCGATCCGGCTCGAGAAATGCAGCAGAAAGATGGGGTCTGGGGCTCTGGTGATGATTTTTCGCGATGCTGAAACTTTTTCGCAGCGTGGGATCTCGGGACCTCCCCTCCCACCCCTCCAGGTGCCCCACCTCGTTCGACCTCGGCTCTGGCTCGTCTGGAACGCGGCCTGACGCTGTCGCCGCCGTCGTGATCATGGTCGTGGTCGTCACTCGGCTGCACGCAGGAGCGACTCTGGGCAAGAGTGACCTTTGGTGCGCAGCTTGCCGATCGTGCCGGCTTGCGTGCTTGGGTTCTGATTCCCCCACCCCCCGCCCCCCGGAAGCCGCGCACCAAAGGACACCGTGGCGAAGGGTCGCTCTTGCGTGCAGCCGACTTGTCCTCATCCCCCCCAGTCCGCTTCCTCCGCGGCCTGCCTCTCCCTCCCTCACTCCTGGGCACTCCTCCCCGTGCGGCCTGGGCTTTGGAGCGCCTGGGAGGCGGCCCAGGGTGCGGACAGATCGCGCACTTCTGACCCTGAAGCTTGCAATTCCACCAGCTCTCTGGGAGTAGGTGGTCTAACGAGTTCGTTGTTTCCTCTTGCACAAGCCCTCTTCCCTGCGGGGAGAAGATAGCTCATAGCCGAAAGATGGCTCAAGATGACTTCCAACATGCCTCCAAGAGGCCCAAAGAGGGCCACAAGACGGTTCCTAGTGCATTCAGAACCCTCCCAGGACGCCCAAGAGGCCAATATCCAGCAAATACCGATGGGGAATCAATGATTGATGCCTTTTCGCCGTTGCGCTTCCGATGCACTTCTGAGGCCTCAAGATGAGCTAGATGGCCCAAAAGAGCAGCATGAGGGGCCCAAGATGCCTCACACAAGCACCCGAGAGCGCCCAAAGAGCGCCCCAAGAGGGCCCCAAGAGGGCCCCCGAAGGCGAATTTGAAGGCCCCAGAGGGGAGGGAAACTATGGGACCCCCCCTCCTTTGACCGACAGCCTCCAAGATAGCCTCAAGAGGCGCCCCAAGAGCATCCCAACAGCGTCACACGAGGGCCCCAAGAGGCGGTTTGCCTCCTCCTCCTCCTCCTCCTCCTCCTCCTCCTCCTCCTCCTCCTCCTCCTCATGATCATCATCATCAGCATCATCAGCATCATCATCATCATCATCATCATCATCATCATCATCATCATCATCAGCATCATCATCATCAGCATCATCATCATCATCATCATCATCATCATCATCATCATCATCATCATCATCATCAGCATCATCATCATCAGCAGCAGCATCATCATCAGCATCAGCATCAGCATCAGCAGCATCATCATCATCCTCCATCATCAGCATCATCATCATCATCATCATCATCATCATCATCATCATTATCATCATCATCATCATCATCATCATCATCATCATCATCATCATCATCATCATCATCATCATCATCATCATCATCATCATCATCATACTACTACTACTACTACTACTACTACTACTACTACTACTACTACCCCTCCTCGAGGCCGGGGGATTGTGAAGCCCCTCGCCGTTCTCGTATGGTTGTTCCCAACCATCCTGTGGTGTTGGGTCCTCGTTTTGAAGGGACAGCGCCCCGCGTTCCTTCCTCCTCCCGCTGCCCCCTCCCTCCTCCTCGCATCATCGTCATCAACATCAACATCAACATCATCATCATCATCATCACCATCATCATCATCACCATTATCATCACCATCATCAACATCATCATCCTCATCATTACCAGCATCGAAATAATAATAATCATAATAATAATCATAAGAATCAGAATCATCATCACCACCATCATCATCATCACCACCAGCATCAGCAACATCATCATCACCATCATCGCCACCATCACCATCACCATCATCATCATCAGCATCACCATCATCATCATCATCATCATCATCATCATCATCATCACCGATCTCGGCACCGCCCCATTTTGGTAGAGGATCGTGGCCCCATAGGAGCTCCACCGAAGGCGCCAGTAGCAAACTTAACATGGCGGCCTCGGGCCATTTCGGCACACCCCGCACGAGGATCGTGGCCCCATAGGAGCTCCACCGAAGGCGCCAGTAGCAAAGTTCGCAGGGCGGCCTCGGGCCATTTCGGCACACCCCTCACAAGGACCGTGACCCCATAGGAGCTCCACCGAAGGCGCCAGTAGCAAAGTTCGCATGGCGGCCTCGGGCCATTTCGGCACACCTGTCACAAGGATCGTGGCCCCATAGGAGCTCCACCGATGGCGTCAGTGGCAAAGTTCGCAGGGCGGCCTCGGGCCATTTCGGCACACCCCTCACAAGGACCGTAGCCCCATAGGAGCTCCACCGAAGGCGCCACTAGCAAAGTTCGCAGGGCGGCCCCGGGAAATTTCGGCACACCCCTCACGAGGATCGTGCCCCAATAGGAGCTCCACCGAAGGCGCCAATAGCGAAGTTCGCATGGCGGCCCCGGGCCATGTCGGCACACCCCTCACGAGGATCGTGGCCCCATAGAAGCTCCACCCAAGGCCCCAGTAGCAAACCTCGCACGGCGGCCTCGGGCCATTTCGGCAACACCCCGCACGAGAATCGTGGCCCCATATAAGCTCCACCGAAAGCGCCTGTAGCAAAGCTCGCATCGGCACACCCCTCACGAGGATCGTGGCCCCATAGAGCTCCACCGAAGGCACCACTAGAAAAGTTCACATGGCGGCCTCGGGCCATTATGACACCCCTCACGAGGATCGTGGTCACATTGAAGCCCCACCGATGGCGCCAGTGGCAAAGTTCGCATGGCGGCCTCGGGCCATTTCGGAACATTTCTCAAGAGGATCGTGGCCCCATAGGAGCTCCACCGAAGGCGCCAGTAGCAAAGTTCGCATGGCGGCCTCGGGCCATATCGGCACACCCCTCACGAGGATCGTGGCCCCATAGGAACTCCACCGAAGGCGCCAGTAGCAAAGTTCGCATGGCGGCCTCAGGCCATTTCGGCACACCCCTCACGAGGATCGTGGCCCCATAGGAGATCCACCGAAGGCGCCAATAGCAGAGTTTGCACGGCGGCCTCGGGCCATGTCGGCACACCCCTCACGAGGATCGTGGCCCCATATGATCTCCACCGAAAGCGCCAGTAGCAAAGTTCGCACGGCGGCCTCGGGCCATGTCGGGACACACCTCACAGAGATCGTGGCCTCACATAGCGGCCTCGGGCCATTTCGGCACACCCCTCACGAGGATCGTGGCCCCATAGAGCTCCACCGAAGGCGCCAGTAGCGAAGTTCGCATGGCGGCCCCGGGCCATGTCGGCACACCCCTCACGAGGATTGTGGCCCCATAGGAGCTCCACCGAAAGCGCAGTAGCAAAGTTCGCACGGCGGCCTCGGGCCATGTCGGGACACACCTCACGGGGATCGTGGCCTCACATGGCGGCCTCGGGCCATTTCGGCACACCCCGCACGAGGATCGTGGCCCCATAGGAGCTCCACCGAAGGCGCCAGCAGCGAAGTTCGCATGGCGGCCCCGGGCCATTTCGGAACACCCCTCACGAGGATCGTAGCCCCATAGGAGCTCCACCGAAGGCGCCAATAGAAAAGTTCGCATGGCGGCCTCGGGCCACTTCGGCACACCCCTCACGAGGATCGTGGCCCCATATGAGCTCCACCGAAGGCGCCAGTGGCAAAGTTCGCATGGCGGCCTCGGGCCGCTGGGCTTCTGGGCGCGGATGGAGAAGTACGCGAGCGCGCCCTTCGTGGACGACCTCAAACGCCACGACGAGAGCCCCACAGGGGACCTCGCGGGCAAGCTGGCGTCCATCGAGCCTCGCACGTCGGAGCCGCTCACGTTCCGCACCTCCAAGGTCGCCCGAACGGGCTTCCCGTTCTCGCACGGCAGGGTCATCACCACGGCGGCGTGCCAGGGGCGCGCCACGCGCGAAGGCGACGGGGCGAAGGAACACCGCTCTGGGGCAGTTTACGGCCAGACCTGCTGGGCGCGAGCAGTCCGCAACCAGACCTCCTCCCGGTCTGTGGACTCCCGCCCTGAGCCGTCGGCTGCCCGGCGCGCTGCCCCCCTGGCCGACATTGCTCAAGCGCGATCCTGGACTGCGGCCGCAACGAGGTCGGGAACGGCAAGAAGGAGGAGGACGACTGGTGGCTGGAGTCATACGCCCTGCTCTCGCGCGCCACGCGCCACGAGGACCTCCTGCTCATACGGGCGCCGCGCATCGAGTTCTTCCTGGCGGGGCCGCCGGAGGGCTGGCAGAAGCAGCTGGAGCAGCTTGCGGCGCGCACGAAGCGGCGCAGAAGGGAGGCGACGGCCCTCGCTGGGGAGCTGGGCTCCACGGAGTTTATCCGCGAGGCTTGACCTGAGGAGTGGCCCGCCCGAGCCTCGCCGTCTCTCGACGGCCTGACTGTTCGGCCTCGCGGCGCGGGCGACCCGCGCGCGTCGCTGGGACCCTCTCGGGGCGACCAGCGCGCGTCGCGGGAACTCCATGCTGCGTTCTGCCCAGCGCCTCGCTCGCCCCCGTCGTCGCTCTGCCCAACGGGCACAGCCTTGCCCGCTATCAGCCAGTTTGCTCGCTCTCTCTGCTCCGCGCAGCGGACGACCCGCGCGCGTCGCCGAGACCCCTTTCAGGGCGACCAGCGCGCGTCGCGGAGACTCCGTGCGGCGCCGCGCCCGCAGCCTGGGACATGGGCGCGCGCGGGCAAAGAGGGAGAAAACGAACGGGAAGGAAGCGGGCGCGATCCTCGCGAGGGGTGCGCCGACATGGGCGTCGACATTGATGCACGTAGACTCACGCGCGCGCAGACTCATCCACAGTCAGACTCAATCGCGTTGAGACTTACCCGCTCTCAATCTCCCGCGCTCAGACCGACCGTCTTTGTTCGCATTGCACACCCCGCCACGCATTTCGGCACGCCCCTCACACGGCTCGTGGCCCCATAGGGAGCGCGGGCGAAGATGATATTCAGAATTGCGGTATTCACAACTGCATATGGTTGGGTCCTTCGCCAGCCGAATTATCGAGTGGAACGCTCCTTCACCCTTCACGTTGATTTATTGTTTGTCAATTTTGTTTTTGCCGTGATCCCCTCATAGTGTTCTTTTCTCGCAATACCTCTCTCTCGTATTATCGTTCTCTCTCTCTCTCTCTCTCTCGATGTCTCTCTCTGTCAATATGTTGCACCAGGCCATGTATCGCCAACCAATGCAATGCCAATGGGAGAACCCTTTCGTTCGGTGGATTTCAATCAGATGATGTCATTACGAATGCTTCTTCGGGGGATTTCAATAGGAATGCTTACGTGGAGGGTGACGGTAGTGATCCTCATTTGGAGATGTTCGGTAGGAGTCCTTCTTGTGGGAGGACTCAATAAGAATCCATCTTGTGAAGGGTTTCAGTAGGAGTCCGTCTGCGGAGGGGGCCAATTGGACTCGCCAGCGCAATGCCAGCGCAATGCCAAAGCAGTGTCATCGCAATGCCAAACCAATGCCAAGGCGATCCCAATCCAATGGCAATGCAATGCCATACGGGGTGTATTCTTCTGGTACATTCAAAAAGGAATCCAACCTGTGGGGGGTTTCGATTGGAAACCTTCTGGGCTGTCAAAAAGATCTCTTCTTGTGAAAGGTGTCAATAGGAACCGTTATGTGGGGGGAGCCATTAGAACTCGCCAGCGCAGTCCCGAAGCAGTGCCAACGCAATGCCAAACCAATGCCAAGGCGATAACAATGCAATGCCAATATAGCGCCAATGGGGGGGAATCGTATGTGGTAGATTCAATCGCAACCTTTCTGAAAAACCCTTCTGTGGATAATGCCATCCACAGAGGGAACTACCCTTCTTCGGGGGATTTCAATTGGAAGCCTTCAGTGGGAAGCTTCGCATGGAACCCTTCTGAAGAGGAGTTCAATGTGGATCCTCATTGTGGGGGGGATCCAAAAGGCATCCTTCATGCGGGGTGTTCACTTGGAATCCTTCTGCGCAGTGTTTGCTCAGGACTCGCCAGCGCAATGCCAGCGCAACGCCAACGCACTGCCATAGCAATGCCAACGCAACGCCCATCCGATACCTTGTCAAACCAATGCCAATGCAATGCCGATGGCGGGATTCCTGTCTTTCAACAGCTTTCGATAGGAATCCTTACGTGAATGGTTTGGTTACGGATCCTTTTTCGGTAAATGTCGATAGGAATCCTCCTGTGGAGGGTTTCGATTGGAATCCTTCTGCGGAGGTGTCACTATGAATCGTTCGTGTGGGGGACTTTCAAGAGGACCGATCCCTTCTTGTGGAAGGTTTTACTACGAGTCCTGGTGTGGGGGGATCCATTAGAACTCGCCAGCGCAATGCCAACGCAATGCCAAACCAATGCCAAGGCGATCTCAATGTAATGCCAGTGCAACGCCCATGGGGGAAATCGTGCGTGGTCGGTCTCAGTTGGAATCCTTATATGGAGGGCTTCGCATTGAATCCTTCCGTGAGGAAGTTCAATATGAGCCCCTCTTGTGGAATGATTCAATCAGAATCCTTATTGTGGGGGTTCAATAGGAATCATTATGCGAAAGGAGGCGTTGGAACTTGAAAGCGCAATGCCAACACAATGCCAACGAAGTGCCAGCGCAATGCCAGACCAATGCCAAGGCGATCCAAACCCAATGCCAAAGCAGTGTCAATTGGGGACATCATTTGTGGCAGATTTCAATAGGAACCCGTTTATGGGGGACTTCGCATGGAATTCTTCCTTGGAGGCTGTCAATATGAACCCTTTTTGTAGAGGGTTTCAATCGGAGTCCTGCTTGTAGAGGGCTTCAATAGGAGTCCTTCTGTGGAGGGTTCTAGTAGGACTCGCCAGCGCAATGCTTGTGAAATGCAAGCGCAATTCCAACGCACTGCCAAGCGCAATGCCAATGCAATGCCAATGCAATGCCAAAACATTGCCAATCCAATGCCAATGCAATGCCAATGGGGGGGTCTCTCTTTCGAAGCATCTCAGTAGCAATATTTCTGCGTGTGATTTCACGACTGCCCTCGTCAAAATGAACTTCAAAAATGGCGACCGCGCCCCTGCGATGTCGCCCCCGACCAGGCGATGGGCCCCGTGCCACGTGGGCCCAGACAGGTGGATGAGAAGGAGGAGTAGGAGAACAAAGAGGAGGAGGAGGAGGAGGACCACGACGACGAGGATGAGGTCGAGGAGCGCGTGGAAGGGAATGGGGGCGGAGGAGGAGGAGGAGGAATTCCCTCTGCCCCCCACCACCAAAAAAAGGGGAGGGGCGGGGGCCCGCCCTGATTTTTTTGGGGGGGCACACCAGAAAACTAAAAACGGCATTGATTCTGTTTGGGCGGAGGAGGAGGAGGAGGAGGAATTTCCTCTGCCCCCTCCCCCCCCCGGGCGGGGGGGCGCCCATGTTTTTGGGCGGGCACATCAAAGAACGAAAAACTGCATTGACTCTTTTAAGGAGGAGAAGGAGGAGGAGGAGCAGGAGGAGGAGGGAGAGGAATACCCTCTGCCCCCCCCCAAAAAAAAAAACGGGGAGGGGCGGGGGCCCGCCCATTTTTTGGGGGGGCACATCAAAAAACGAAAAACTGCATTGATTCCCCAATCAGAGCTTGCCTCTGTAGGGGTCCTAGCGGATTAAAGGGTTAGGTGAGGTTTGTCGCCGATTTCGGTGGCCGGGCCCGGGTGCCCGGTTGCCCAGGTGCCCCGCGGTGCCCGGGTGCCCGGTTGGCCGGTGAGGTGCGTGGCCGATTTCGGTGGCCGTGCCCGGGTGCCCGGGTGCCCGGGTGCCCGGGGGTGCCCGGGTGCCCGGGGGTGCCCAATAGCCCAATAGCCCAGTAGCCCTATAGCCCTATAGCCCTGTAGCCCTACAGCCCTACAGCCCTACAGCCGTATAGCACTATGGCCCTATAGCCCTAGAGCCCTAGAGCCCTATAGCTCTAGAGCCCTATAGCCCCATAGCCCTATAGCTCTATAGCTCTATAGCCCTATAACCCTATGGTTCTATAGCCCCTATAGCCCAATAGCCCTATATCACTATACCCCTATAGCCATATAGCCCATATAGCCCCATTGCCCCAACAAAAATCTGATTGGGGCTTTTCTCTGGTATCATTCTTTTAAAGGGAGGAGGAGGAGGAGGAGGAGAGGAGGAGGAGGAGGAGGAGGAGGAGGAAAGAAGAGGACGAAGGAGGGGGAGAGAAGAGGACGCCACAGAGCACACAGAGCATTGAAAGACACACGCGCGAATCCAGTGCGAAAGCCTCGCGCGCGCGCCTTCGACCCCGAAGGGCTCCACAATCCAACCGTTCTCTCCTCCTCCTCCTCCTCCTCCTCCTCCTCCTCCTCCTCCTCCTCCTCCTCCTCCTGCTCCACCTCCTCCTCCTCCCCCCCCGCGGGCCCCAGGGATGGCACGAAGAGCTCCTCAAAGGCCACCCCCTTGCTTCCAGAGATCTCCATGTGCATCCTGGTTGCCCGCTTTGTTTTACTATACATGTCTCTTCGTCCCTCTTCCTGTCAGCCCTTATGGGCCGGGTCTCTGAACGGGCTGGTGGGGATACGCGAAGAGTGAAGAACTTGCAACAGCCTCAAAGATGGAGAGAGTGGTCAAAATGTGGCTATCGCAGTAGCGCCGCGCACAGTGGTTTTGCCATAAGACTCTTGCAACAGCTGCACGAATGGAGGGGCATCCTTTTCAAAATGTGGCTCTCGCCGTAGCGCCACACACACACACACACTCGCTGCAAAACGTTACAACAAGCTCGTCAAGGATGCGGATGCAAAATAAAATGTGGCTCTCGCCCTCGCGCCCAGACATTCGCCTCGCAGCAACTTCACGCAAGGCGCGCGGCCGCCGCCGAAGCGGCTGGCCAGGAGGCGGCGCGCCTCCTGCAGCTCGCCGCGCAGCTCTTCCGACAGCTGGCGCCCCCGCGCTGCCGCCGCCGCCTCTGCGCGCGCGCCCTCGGCGAGGCGCTCCTCGGGCAGGGGGGGGGGCGGGCAGGAGCGGCCAGCACCGCATCGCGAAATCGGCTCGGGTCGGAACACGCATCGCATCGGCCTGCAGCGGCATCGAACCGAATCGTGCCCGGCGGAGTGGGAATCGAATGGGATCGGCCAGATCGAAGTGGCCCTGAGGGCGGGGCGGCCGCGGCGGGCATCTGCGGCGGCCCCTCGGCAGGCGCAGCCGGGGGGCGTTCCACCACGACGCGCCCTGCAGGTCATCGTGCTGCCGTGAGGCACGCTCACGTTCGACGGCGCGCCCAAGGGGGCATGAAAGCATGAAAACCGCCCCCCGCACCCCACATGAGGGACTTTCTACCAACCAGACCGCGCGCGCGGGGCCCCCTCTGCGGCAGCTGGCAATGGCCAATGGCCTCGCTTACAGGGCGCCCACACCTACGCACATTCGCCAGAATTGTAAAACGTTGACACATTCAACCCGTTGTCGTGGGGGCTGGGGTCGGTTTCCCACTGTTCAGGGAAACGAGAGGGGGCAAACCCTCTCAGGAGGCTGCGGAGCGTCTGACCCTCCGGCATCCTCAGAAGCCCTGCGTGTCTTCGGAAAATGCTGAGAGAAAGCTTCTGAGCCGTCTGAGATGGCCCGCCCGGCCCGCCGACCCTCGGCAGGCCGCTCCACCACGACGCGGCCCTGCAGGTCATGGCGCTGCCGTGGGGAGCGCCCACTCGGGAACGAATTCAGACGAGGCCAGGTCCGGAACAGGATCGGACGGGGGCAAATCGGGGATCTCTGAGATCCGGCGGGCCAGGACGTTGTTATCGGGCGCCGCGGCCGTTCTGGAGCGCTCCGGGACGGTCTCAGAGCGTTCTGGGACGCTCTGGAGCAGTGCATCCTGGTCCTAGCCCCGCCTGACTCACTACGACGCGGCCCTGCAGGTCATCGTGCTGCCGCGAGGAACGCGAACTGAGGAACGAGTCTCTGCTTGGACCCCAAGAGGCGCCTGGCTGCACGAGGGGCGCTTGAGGGACAACCAGGGAAGGGCACGAGAAACAGCGAGCCCCTTCCGAACCCGAACTGCTCCGTACTTTGGCGCTTTGGCCGTGTGTTCTCCTTCTTGAAAGATCGCACCGCATCGGCGATGCATCGCCGATGCACCAGCGACGCTGGGGCAGAAAAGGTCGGACTCCTTACCGCGCCGCATCAACGATGCGTTGGCGATGGGGCGCGATCATCCGACCCCGTCTGCTCTGGCCCCGTCTGGGAGGCATGGATCCGACGCGCCGTACTTGTTCTCCCCTCCTTCTCCTGTCAGAGGGAGCCAGAGCGACGGGCAGGTCGTCCAGTGTGGGCGCAGGCGCTCTTGAGAATGTATAGGCACCTCTTTGGGCCTCTTGGGAGGATTTTGCTGGACTCTCTTCGGTCCCTCCTGGGGTCGCCCCAAAGCCCTCCAGAGGCGATGCCGAGACGAGGGCCCAACTACTGAGTAAAAGCCTGGGAAGGATCGAGCGGGAGCGTTGTGGTAGGGGGGCGGCTCGCCACGCCGAGGCGAGAGCGCCTCCCCTGAACGGAAATCGGTGAAGTGTTGATTGAGCGGGAGCGCTCGTTTTTGTTGGAGCGATGTTGAGGGCGGCAAACAGGCGTGCCAGTCCTGAGCAAAACATTGCGAGATATCGAATGGAAGCGTTGTTGTAGGGAGAGCGGTTTGCAACGCCGAGACGTGAACCCCACTCCTGAGCAAACGCGAGGCAATACGGAGCATGAGCGCTGGTTTGGTTGGAGGGCCAGTGTTCGGCAGCGAGCAAGAGCGCCAGTCCTGGTCCAAAAACGAGGCAGCCTCGAGCGGGAGCGTTGTCATTGTAAGGGGGACGGTTTGCGGCGCCGAGGCGGAAGCTCCTCTCCTGAGGAAAAAGCGAAAAAGAAGATCTAGCAACAGTGCTGGTGTGGGAAGCCCCGTTTCATCCCTGAGTAGACCAGGAGGAACATGTCTCGAGCGGGAACGTTGTTATTGTTATTGTTATGTTGCGGCGCCGAGGCAAGAATGCCACTCCGTAGTAAAAGCGAGGAATCGAGCGGGAGCGCTGGTTGTGGTAGAGGGCCTCTTTTCGGCGACAAGCAAGGGTGCAAGTCATGGGTAAAGAATAACGAAGTCTCGAGCGGAAGCGTTCCTGCTGCTTGGGAGACGGAATCGGAACAACCGGAAAACGCTTGATCGTCTTTTCGCTTTCAAAGAAAATATAGCCAGCGCTGAGGCGAGAGCGCCAGGGCGCTTAGGACCTAGGGAGGGGCTCAACAACGATAACGTTGGGCGAGAAAGACTCAACAACGACGACGACAACGACGACGACGACGACGCCGACGACGACGACGACGACGACGAGACGAGCGCAGCCTGAGAGAAGGCGAGGAGGCCAGGCGGCGCGCTCGGTCCTCCACGCTCGCGGCCTCCGCCCGCAGCTGTTCGAGCGCCCTCCGCGCCTCCGCCTCTCGGCGCCCCGCTGGTGGGAGAGCGTGAACGGCGACGGCGGCGGCGGCGGAGACGACGACGACGCCGACGACGACGACGACGACGACAACGACGACCATACCACGACCGAAAGCAGCCGCTGTTCGGCAGGCGACTTTTTGCCTTGAACGAGAAACGCCAACGGCGAAACCGACAGCGCGTCCAGCTCAAAATGGGCAGGAATTGCTGCTGGCATTCGTCCAATAGTTGCCGTACCAATTCTGATACTTCTCACTGGTTGAATTCGGAATCTAACCCGGGCCCCCGGTGGCCGTTCACGATCTGGGCACCCCTGGAAACCCCCCGACGAGACACAGCCGCGGGAAAGCATCCCGAGGCTGAAAGATCGGAGACGGACGAAGGACGAAGGACGAAGGACGACGACGGCGACGACGACGGCGACGACGACGGCGACGACGGCGACGACGACGACGGTCACGAATACCACGGACGACGACGGCGACGGCGACGACGACCAGGAGCCTCCTGCGGTTCCGGCTCGGCCCGCGGCCCGCCAGGCAGCGGCCACGGCGGCAGCTCCGGGCGGGCGCCGAGGGCGCCTTCGGCGGCGCCTTGGCCGGAAGCGGCGGGCGGCGGCGGCTGCGGCGGTGGGTCGACGGGCGGGCGGCTCTCCCCGAGAGGAAGGCCGGAGCAGGAGGGGACGGGAGGAGGGGGAGGGGGGAGAGGACAAGCGAGGTGCGCTCGCGTCATATCTGACGTCCTACCCTCCCCCCATCCCTTACCATGGCAAAGATATCGTCTCTACTCGCACAGTAGGATGTCGAGCAGGTAAATGATCGCGAGAGGGCACACGATGCACGGTATGGCATGGCATGGCCTTGAAGTGCACGGCAGAGCGTAGCATGCCATAGCATAGCGTAGCATTGCGCAGTAAAGCGTCGCATCACAAAGCATAGCAACGCAAAGCCTGGCATCGCACAGCGGCGCAGAACACAACACCGCACAGCATCGCGCCTGGCGGATCGCCGCAGGCGGGCCGCGGCGGCCCGAGCGAAGGCAGCCCTGCCTCTTTCTGCGCCCTTTGTACAGTGGTACACACTGCGCAAGGTATCTATATATAGAGAGAGAGAGAGGGCAGCTGATCAGGGGAAAAAGGGGCACAGGGATAAATGCACACAAAATTCAGACCAGTCTCAAACCGAGCGGGAAAGAACGGGAGATGGGCCCTCAGAGGACGGGTAACACAATCACAAGTGACTATATGCAATAGTTTGTTTTGTCCAGGCCCGCTACAATAGGGGCACTCTTTAGTGGGCCCTCTAAACCTGCCAGCGGTACACCACGAGTTGCTGACCGCTTTCGGGCAAGAGGAAGCGAGGAAGAGCGGGGCGAGGTCACCAACTCGGATCAGGAACAAAAAGACCTTGTCTGCATCTGCACGCGGGGTCTGCAGGAAGAAATGAGACAACCTGTCGAAAAGAAACTGATGGGGATAATATTTTCTATTACATAACAGGGCGCGCTCAGCTTTGTGTTGACACCGGGGATATCCAAATTCGGGGGCTCGCGGGATCTGCTTCATGAATGCATAGTTGTTCCAGGTAGACACGGTGATGCTTTTCTGCCACCAGGGGTTCACTGCGCGCGTGATCTGGCATTCGTCCGAGTCGGCGAAGGATGACAATCGCTCCACGACCTGATGGAATGCACGAGAGGTCGTGGCAGCACGGAACATGGCGGCATGGGCAGCAGCTTCGAATTCTCTTGCTCCAATGTTACAGCCGAGGGTCTTCAAGTTTCGAATAAGATCGGAAGGGGTCGCATTGCGGGGCCCACTGGAGAGGATATGGAGGGACTTGTCCTCGGCAGCAAGAGCGAAGGCGGATGGAAAGTGGAATTGGGAGACATGGGCGAGGACGGTGATGGCATACGTATTGCATCGAGCGGTAGATTTGAGAAGACCAAGTCCAAGCCCTAGGACACCACGACTCCGCTCGAGACATTCGGCGGCAGGCGCGACCCAACTCTCCTGAAAACCCCCAGGTCCGACAACAATGCCCAAATACTTGGCGGCGTGCTTAAAGATGAACCCGCCCTGCGGGATGCCACGCTGCCGAAGACGACGAGAAAACTCGTCATTCGTCACCGGGTGAACCAAGACAACGATGGTTTTGGCGGCGCTCGCGTGCAAGCCCGCAGCGCGGGCGGCCAGCCCCCACGCGGGCAAGACGATAACCGGGGCGGCAAAAATGTCGGAGCTGGCTACTCCTGCGTCGTCTGCGAATACCCCCCGCCCCCCTGTGGCGGCAAAATAAACTGCATGTATCTCAAGAATGGGTCGACACCGAGACAAAGGAGCGACCCCGCCAATGGACAACGTTGTTTGATGCCCCCGCGGGCCCAGAAACCAGCATCGCGGATCCCACAGAAATTGATGCCGACCCAGACGCGATGAAACAACTTCCGAACGGCGGAGATGATAAACGACGGCACGCCCATGCCTCCCAAGACCCACCAGAGCATGGAGTGGAGGATGCTGGGGAAGGCGGCACGAACATCGAAGAAGGCGAACCCAGTAGATAAGAAACCCACTTGGCAGTGCCATTGGAGCGCCCAGGATTCGAGGTCCAGGAGGTTGTCGTTCATTTCTATTTCTCACGAAACCCCTGAGTTCACTGATGGCCGTTTCGCAACAGAGCTGTGAGAACGAGTGAACGAGGGTTCCGAAGATCAACTTATTTGTCACTGTTGGAGAGGGCAATAGGTCTAGTAACCTCGGGCTTCCGATAAACACCACTGATCTCATCATCGTCGTCAACGCCACTGGCCAAGAAGACGGCCTGGCACAAGTTGCAGTCGCTGGACAGGCCACCACCGCACAGTAGGGATAGGTAAAGGTCGTGAAGTAACCGGAGGCCAATGGGACCTGGTTTTATCCAGCCAGAACACGGGATACCGTCGGGGCCGACTCTAGAATCGCGAGCCTTAGCGGCACGCCCACAAAATTCATCGACACTGATTTCCCGGAAAATGTGACCAGGTGCGGGAACAACATGTTGTCTGAGCTGCTCACGGGCCTCTGGACGGCCGCCTTCCAAGCTACGAACCTCCCCCCAATGGGCAACAGGGCGGTCGGCAGCGCGATTCTGATCCGAAAAGTGTTTTCCCGAGGGGTCAGTGACCGAAGCAAGCGCCACGCGACGATTGGCTCCAGACCAGGCGGACATATATTCTCTAAGACACTGCTGCGCAGAAGACTTCTTGTTAGGGTGCATGCGCGGGTATGCGTCGACTTCGTCGGTCATGCTCTGGAAGTTATCCGTGGCAAGACGGTCGAGCCATGCATAAAAACCTGCCATGTAAGTCCAGCAGGGTCCGGAGCGGTCAATGAAGCGTGCCAAATAGGGACAAGCACGGAGGGCCCTTCTCATTCGTGCAAGCGGACCGAACTGCATCGCCCGATGTGCAGCAAGAGTCAATGTAAGTTTCTCTGGCAAGGGTTCGGCCCCTCGCAACTCGTGGTCAGCTCTGACGATCTGAGCTGCTGCTCGGACATCATCTTTAAATACAAGCACAGCGAGAGCGGGATCGGGAGAAAGGAAGAACTTGCCCAAGGACTTGTTCCACGGCCCGGGGAAATGAAATCGGCCTGCATACCCAGGATGCAATTCGGCGAGGTCCTGAAGCCTGGAAGGGAGAGAGCGCAAGACAGACTGGAACGTGATATGATGGCCATTCTAGATCACAAACTGAACCAAGCGTGAGCGAGATGGCCTGCAGGACTATCAGCGACGCGCTAAACATGTCGGTGTATATTCTATATCATAGTGCAACAGATAGTATAGAACGCTTGTTACCATGAATATGGGCACGTCTGCGCGCGCATGCCGCCTGCGAAACTTCGGCGCGGCCAGGGAAACGACGAGCAAAAGACTTGGCGAGACCGCGAGTATGAAATGTAATGTCGCCGCCGATCTGGGCGCGCCCTTCACCGAGAGCGCAGAAAGTGAAGTCGCCCAGGAGGAGAAAGGCGCCATGCGTGGGAGACAGAGAACGGGACTCGATGAATCGGAGTATGTGTTGACGAGTGGAGACGGGAAGACTGGGATCGATATGCGCATTAATAATCTGCGCAGCGCCATGCTGCCCTCGCAGCACAAGCTCGCGAGACCGACCCGCCGAAGTACACGACGTTGAATATCGCAAAAGCGGGAGGAGAACCGAGGATCGATAAGGAGAACATTCCCACCTTTGATGCCACAGCAAAAGAAAGTGCCGCAAGCGCGCAGACCCTCGGCCCCCCTTCTCAGATACTCCAGGCCCTCTTGAGAACCGCGCGTTTCTTGAAGAGCGATGGCGGCGCATTCCGGACTGAGTTTGCGGAGTTTCGACATCGCGTTGGCGATCGGCTGAATCGACGACATTCCACGTCGCCGAGAGGGTCTGCACATTCCACGTCGCGATAGAGAAATAGTCGGAGAACATGAAAGACTTGTCGGGCGGGGAAGAGCTGTCAAAGCTGTCAAAGCTGGCGCCAAAGATCATTCCCATCTCATCGTGGCTGCCCTGGAGGCGTCGAAAAAAATCAGGCTGTAAATCAGAACTCGGTTCGGGCGGGGTGGAGTCCTATTCCACGGCGGCTGCAACCGTGGCAGCGGCGGCGGTCGTGTCGACGCCGTGCTTGGCCAGGTTCTCGCTGCGCGGCTTGCATTCGAAATGGTTCCGATCCGTCGTCGAGAGCTCGATGAGGATGGAGAGGCAGTCGTCGTACCTCAGGTAGAGGATGCCTTTGAAGCCGTTGGAGCCGATGGCGTAGCCGCCCATACACGCGCCATCGCAGGGGCAAGAAATGTTTATCTTTCACTAGTCAGCCTGTATATTTTGTTTTACTGGCCCTCATGCCCACATGATCGCTGATCGCGATGAGGCCGACATCTGCGCGACGCGACGCCAAGTGTGCGAATCGACCGAGCTTGCGATTTGAAGGCGCGCCCAGAACGGCGTCGCACGACAATTGGACACCATGACCCGCCGCCTGCAGGAAAACCTTCAGGCGCCAATGGCGCTCTCTGGGCGGCCGGGAATCGCGGGGGGCTCCACGTCGGCCGAAACGCGCAGAGAAACGACACTGGGCGTCCGGCGAAACCCAGATCCCCAATCCGTCGCCGAGATGTCTCCACGAGCTTCCTCATCGACGCAAGTGGGCCCAATAGCTCCACGGGGCCCTCGGGAGAGCCAATAGGGGAACCCGAGGAAGAGCGCGACAGGCCCCGGGGGACGCCCGATACGCCCTAGAGCGAGCCCCCCGCAGAAGCACGCGAGGAACCACTCGCATCCGCCCCGGACAAGGACGCAACCCAGACCCGCGACCGGTGAAATGACAGATTTTGCGGTTTTGGCCCACCTAAAACAATAAAACCTCTTATTTCACCGATCCGGCCTGGCGGGGGTTCCAGGGGCGGACGCCGCGCGCGCCCTGAGGCGGCGAGCCGATCGACGCAGGGCCGCGCCCTCGCTTGAGCGCGCGCACCGATCTGCGGCGCGGCGCGCACATTCCTGCGCCTGAGGCGCGCGGAGATTAACGATGCACATATTCGTTCGGGCATGAAGATTCCCGTCGACATTGCCCGGCAGGCTTGCAATGCGCGCTGACTGAACGGGATCAAGCCGCGGCTATATAAGCACACGCGGCCTCATTGTCTGTTCGGGGGCCGCTCGAACCAACCGAAAGGCCGTTGCATCACTCGTCACGTCGCTTTCCATCAGCGAATGAAAATGCATCTACAGCGCGCGCGTCGTCCTCGAACCGAGCCGCATCTTGCGACGGCCGCGCTCGCTTGGCTTACGCGTTCCAAGGAGGCGGCGGGCAGCGAAACGAAGAGCGCGCCGTGTAATAATTCAATTGAGCGTCTGCGATCGAAAACCCAAACAACCAGTGAACGATAAATATCTGGTCCCGACATCGCGATTCATAGCGCTGGTGACGGCCTGCCGGAGACTGCCTGGATACTTGTTCTTGTTGCGGATCTCCGAGGACGCGTCGTAGCGGACGCGCAGGGTGATGGAGGCGCTGGTCGCCCGATCCTGGAACTGGATGCCCGCCACGCGGTGGTAGTCGATGAAGGCGGTGGCCGCCTCTTCGGTGCTGAACTTGATGCTGTAGGAGTTGTCGAGGTCGTATCCCCTGATCGTGGCGCCATCGGAGAGGTGAGAGGGAATCAAGCCGAGGAGGTTCTTGCCGTGCTCCTCGAGAGTGGCGCCGAGCATCGGGGAGACGAAACCGCCGACCCATACTTTGCAACGGTCACTGGAGGAGGCGTTGAGAGGATCTTCATGTCTGCAGTGGTGGTGCCCCGCGGTCTCGGAGCGGGAGCGCTTGACGCCTTGCGAGGACAGGCCGAAGGAATGCACGCTGCTGGCACTGGAACCTGCGGTACTGCAAAGGGAGGAGACCTTCGGCTCGAGCTGCAGGAACTTTGCCTGCAATTGGCCTTCGGCAACAGCAGCTATGCCCTTGGCTTCTAGGTTGTCCAGACGAGCGGTGATCGCGGCATTATGAACTGCCTGCTCCTCGAACTGGCTCTTGATCACTGAGATCTCAGCAATCGCCGTGTTGATTCCTGCGCGCTGCGATGAGAAGGTGGTGTTCGTACTGTCCATCTTCATGAGCACTTCCTTGATACCTTTTTCCATGGCTTCGGCTGCACATCCCGACATGGCGCTGACAAAATGTCGCGGAGAGAAAGATAGGGGTGTCCGCTCGGGCCCGACACCCGAATCGCTCACTGAAGTGAGCTGCCCGCTCGTGTGCAATCGCCCCAATCGCACTTGTTCCAAAATGGCACCGGAGGAAGAGGAGGAGGAGGAGGAGGAGGAGCAACAGCAGCAGGAGGATAACGAGCAGGAGGATGACAGGAGGAGCACGAGGAGAAGCAGGAAGGAGGAGGGAGGAGGCGGGAGGAGGAGGAGAGAGAGGAGGAAGAGGAGGAAGAAGAAGAGGAAGGGGAGGAGGAGAAAAAAAAAAGAGAAGAGGGAGGCAAGGTAGAGAGAAGGAAGGAAGAGAGGAGGGGGAGGAGGATGAAGAATGATGAGAGGGCAACCGGCGGTACCCTACGTGCCCTGGGCCCCTAGGGGTCGCTGCTTGCGCACAAATGCTGGCCAGGGAGACGTTGCATCACAATGGGAGCCGTGGTACCAGCCCCTCCTGACCCTCAAGGTGGCCTCCAGCATGCTCGATATGACAGGGATGGCTACTCGTCCACTGTCGCGTCTGTCGCGGCAACACACTGGATTGCGTCAAGCAGCTCCTCAACAAAGATAAAGACAACTGCATGGAGAAGCTAGCCGATGAACTAATGGCCACGACGGAAAACGACACCCCCGTCGAAAATCACATCAAAACCATCGCCACCACCACCACCACCACCATTCCCAGCATCATCATAATCATCATCAGCAGCAGCAGCATCAGCATCAGCATCAGCATCGTTAGCATCATCATCATCGTCGTCATCACCACCACCAACAACAGCGTCTTAGTCATCATCAACAGCATCACCATAATCCTCGCCACCATCGTTATCCTCGTCATCATAAAATCATCATCACAGTCATCGTCATCATCCTCGCCATCATCATCATCATCATCATCATCATCACCATCATCATCATCATCACCACCACCACCACCATCACAATCACCATCGCCATCACCATCACCATCACCATCACCTCTTCATCAACCCTCCTCGCAATCACCTCCTCCTCCTCCTCCGCCTCTTCATCCCTGCTCCGACGCCCAAGTCCCTCCTCCTCCTCCTCCTCCTGCTTCTCCTCCTCCTCCTCTCCTGAGTCGAGTGCAGTCTCACGTGAGTCGCTCGCTGGCTTCACACTCCTCACCTTCTCTTTTGTGGTGGGCGACGCGGTCGGACAACCTCCGAGAGCAACTCCCTCCACGTCGTCTACGCCCAACATTGTTGATCGTTCCCGCCAAGCTGCACGAGGCAAGGCAAGCACAGAGGTCAGGAGGCGGGCGGCCGCGTCGGCCGTGCCACCCCTCCTTCTCTTGTTGTTAGTATCCTCACTGTTCGCAGCATGAGTGTTCGTATGATTGTTCTGGCTGTTACCATTAGTGGTCGTAGTGTGCGTGCTCCTGTTATGTGATGCTCGTCTTCTCGTTATGATGGTTCTCAGTGTTGGTGCGGGTCGTAGTATTGTTACTAGTATTTGTACTACGAATTCTGCATAGTAGCAGTCATACTCTTAGAAGTGTTGTATTAGCGTTGGTAAGTTATCTTACGTGTACGATTGATCATGCGTTACTAGTGATAGTATCATCACGTATTGCTCATTTGCTTCTTAGTACGGCCGTTCTTATCAAGACTAGTGTTGTCCCTGCTCCTCCGCTCCCTCCTCCTCCTCCTCCTCCTCCTCCTCCTCCTCCTCCTCCTCCTCATGTTCCTCTCACTATTCCTCCTCCTCCTCTTCCTCCTCTTTCTCCTCTTCCGCTTGGCCCAGGCAGGCGCCCGCGGTCCCGCCAGCGCCGCCCCGCGAGCAGGCGGAGCCGGGCAGGGCCGTGGACGTGGAGGCGTCACTGAGCGGCGTCCTGGGGCTGAGAGAAAACGGAAGGGGGCTCCTGCACCCCCGCCCGCTCCTCCACCTCCTTCTCCTCCTCCTTATCCTCCTCCTCCTCCTCCTCGTCCTGCTCCTCAGCAGCATCAGCATCAACACTAGCATTCGCATCCGCATCAGTATCAACATCAGCATCAGCATCCTCATCATCCTCGTCAGTATCATCATCATCATCATCATCATCATCATCATCATCATCATCATCATCATCATCATCATCATCATCATCATCAGCATCGTCATCATCCTCATCATCATCATCAGCAGCAGAATCATCAGCATCATCAGCAGCATCATCATCATCGTCATCAGCATCGTCATCATCATCAGCATCATCATCAGCATCATCATCGTTGTCGTCGTCGTCGCCACCACATCACCACCATCAGCCGCCCTGCTTCTTGCCTCCTCCTGGGGCTCCTCCTCCACCTCATCCTCCTCCTCCTCCTCATCATCATCCCCCTCCGCATCCTCCTCCTTCTCATGGATACGCGGCCACATGGAAACGTTCCGCGCGGAACATCCGCGAAAATACTGCCCGTACCAACAGAGTCGCGGTCCAAGGGCCCGGCCCACGAGGCCGTGGATATGGATATGTTTAAGAGCCAAGATCTGTTATGAGGTCCGTGGGCGCAGCTGACGCATTTTGGTCCTCGAAGTACCTCTGGAGACCTCAAGAGGCCTGGAGAGACTTCTCGACACAGCAGCGTTACTTCGCCTCAACAGCCCGTCATCGAAAAAGAGGGAAGCAGCAGCATCAGTAAGAATGATAAGAAAAGGTGAGGGAGGAGCAGGAGGAAGACGAAGAGACTCGCTTCGGCACATCAAAACATGTGGGTACAGCTGGCTCGTATAAAGTACTAGGCGTCAGAGCTGAATGGACTGCGTCGCGTGGTTTCCTGCGCGATCGGAGCGGTGGAAAGACAACCAGGAAAACGCCTAGGTGGTGCGGAAAATGCAGCCAGAAAATGGTTGCCAACGTAGAACCCAGACATTGCATTATTGCACTCAGGATGTGTAGTGCACGTGATGCAAACAATGTGGTGCAATAGATGCGGCGAAATGTATGTGTAACCTATGTGGTGCAAGCTATGTAGTGCAATTAATCACTTGCCGAACTTGAAGTTGTCAACTCCACTGCTCGCGCAATCATCCCACCCACACACCCGCAATTTGGTTTGCAAAATATCTTAAGACCGTGACGGTGGGTACCAAATGGCACTTGGAAACGACAGCGACGCCGACGACGACAGCAACAACGACGACGACCACGCCGCCGACAACGACTACGACGACACCGACGACGTCTCCAACGACTTCGACGGCGCCGACAACGACGACGACGACGACGACGACACCGACGACGACGACGACGCCGACGCCGACGACATCCACGACGACGATGACAACGAAGACGACGATGACGACGCCGACGACGACGACAACGACGACACCGACGACGACGACGACGACGACGACGTCAACGACGCCGACGACGACGACGACGACGACGACGGCGGCGACGACGACGACGACGACGCCGACATCGACGACGACGATGACGACGACGACGCCGACGCCGACGACGACGACGAAGACGACGACGACGACGTCGCCAACGCAGACGACGACGAGGGAGGAGGGAGGACGACGACGGCGACAACGACGACAACGACGACGGCGACGAGGAGGGAGGGAGACGGCGACGACGCGAACGACGAAGAAGGAGGAAGGACGGCGACGCCGACGACGACTATGACGAGGGAGGAGGGAAGACGACGACGACGGCGACAACGACGACGACGACGACGGCGACGAAATAGGAGGCAAAACACATGCGGGACCGAGCACAGATATCGCTCCGGGGTCGTCTTGGAGCCCTCGGGGGCGTCTCAAGAGCGCCCCAAGAAGGCCAGAGAAGCAAGACGGCCGACGACGACGACGACGACGACGACGGCGACGACGACGACGCCGACGTCGACGACGACGACGAAGACGACGACGCCGACGCCGACGACGACGACGAAGACGACGACGACGACGACAGCGCCAGCGAAGACGACGACGAGGGAGGAGGGAGGACGACGACGGCGACAACGACGACAAAAGCGACAACGACGACAACGAGGGAGGAGGGAGGACGGCGACGACGCAAACGACGAAGGAGGAAGGACGGCGACGCCGACAACAACGACGAGGGAGGAGGGAAGTCGACGACGAGACGACGACGAAAACGACGACGACGACGACGACGGCGACGAAATAGGAGGGACGACAACGAGACGCCGACGACGGACGACGACGACGACGACGAGGGAGGAGGAGGAAGGACGACCACGGCGACAACGACGACGGAAACGACCACGACGCAAAAAAAAGGATGACGACGACGAACACGAGGAACAACACAGGACGACGTAGGCGACGACGACGACGACGCGGGAGGAGGGAGGACGGCGACGACGACGGACGACGACGACGACGACGACGCCGCAAGAGCGCGCGCGCACGCTTTTGTTGAAAATCCGTGTTGCGAAACCTCGTGTTTTTGTAGGTTTCTTGGACGCGCGCTTTTGAAATCCTTCCGAAACCGATGGGTGTTGAAGGATTTCGGCGTACGCGCGCGACGACGCGCGCGTCTGCACTTCGTCCCATTTTTTGCTGAGGATTCTCGCGACGGCACACGCGCAAGGGCGTTCGACAGATTTCGACATGCGCGTGCGCGACGCCCGTTTGGTAGCATGTTGTGAAAATATTGAAAACCAATGGTTTTCTTAAGATTTCGCAAGAGCTCGCGCGTAAGCTTTTTTAGCAAGTCAGTGTTACGAAACCATGTGTTGTTGTATGTTTTTGGGAAACTCGATTGCGAAATCCTTCCAGCACCGATGGTTTTGAAGGACTTCGGCATGCGCGCGCGACTACGCGCGCGTGAGCACTTCGTCCCATTTGTTGCAAGGGATTCGCCAAAAAGTGTTATGTTAGAACAGAAAATGTCACCGCATAGTGTTTTTTACAAGGGAACCTCAGGGAGGGGGGATACCGGTTGGCCTGGGACAGTGTGATGTCATATTTAGGATGGACATGTGGTCAGAATCAGATGTGATTTACATACCCGAAAAGGGTTGCGATAACGCAGGGGGGGCGTAGAGTCTATTCTCTGTTTAGAAAGGAGAATGTATGTGGTGTAAGCAATGCGGTTCAATACACGTGGTACTACTTGTGCCAAGATAGATATGCGATGCGCTCTAAATGGCGCAAGCTAGGTAGCGCAAGATAGGAAATACCATATGTGGTGCAAGCCATGCGTTGCAAGTTATGTGATGTAGTATGTGTATGATGCACATGTGTGGTGCAATCGATGCGTTGCAAACTATGTGGTGCAACCTATGTGTTGCAGGGCCGATACGCGTGATTATACACAACTCGATGCATCTATAGGGAGAGACATCGATGTACACATATACATATATGTACGTACAGATACATGCACATGTATAAATCTATAGACATACATATACACATGTCCACAGTACTACAAACAAGGGCTGCAAGCCATCTGGTGCCAACGGGCGGGCACATGGCGGGCTCGGGCAGCCATGGGCGCCAATGGGCGGCCACGGGCGGGCACCGTCCTCCGATGCCTCGTCGGCCGGCGGCGGGCCCCACGAGAGAGCTTCGGCTAAGTTGGTCTGCGCGACGTCTGTCGGAAGCTCGGCGAGGGCTGGCAAGTCCGCCGTGGCTGCTAAAACGGTCTTCCCGGAAGGTAAAGACAACACCAAACAATAAACGGGCTGCTTCCCGGAAGAAAAAACAATTTCCCTGAGTTCCGTTTTAGCAGCCACGGGTTTGCAGCCTTCCCCTGGCTTCTGAGTCTGGATTGTCAGACACTTCCAGACAGCGTTGAGGCTGACGCTGTCGTTCGCGGGACGGGGTCGCAGCACGCTTGTCGCGAGTCGGTGAAGCACCACGCCGCTCCTTGGGTATCAACCGATCGGGACGATAACGACCTGATGGGCGATCCTGAACCTCCAGTGCTGGACGCCGATCTCGTCCCTGACCTTGTTCTTGCCACCTTGGTCATGGTGGCGCCAGCCGCCAAAGCTGCTGACCAGGTGTTTCTCGCTGCCAAGCGCCGTCATCCTATTGCCTGCACCGCATTCGA
>CAUYUJ010015579.1:99289-116789 GCA_963575745.1 Prorocentrum cordatum | reverse complement strand
GTGCGCCAGGTGCGTCAGGCGCGCCAGGCGCGCCAGGCGCGCCAGGCGCGCCAGGTGCGCCAAGTGTGCGCCAGGTGTGCGCCAGGTGTGCGCCAGGTGTGCGCCGAGCGAGCCAGGTGCGCCAGGTGTGCGCCAGGTGTGCGCCAGGTGCGCCTAGCGCGCCAGGTGCGCCAGGTGCGCCAGGTGTGCCAGGTGCGCCAGGTGCGCCAGGTGCGCGCCAGGCGCGCCATGCGCGCCAGGTGCGCCAGGCGCGCCAAGCGCGCCAAGTGAGCCAGGTGTGCGCCAGGTGTGCGCCAGGTACGCGCCAGGTGCGCCTAGCGCGCCAGGTGCGCCAGGTGTGCGTCAGGTGTGCGCCAGGTGCGCCAGGTGTGCGCCAGGTGCGCGCCAGGCGCGCCAGGCGCGCCAGGTGCGCCGCTTGCGCCAGGCGCGTCAGTTGCGCCATGCGCGCCATGCGCGCCAGGCGCGCCAGGTGCGCCAGGTGTGCAAGCGTCCAGCGCGCCAGGTGCACCAGGTGCGCGCCAGGTGCCCCCAGCGCGCCAGGTGTGCCAGGTGCGCCCAGCGCGTCAGGTGCGCGCCAGGTGCGCGCCAGGTGCGCGCCAGGCGCGCGCCAGGTCCGCCAGTTGCGCCAGGTGTGCGCCACGTGTGCGCCAGGTGCGCGCCAGGTGCGCCAGGTGCGCCAGTTGCACCAGGTGTGCCAGGCGCGCCAGTTGCGCCAGGCGCGCCAAGTGAGCCAGGTGCGCCATGTGCGCCAAGTGCGCCAGGTGCGACAGGCGCGTCAGGTGCGCCGGGGCTGCGCTAGGTGTGGAAGGTGCGCCAGGTGCGCCCAGCGCGCCAGGTGCGCCAGGTGCGCCAGATGCACCAGATGTGCCAGGTGTGCGCCAGGTTCGCGCCAGGTTCGCGCCAGGTGCGCCAGATGCACCAGGCGCGCCAGGCGCGCCAGGTGCGCCAGGTGCGGCAGGTGCGGCAGGTGCGTCAGGTGCGCCTAGCGCGCAAGGTGCGCCAGGTACGCGCCAGGTGCGCCCAGCGCGTCAGGTGCGCCAGGTGCGCCAGGTGCGCCAGGTGCGCGCCAGGTG
The DNA here is from genome assembly GCA_963575745.1 of Prorocentrum cordatum. NCBI lineage: Eukaryota > Dinophyceae > Prorocentrales > Prorocentraceae > Prorocentrum > Prorocentrum cordatum. The sequence goes on along the minus strand of CAUYUJ010015579.1, from coordinate 115,716 downwards.
CTCGCCAGGTGCGCGCCAGTGCGCGCCAGATGCGCCAGGTGCGCCACGTGTGAGCCAGGTGCGCCAGGTGCGACAGGTGCGACAGGTGCGCCTGGTGCGCCAGGCGCGTCAGGTGCGCCAGGTGCGCGCCAGGTGCGCCACGTGCGCCAGGTGCGCCAGGTGCGCCCAGCGCGCCAGGTGCGCGACAGGTGCGCCCCCCAGCCTTGGGCGCCAGCGCCGTGGCGTCACAGCGCAGGGCCCCCCAGCAGGCCTCGAAAGTGGCGACAGTTTCACAGATCGCAGCCCCCCAGGGATGGGGGGGGGATGGCGAGGTCTAATTTGAATCTGCGTGTGGCCCTCAATGTGCTGGGCCCCCCAGCAGGCCTCGGAAATGGCGACAGTTTCACAGATCGCAGCCCCCCAGGGATGGCGAGGTCTAATTTGAATCTGCGTGTGGCCCTCACTGTGCTGGACCCCCCAGCAGGCCTCGAAAGTGGCGACAGTTTCACAGATCGCAGCCCCCCCAGGGATGGCGAGGTCTAATTTGAATCTGCGTGTGGCCCTCACTGTGCTGGACCCCCCAGCAGGCCTCGAAAGTGGCGACAGTTTCGCAGATCGCAGCCCCCCCAGGGATGGCGATGTCTAATTTGAATCTGCGTGTGGCCCTCACTGTGCTGGGCCCCCCAGCAGGCTTCGAAAGTGGCGACAGTTTCACAGATCGCAACCCCCCCAAGGATGGCGAGGTCTAATTTGAATCTGCGTGTGGCCCTCACTGTGCTGGGCCCCCCAGCAGGCCTCGAAAATGGCGACAGTTTCGCAGATCGCAGCCCCCCGCGGGCAAGACAGGAAGAGGCGGGAGGCGGGAGAAGGGACGCGACCACACTGCTCTATTCAAAACGAATACCCAACCAAGGAGGGTTGGGAAATACTAATACTACTAATACGACTACTACGACTACTATAACTACTACTACTAATACTACTGTTACTACTACTACTACTACTACTACTACTACTACTACTACTACTACTACTACTACTTATTACTACTACTACTACTACTACTACTACTACTACTACTACTACTGACTGCTGACTGCTGCTGCTGCTGCTACTGCTACTACTACTACTACTGCTGCTGCTACTACTGCTACTGCTACTACTACTACTACTACTACTACTACTACTACTACTACTACTACTGCTACTACTACTACGCTACTAATACTACTACTACTACTACTACGACTCTATACTACTGCTACTACTACTACTTCTACTACTACTACTACTACTACTACTACTACTACTACTACTACTACTACTACTACTACTACTACTACTACTACTACTACTACTACTACTATTACTACGACTAACTACTACTATACTACTTCTACTACTACTACTACTACTACTACTACTACTACTACACTACTACTACTACTACTACTACTACTACTACTACTACTACTACTACTACTACTACTACTACTACTACTACTACTACTACTACTACTACTACTACTGACTACTACTACTACTACTACTACTACTACTACTACTACTACTACTACTACGACTACTACTACTACTACTACTACTACTACTACTACGACTACTACTACCATTGCTACTACTACTACTACTACTACTACTACTACTAGTAGTAGTAGTAGTAGTACTACTACTACTACTACTACTACTACTACGACTACTACGACTATTACTAATAATTACCCTGGCGACGTACCCAACCCCTGCGCAAAAGAAGGGGCACAAATAGTTTAGGATACTTTATAAGGGGGCGATGACGGAGCGAGGGTTACATATGTCTGCAGACGGAATTCGGGAGACTCGCAGGACACTGGCTACAGGAAAAGGGCTTGATAAAGCTGATGATTTACAATTCCTGAGCACTCCTAGCCACTTCGAAAACGGGGATCACAGCAGGCCTCGAAAGTGGCGACAGGTTCACAGATCGCAGCCCCGCAGGGATGGCGAGGTCTCATTTGAATCTGCCCGTGGCCCTCACTGTGCTGGGCCCCCCAGCAGGCCTCGAAAATGGCGGCAGTTTCGCAGATCGCAGCCCCCCAGGGATGGCGAGGTCTAATTTGAATCCGCGCGTGGCCCTCACTGTGCTGGGCCCCCCAGCAGGCCTCGAAAATGGCGACAGTTTCGCAGATCGCAGCCCCCCAGGGATGGCGAGGTCTAATTTGAATCTGCGCGTGGCCCTCACTGTGCTGGGCCCCCCAGCAGGCCTCGAAAATGGCGACAGTTTCGCAGATCGCAGCCCCCCAGGGATGGCGAGGTCTAATTTGAATCCGCGCGTGGCCCTCACTGTGCTGGGCCCCCCAGCAGGCCTCGAAAATGGCGACAGTTTCGCAGATCGCAGCCCCCCAGGGATGGCGAGGTCTAATTTGAGATCGTGGCGACAGCTCGCAGCCCCCCAGGGATGGCGAGGTCTAATTTGAATCCGCGCGTGGCCCTCACTGTGCTGGGCCCCCCAGCAGGCCTCGAAAATGGCGACAGTTTCGCAGATCGCAGCCCCCCAGGGATGGCGAGGTCTAATTTGAATCCGCGCGTGGCCCTCACTGTGCTGGGCCCCCCAGCAGGCCTCGAAAATGGCGACAGTTTCGCAGATCGCAGCCCCCCAGGGATGGCGAGGTCTAATTTGAATCCGCGCGTGGCCCTCACTGTGCTGGGCCCCCCAGCAGGCCTCGAAAATGGCGACAGTTTCGCAGATCGCAGCCCCCCAGGGATGGCGAGGTCTAATTTGAATCCGCGCGTGGCCCTCACTGTGCTGGGCCCCCCAGCAGGCCTCGAAAATGGCGACAGTTTCGCAGATCGCAGCCCCCCAGGGATGGCGAGGTCTAATTTGAATCCGCGCGTGGCCCTCACTGTGCTGGGCCCCCCAGCAGGCCTCGAAAATGGCGACAGTTTCGCAGATCGCAGCCCCCCAGGGATGGCGAGGTCTAATTTGAATCCGCGCGTGGCCCTCACTGTGCTGGGCCCCCCAGCAGGCCTCGAAAATGGCGACAGTTTCGCAGATCGCAGCCCCCCAGGGATGGCGAGGTCTAATTTGAATCCGCCGTGGCCCTCACTGTGCTGGGCCCCCCAGCAGGCCTCGAAAATGGCGACAGTTTCGCAGATCGCAGCCCCCCGCAGGCAAGACAGGAAAAGGCGGGAGGCGGGAGAAGGGACGCGACCACACTGCTCTATTCAAAACGAATACCCAACCAAGGAGGGTTGGGAATAATATACTACGACTATTACTAATAAAAAAAAATAATCTCAAAAATACTACGACTACTACTACTACTACTACTACTACTACTACTACTACTACTACTACTACTACTAGTACTAGTACTACTACTACTACTACTACTACTACTACTACTACTACTACTACTACTACTACTACTACTACTACTACTACTACTACTACTACTACTACTACTACTACTACTACTACTACTACTACTACTACTACTACTACTACTACTACTACTACTACTACTACTACTACTACTACTACTACTACTACTACTACTACTACTACTATTACTACGACTATTACGACGACTACTACTACTACTACTACTACCACTACTACGACTACTACTACTACTACTACTACTACTACTACTACTACTACTACTACGACTACGTGCTACCACCAGTACTACTTCCACTACCACAGTTACTATCGGTATCAATAGCATTGTGGTTAGATTATGAATACGTCTATGAGTATCATTACTACGCTTAGTGTCAATATTTTTGAAATATTATAACGGCTGGTTCCATGAATATTATTCCCCACCTAGGCTCTGCCTAGAGAGTTCTTCCTTGGTTTGCTTAAAGGGACGGGCAGCGTAGGCCGCCCCGGGCGGTTCCCCCAGTCAGCTCACGCATGCGGGCGGTCCCACTGGGACCTTCGGTGGAGTTCCCTATGGAGCCACGAAGCGCTGTACTGGGTGGTGGCTGACGCACGCGGGCGGTCCCACCGGGGCCATCGGTGGAGTTCCCTATGGGGCAACGAAACGCTGTACTGGGTGGTAGCTGACGCATGCGGGCGGTCCCACAAGGACCTTCGGTGGAGCTTCCCATGGGGCTACGAAGCGCTGCACTGGGTGGTGGCTCACGCATGCGGGCGACGCCAGCAGGGCCCGCAATGGACCTCCCGACAGGCCACGAAACGCTGTGCTGGGTGGGCGAAACGCAGGGAGCAAGGGCTGTGCTGGGTGGTGGTTGACGCACGCGGGCGGCCCAACTGGGACCTTCGGTGGAGCTCCCTATGTGGCCACGAAACGCTACAATGGGTGGGTGAAGCGCAGGGAGAAAGGGCTGCGCTGGGTGGTGGCTGACGCACGCGGGCGGTCCCACTGGGGCCTTCGGTGGAGCTCCCTATGTTGCCACGAAACGCTGCAATGGGTGGGTGAAACGCAAGGGAGCAAGGGCTGCGCTGGGTGGTGGCTGACGCACGCGGGCGGTCCCACTGGGCCCTTCGGTGGAGATCCCTATGTGGCAGCGAGACGCTGTACTGGGTGGGTGAAACGAAGGAGAAAGGGCTGTGCTGCGTGGTAGTTGACGCATGCGGGCGGTCCCACTGGGACCTTCGGTGGAGCTCCCTATGGGGGCACGAAGCGCTGTACTGGGTGGGTGAAACGCAGGGGGCAAGGGCTGTGCTGGGTGGTCGCTGACGCAAGCTGGCGGTCCCACTGCGGCCTTCGGCGCAGTTCCGGATGGCGCCACGAAGCGCTGCACTGGGTGGGCGAAACGCAGGGAGCAAGGGCTGTGCTGAGTGGTGGCTGAGGCATGCGGGCGGCCCCACTGAAACCTTCAATGGAGCTCCCTATGGGGCCACGAAACGCTGCACTGGGTGGGCGAAACGCAGGGAGCAAGGGCTGTGCTGGGCGGTGGCTGACGCACGCGGGCGGTCCCACTGGGACCCTCGGTGGAGTTCCCTAGGGGCCACGAAGCGCTGTACTGGGTGGGTGAAACGCAGGGAGCTGGGCGGTGGTTGACGCATGCGGGCGGCCCCACTGGGACCTTGTTCTTTTGTTAGCTGTGGCCAGGCTCGCGCGGCGCGAGCTGAGGTTCTAGCAGCCGCGCAGCAGGCGGCCACGGCTGGCGGCAGGCGAAAGCCTAAAGGAGCCGAGCGGCAAAGGGACGAGCGAGCCAAAAGGGCCGACACGCCGCCGCCAGGCCAAGACCCCATCAACACCGAGCCTTCGCCATAGGCTACACCTCCTTCGGCGGCAACCCGAGCCTGATCCTTTCGACCATCTCGAGGCGATGCTGCAAACCACGGGCGCTCTCTGGTAGCTTTGCATTATGCGGACAAGCCTCTGTGCTTGCCTCCAATCACTCTCGCATGGCAATGGCAGCGCGATATCCAAAGATGGTCGTGAGGACATGCTCGCCACTCGACACTCCTGGAGCCCCTGTGCCATCACCTGCGGACGACGACGCAGCGCGGGGGCCAGAGGGGCAAACAAGGGCCCCCGACCGAGACCGATCGGGCGAGCCCGAGCGGCGAGACGAAACATCACAAACTTGCGAGGCGACCAGGCTGCTGGCCGCACCGCAGAAACTGGACAAATCGGCCGGCGCACTCGCTCCGCCGCGCCGCCCCCCCCTCGGGCCTCCGCAGCGGGGCTAGGAGGATAACCCGAGGAGCCTCGAGGCGAGAAGCGAGGCAGGTCCATTCACATCGCTCACGCCGCCAGCCGAATACAGGCCACACGGGGATTCTGCAGCGGAGCCCTCGGGAGCGCGCGTGCAAGGTCCAACAAGGGCATCTGCAGCGGGACCTGCAGGAGCTTCACTCACACAGGCGGCAACCCCTCCAGCCGATGCTGAGCACACAGACCCGCTCGAGCTAACTCCAGAGGCTGCCGACAACAAGTTGTCGATCTTCGGCTGGGCTGTCTTGAGATCCGTGGCCTTCGGCAACTCAACGCTGCCGTCGCCAGTGGCCGCAGCACCTGCCGCCTCCACCTCGGCGCGCGCCAACGCGGCGAAGACCGCCGCCGCCGTCGCGACAGCCGTCGTCAAGGCTGCTCGGGCAGGTCGCTCCTTCGAGGTACTGCCAGAGTGCGACAGAGCATACGGCTTGGGCTAGCACGGCTTGGCCCAGAAATGCGCTGTGATGTTGCTGCTGCACGCGGTCTTGAGGCGGCGCAAACAGTGAAGGCCATCATTCGGAACCTCGATGACCTCGCGAGCCGTGAGAAGCAACTGAATATTGCTGGCCTGCCTTGTAACCTTATCGTTCGAGATGTCAGCCCTGCCATCGGCAACCGTGCCGCCAGCAATCGAAACCCGGGAGAACGCGGCGTCGAGCACGGTCTGCCTCGCCCGGATGTTCTGCCGAATGGCGTCGGGAGCGCCGACTTGAGCAGCCATAAGTTTGGCGCACCGATATGCTTCGATGTTGCCTCTGGGCGCTCTAGCCGTGACGAGGCCCTATTGCGCGCGCCGAACAAACGCGCGCGCCTTGACCTTGACAACTGCGAGGCCGCCTTCGCCGAGCCCCCCGAAGTCCTGCACAGCGTGCCAGGCGCGCGCCCACAGCTCCGCCCAGGCTGCGCCGCTGCTCGCAGTGGCCTCGGGCCCGCGATTATTGATACCATCTACCACAAACTCAGCGCCCAAATAGGCTGCCACTGGTGGAATGGTGTTCTTGAGAAGCAGGAGGAGCGACAACAGCTCACCGCCGCCTATGGACTGCAGGGCGCAAGCCAAAGGGGAGGCCAGCGCGCGCGCGGCAGCCCTTGGCTCAGGGTCGATGCGAGCGCCGCCCCTAGGCAAGGCAATGACGGCACAACCTGCACAGGCGATCTTGGCACCTCCGTCGATGTAGGCGCCCTTTGCGCACAGGCCAGGCTCTGCAAACGGCAAGCCCTCGTCGCAGCCCTTGATCCAGTGCGCATGCGCCAGGGAGTCGCCGCCTGGCGGCCACCACTCCGCGAGCGGTTCTGGCAGCCACAACGTCCCGAGCAGAGTCCTGATCGTGATGGGGTCGCCCTTGTCCCTGACACGCTTCAGGTCCCCTGGAAGGGCCAAAGATGGCCGGGCGTCTTGACGCCCCATGCGCCCATGCCAAAGCGTCCCCATCTTGCTGGGACACAGCGAGCATGCCGAGTAAGAACTCAGGCCTGCCGCACAGCGCCGCTCGTTGAGCCACTGACCGTCGACCAGGCATGATCTGGCATACCCAGCTTCACTGGGCGTCAACGTCCTCCAAGCCTTAGCGACCTCGGTGGAGCCTCGGCCCGACGTGACCCACCGCCTGACCTGCGGCTGGAAGACGCCGCCAGCACCGTAGATGCCGTAGCGTGTGCTCTTGGCCAGCTGAGCCAACTGCCACCGCTCGACGCCTCGCGTGACAATCTGCTTGACCGCCCAGGGAGAGCGAAAAGCCAAGTTGAGCTTCTCGCCCGCGTCGGTGACCAATTCTGCGAAGGAGCTGAGCGTGAACACGATCCTCTGCTGGGACATCACAGCTGCTCCTAGCGGCCAGCGCACGTCGCCCCAGTGCTTGGCGACCCGCACGTGCCACTCGAACGTGGACTGCAAGATGGACGTCGGCATCCACTTCCCCATTCCAGCCCTGGCCAGCACCATGACAGGCCTCAGCGCGGAGGCGAAGATGGGGTCCACAGTCTTGGCCCCCGAAAGCATCAACGCTGCGGTGGCACGCTTGCCTGCTGGCCGCGGCTCCGCGGCTCTGACCGTGATGGGGCGCATCCTGGGCAACCCGCTGGAGCTGAGGCCAGCGCAGCTGACGCCGTGCATCGCCGAGGGGTGGAGGCATGCGAACGCAGCGTTGGCCGCAGCAGTGCGCCCCCGCCTCAGGCCCAAGAAACCCCGCACCTTGCCCAGGCGAAGCTCGACGTTGGCGAGGCGTTGCTGCCGAAGAGCCCGAGCTGCACGCCGCCCCTCTGCATGATCAATGCCCAGGTTGCGCGCGCGACGAGCCTCTCGGACGCCAGCAATCTTGAGCAGGCGCCCCGACACGTGGCTGCGCAAGCCTGGTGAGTTGCCCAAGACCTTAGACTTCTTGACCGCGATCTTGAGCTCGACATTCTTCAGCTGCTGCACCAATGGGCGGGCAGCGCCCACAAGGTCGTCCAGCACATGCTTGGTGCCGCCCCAGCGCTGGAGCACCAGGTCGTCGACCACGATCGCTGGCGCGACGGCCCCGAACCGCGCGACCATCCCGTCGAGCGGCTGCAACAACATGAGCTCCAGGAAGCCCGCGGCGAACGCGTCTCCAGCGAGCACCGTCTGGAAGACCGGCAACTCCCGCGAGCAGCACCCGTCGAGGTGAAGCACCCTCGGCGCACGGCATAGAGAGATCTGCAGCTTGGCCAGCCAGAGCGGAAATCCGAACCTGATGGCTGCCTGCACGAGGCACCGATGCGAGACCTGCCCGAAAGCCTTCCATAGGTCCAGCAGAATGCTGGCAGAGGCCCAGTCCTGATCGGGATGCATCATCGCAATCCACTGTGAACTTGTCTGCTGCTGCCAAACCGCTCTGTCACATGAGCGCCCTGAGTACGCCCACCAGTAGGGCCTGTCGCTGGGCTTCTCCCACTGCTGCATGATGGGTCTGCGAAGCCTGCCGTGAACTCTGACCACCGCTGCCAACAGCGCGCTGGGTCGAAGGCCTCCATCTGCCTTGGGGATGAGAGCCATCTAGGTGATGAAGATTGGCCCATCTGCTTGCTGCTCGATAGCCATCAACAAATCAATGAGCGCCTCCACGCTTAGGTCATCAATCAGAATAAGTTCACTTGGACGGACGCTGCCAAAGCTGGACCCAGACAGAAGCTTGAACGGCGAAATCAATTTCCGCAGCTCAGCCACAGAAGGCTTATCGGGACGCTCTCCGAAGTCCTCAGGCCAAGGCAGACGGTGCCTCTCGGGCTCGGGCCCCCCCGGGCTTTCGCCAATGCATCAAGTTTTGGCTCTGTCTCTTGCGCACCACCACCTGCAGCCTGGACTGGCAGAGCCTGGGGGGCGACGACGCCCCAGAAAGTAGACCACTCGTCGACCAGCGCCTGCAGGCTCTGCTGAATGGTGACCGGCGCCACACCAGCTGTGTTGGCTGGCTCCGCATTCCAAGACTGAGTCCTCCTCGTGATAGCATGGATGCCGCCTGAGCCCGAGGCGACGGAGTGCAGCACCCAGTCGTCGTAGTTCTTGGAGGCTTGATCGAGACCCGTCTTGACCACTGCCTCAAGACCAGCTGAAACACGCCACACTGAGCACATCAAGCTGATCGAGGGAGAAATCCTGCGCGCCGCTGGCGACGATGCTGACCACGCCCTGCAGCTCTGTGAGATCGGACGGCGGCCTGCCGGCCAGCCTTCCCAAGGCGCGCAGGGCTCCGAACCTGGTGAGCGGCCGCTCGATCTGCGCTGCGCCTCGGAGACAGATAGCAACCGTCCTGCACCAGGTCGAAGCTCGAGTGACGCGCGGCAGCCTAGGCGGCGACGGCGCCGTGGCTGAGGTGGCTGAAAGCCTGGGCCGCTCCGCGCGGCCTGAATACCTGTCGGGATCATGGATGAGCCCGCGCGCGTCAATCATGTTGACCTCCGCCTGCTTGACGAAAGCCTCCCACATGCTGTTCAGGTCGGTCACGCGCCCGAGCTGGCCGCGAACTGCACGCCAAGCTGGGCCATGATCTTGCGCGCAGCAGGCCAGCGGCCTGGGCAGCGGCAGCCAATTGGCCGCACGCACGACGGCGACCTTCCGATGCTTGCTCGGGCCGAGCAGCTCGAGCGCAACTGGATAGTGCGGGCCGAGGTCCAGCCCGTGGATAACGCTGGCCTTGGCGCCGCGGAAGAGCCTCGAGACTACGAGTTAATCGATGATCCTGCCTGCAGGTCTGCACTTGGCCCCCGCGGGCGCTGCAACAACCGCCTGCGCCGCCTCTAGCCAGCCAGACTCTTCCAAGACCGACGGCTCCATGTTGAAATCCCCGCACGCGATGAAGGGCCTGTTGGCCGCCTGCAGGACCTTGAGCACCGCGTAGAGGGCGTCGGCGTTGCTCTGGTCGAGCCCGACGTTGACCTCCAGATACACGTTGACCCACGCGACGCCGCCTCTACAGATGCCGTTGAGGTGGGAGATGATGGCGCGACCAGGCCCCAGCACAGCCCGCTTGCCGAGCAGGTCGAACGGCCCGAGCCTGAGGTGCTGGGGCGCCATCTGCACGAGGCCCCCAGTGCCCTGGGAGTCAAAACCAGCGTTGATCGCTGGCGCAGCTTCCGAGACCCACTCTAGCCGTCGAAGCTGTCCTCGAACGTCTTGGGTGCGCCACGAATCCAAGCGCGCCCCCTGAACCGCAGCGAAGTCGCAGCACCTGACAGTGGCTGCGCCAAGCAGGTTGGCGAATCTCGACCAAGCATTGCAGTTGACCGCGAGGCCAACCCACCAACGCCCCTGCTTGTCCGCCGTTCTGGACATGAGTGGAAGAGTTGCAACCAATGGCCTCACTGAGGCCGATACCCCGAGGTCTTGGAGCGCCTGGCGGCCCTGAGCGCGCCCAGTGCCTCCTGGAGCCTCTTCCGCCCGTTCTCGTCCGCCGCGCTGCCGAGAAGCCCCCCGGGGCCCTCGCCCGCCATGAACTTGTCGAAATCGTCGCCGCCTGGATCTCATGCAGCTCCACTTGGGGATGGCGGAAGCGGGGGGGGGTAACCAAACCGCCGCTGAGACAGCAAAAGGCCGCTCAAAACACAACCAAACGCACTTAATTGCGCAACGATTCGCAACAACAATGGAATCTCCCATCGGGAAGGGCGCCACGCAAAACCAAGCTGGCACAGCGGAGCCGTAGACTGGGCAGTTCGGAACAGCATCCTGGCGCAACCGCGCACCATTGCAACACATTGCGGCACAGACGCTTCGTGACATCAAACTATTGAAACGCTGCCAGCGGCCAAATCGGAACTTTCTGGGGAATAACCCAAAGACCGACTCGCCTGCAAGACCAGAGCGCTGCGGGGCCTGCAAGCAAAAAGAGACCCGCGCTGATGACGCTGGTGAGGGGAAGGCGGGCGCGGCATTGTAGATGCCATGGGCCACTTGGGCGGTGCCCTGGTGAACTCTCTGCCAGAGCGAGAGCTCAAGAATAGTGACTGCTGAAGTGGTGTCTTACTGTGCGCGTGCGAGAGCGGAGCTGTTGCTCTGGGTGGATCACGCCGCGAAGAACGCTCGCGGCCGCAGTGGGCATAGGGTCTCGCTATGCGAATGTGCGCGCTCGCTTCTCCCAACCACCCTGCGGTGTTAGGCCCTCGTTTTGAGGAAACAATGCCAGGCGTTCCTTCCTCCGTTCCTCCCTGTCCCCCTCCTCCCTCCTCCCTCCTCCACCATGCGCCTCCCGCGCCCAGGAGAACGCTTCGGGGCCCCATGGGGGCTGAACGAAAAGCCCCATCGGCTGCACTCGCATGCGGTTCCCCCATCCAGGATTGCGTTTCGCGTCTCCAAAGAGGTTCCCATCGAAAGCCCCAATGGCTGCACTCGCACGGGCTTCTCCACTCAGGACAGCGCTACGTGGCCCCATAGGGAGCCCCACCGAAGGCTCCAGTGGCTGCACTCGCATGCGGTTCCTCCACCCAGGACAGCGCTACGTGGCCCCGTCGGGAGCTCCACCGAAGACCCTGATGGCTGCACTCGCGTGCGGTTCCCCCACGCGTTTCGTCGCCCCGTCGGGAGCTCCGCCGAAAGCCGCATTGGCTGCACTCGCGTGCTGTTCCCCCACTCAGACAAGCGTTCCGTGGCTCTGTAGAGGTCTCCACCGAAAGCCCCCATGGCCGCACTCGCATGCGGCCCCCCCGGCCCAGACAGCGCTGCGCGGCCCCATAGGGAGCTCCACCGAAGGCCCCGGTGGCTGGACTCGCATGCGGCTCCCCTTCTCAGGACAGCGTTTCGTGGCCTCATCGGGAGCTCCACCGAAGGCCCCAGTGGCTGCACTCGCATGCGGGTCCCCCACCGGGGACAGCGTTTCGTGGCCCCATGCGGAGTTTCTTACTCATCCTACTCCTCCTCCTCCTCCTGCTCCTCGTTCCCCCCCTGCTCCTCCTGCATCCTCGTTTGTGCCACCCTCCATATCGCGCCCTCTCCTCCCAGTGGCCGTGACGGGATTGCACGCGGCGCACATCACGTTTTTCTCGCAACAGAAATTTGGAAAATTACCTGGCAATGGACCCAACCATATGCAGGTGTGGGTTCCGCAATGTTGAATTTCGTCTTCGATGGAGCTCCCGATAAAACCACGAAACGCTGTCCTAGGTGGGAGAACCGTACGCGAGTGCAGCCATTGGGGCCTTCGGTGGACCTCCCGATTGAGTCGAGAAACGCCGTCCTGGGCAGGGGAACCCGCTGGCGAGTGCAGCCACCAAGGTCTTCGGTGGAGCTCCCGGCCACGAAACGCTGTCCTGGGCGGAAGAACCGCATGCGAGTGCAGCCACTGGAGCCTCCGGTGGAGCTCCCTACGGGGCCACGAAACGCTGTCCGGGGTGGGGGGACCGCATGCGAGAGCAGCCACTGGGGCCTTCGGTGGGGCATCCGATAGGGACACAAAGCGCTGTCCTGAGTGGGGGAACTGCATGCGCGTGCAGCCGCTGGGGCCTTCGGCGGAGTAAAACGAGCGGTCAGCAGAGGGGAGCAGGAGGAGGAGGAGGAGGATCAGGATGAGGAGAAGCTAGCTGGGGTGGGAAGTGAGGAGTGAGGAGGAGCATGAGGAGCACGGTGAGATCCATGGGAACCCTATTCCCGATGAATTGGAATAGCAGGCAGGACGATCTGAACTGGCTTGGGACTGCGCGGCATTCCCAAAATGATATTTTGAGAGGGGAGCGGGGCCCCAACACTCCGACGTATACTATGGAACTCTCGTTTTGAGGCGAATTGAGAAACATTGAGACGGATTGAGAGAAGCTGAAATCTTTTGAGCGAAATTGAAATATAATTCTCCGTTCAAGCCGTGGATTCAGAGAAATTGAGACGAGAAAAACGGTCCAATTGAGGACAATTGAGACCGTTTGCGGTGTCCAATGGAAGTTTTCGAAAGGGTTTGATGGCAATGCGATTTGGGAGCATGAGGAAAGCAGCAAAAGGATGGGCGGCAGGAGAAGCAGACGGCGAGGACCCGATGGCATGGACCATGGCAACTGGAGCCAAAACACATCTCCCAAACGAGGGCAAACGGTGGAGGATGCACATGCCACAGGGCCTTGTGCTCGTCAGGGGCGCGTTATAATGCCAAGGGCTGTCTGGCAGGGTTGCTGCAAATCTTTTCAGGGGTTGCCGCCGCCCCTCGCCGCAGAGCGCCGCATGCATCGGGCCTCGCTTGCCCGGTGAAAACAACAAGTACTCACTCCCGAAACAAGGATCCTCAGTGGAAGTACATCGGGTCCACGCTCTCACGGCAACGATTCATCGCAAATTTGCCTGAAGATGGCCCTCACCATATGCAGTTGTGGGTTCTGCAATTGTGAATATTTCATCTTCGATGGAGCTCCACACGGGTCCACGAAGCGCTGTCCTGGGTGAGGGGACCGCATGCGAATGCAGCCACGGGGGCCTTCGGTGGAGCTCCCGATCGAGCCGAGAAACGCGGCCCTGGGAAGGGGAACCGCATGCGAGTGCAGCCATTGGGGCCTTGGGTGGAGCTCCCTACGGGGCCACGAAACGCTGTCCAGGGTGGGGGGGACCGCATCCGAGTACAGCCACCAGGGCCTTCGGTGGAATCCCCGTTTGAAATGAAAAACTGGGTCCTGGGCGGGGGGACCACATGCGAGTGCAGCCACTTGGCCTTCGATGGAGTTTCCGATTGAGCCGAGAATGGGAGAACAAAAAGCCGACACCAGCACCAAGAAAGTATTTGATTCACGAAATGTCGAATTGCGTTTTGGACCAGCGCGAGCCCGCCCTGGCCTGAGGAATCGCAGAGTGGGCGAGGAGGACGGGGGAAGGGAGACGTCGCGCAGCACGCAGGAGGGAAAGCAGGAAATAACAAGTGCAAGCGAGAAGCGAAACTAGCGGGCGCTCTCGGGAGAAGAGGGAGAGAAGAGGGAAGGCTGCGGCATCCCCCATGGCTGAAGCTTCACTCCCCCCACCGCCGCCCTCCACCACGCCTACCCCCGCCCGCCCGCCCCCCTCTCATTCCCCCCACCCCTCACCCACCCTATGTCCGCCCGCGTCGCATCCCTGACCCTCGTCTGGCCCGACACCAAGGCCCGACGAGTTCGAATCCGCCGCTCTCTGCGAAAGGGGGCGGTGGCCGCCCGTCGCGGCCTGGGCATAAGACCGTGGCCCCCTCTTGACCCAAGCCCGCAGCCCGTGGCAACCTTCCGAAATCGTCGAGGGGTTCAGCTCGCACATGGGGCCGCCGTTCCAGCGGGGGTCTTGGTGCTGGCGTCTGCTTTTTGATGTTGCAGGGAACAAAAAGCCGGCACCAGCACCAAGACGCCACTGGAAAAGTTCGGAGCGCTTCCCCTGTGGGGGCTGAGCGACCCAACGAAGCCAAGAAAGCTTGAGATGGCTCGCTTTGCTCTCCGACTTTGCAAGCCATGGTGCTTCCATGATAGGGAAACGCCCCATGCAGCTCATGGCGCCCCTGAGGCCCACGGGGCCCCCATGGCCCGCGGGGTTTCCAAGGCTCAGAAACCAGGTGTGGCCCTGGCGAGTCAGGGAGCCAATGGTGCCCGCGCGGCATGCTGGGCCAGCGCGGCGCGTTGGGCTTATGCGCGCTGCGGCGCACGTTCGGCACATGAAGCCCTTTGTGGAACTTGTGGGGTTCATGGGGCTGGCTGGGTTCGCACGGCCCGCGGGACTCGCGCGGCCCATGGAAATCCGAACGCTCACCTGGGGAACTGGGGACGGCCCGTTATGTTCCCACGCGCTCAGAGCTGGCATTCATCAACTCTGGACACGCGAACCCGAAGACACGGGCGACGGCATTCAACAGAGGCTGCAATGTTTTCTTTTCTAATGGCTTCTTGGTGTTGGTGTCGGGTTCCTGTGCGCCGAGAGAAACGCGATCCTGGGCGGAGGCAACCGCCTGCGAGTGCAGCCGCTGGGGCCTCGTCGGAGCTCCCGACGGGACCACGAAGCGCTGTCCTGGGCAGAGGGAGCCGCATGCATGTCCGGCCACATGGGCCTTCGGCGGAACTCCCGATGAGGTCACGAAACGCCGGCGTGAGTGCTGGAACCGCATGCGACGCGTGCAGCCACAGGGGCCTTCTGCGGGGCCCCCAATGGGGCCACGAAGCGCTGTCCTGGATCGCAGCCACCGGAACGTTCGGTGGAGCCCATACATGGGGCCACGTAGCGCTGTCCTGCGTGGTGGAACCGCATGCGAATGCAGCCACCAAGGCCTTCGGTGGGGCTCCCCATGGGGCCACGAATTGCGGTCGTGGGTGGGGGCGCGCCTGCGAATGCAGCCACTGCGGTTTTCGGCAGAGCTCCCGACGGGGCCAATAAATGCAATCCTGGACGGAGGGGATCGCATGCGAGCGCAGCCGCTCGGGCTCTAGGTGGAGCTTTTTCGGGCTACGAAACGCCAGCCTTAGCGGGGGGACCCCATGCTACCGCAGCCGTTGGGGCTCTCGGTAGCAGCCCCTATGGCGCCACGAAACGCAATCCTGGGTGGGGGAGCCGCATACGAGTGCAGCCACTGGGGCCTTCAGCGGAGACCCCATACAGAGCCCAGAAAAGTTGCCCTGCGCGCGGGAGACGCATGGTGGAAAAGGGAGGAGGCAAAAGGGGGCGAGGAGGCGAGGGGGAAGGAACGCGGGGCACTCTCTTCGAAACGAAAACCTAACGCCACAAGATGGTTGAGAGAGGCGACGCTGGCGACGAACAAATTGGGGGATGGCCCCCAAAACCGTTTCCAAACCTGGGCATTCCGGAAACACATGCCCCTTGACCCAGAGCAAAAAATATTGACCCCGCCGGCTTCGTTCCAACACGCACAATCGCAATTGGTGCCCAGACGTAGAAAAAAAGAAACGCAGATAAACATGCGCCAAACCCCCAACCGCTTCAGTCACACGCGAAGCCAACCCAGAGCGACATCGAGGCGTTTTCAAACTGCCGCACTGGCGAAACTTACAAGGAAAATTTCACATGCGCAGGCCGCCTTCCGAGAAACAAAAAGACGATCTCGCACCAGTAAACGCGCCCAACTTTCGCCCCCCCCCCCCCCCCGTTGACGCTCACATGGCAGACGATCCGATCGTCTGCCATGTGAGCATCTGCCTCAGCTGCGCCACCACCTGCGCCTGCGCCAGGAGCGCCTGAACCTCCACCTGCGGCTGACACAGCGCGGGCAGGCTCTGGATGAGGATGTGGCGGGGCTCCGGCAGCAGCCATGTCGCCCAGCAGCGTGGCGAGGCTAGCCAGGACCTCAGCGCCCGACTTGC
>CAUYUJ010015579.1:84289-89289 GCA_963575745.1 Prorocentrum cordatum | reverse complement strand
AAAGGGCCATGACGCCATTCCTGTCATTCTCGTCCTCGTCGTCGTCGTCCTCGTCCTCGTCGTCCTCGTCGTCGTCGTCGTCGTCGTCGTCGTCGTCGTCGTCGGCGTTCCTCCGCTCGCAGCGCCAGACCAGCCCTGCCGGGGCGACCGCGCGCCGCGCGCGGGGGCGCTCTCACTCGGCCCCGCCTGTCCACGTGCGGCCGGGCGGGCGCCAGGATGCCGCTCATCATCTATGAGGGACTGGCTCAGGCAGGGGAGGCATCGACCTGGGATCGGCGATACATCGCCGACAGATGGGTCATGGGCCCCCGTTAGCGAAACCGCACGCTCCTGGGCGGGGTGGGATATCGGATACCTATTGGCACCTATTGGCAATGAATGGGCCATTTGGGGGTCGATGCATCACCCGCTGAGCCTATCCCCCCTAACGTTCACCCGACGCGCACCGGCCGACAACTGGGACTGTCCGTAGGCCTCCTGCCACTGCTACTGCTGCTCCTGCCGCTGCTGCGTCCGGGCCGCCGCCGCCGCCAGCGGGCGCCGAGAGGGAGTCACCACGGACCCACCGATGCCAAAGCCTGCAACGCCCACTCGGATGGGAAGACGCCAACTGAGCACCTGCACCGATCCTGGCCAAGCCCACCCTGGGGCCCAGGATCGGTGCATGCGCGCTCCGCGTGGAGCCTCCGAAGCCCACTCGGATGGGAGGACACCAACCGTGAACCTGTGCCGAGCCTGAACAGGCCCACCCTGGGGTTATAATGGGCGGTGCCCTCTAGAGACTGTAGACATCAAGATCTCTGTGGGCAGGGTGCCCGAATGTTTCTGGGAGTGCTTTGGGGGGTGGCGGGGCGCGCTCTCGAGAGCGCCTCGTGGAGCACCCCTTGGAGCTCTCCTGGGTGTTTTTTCCCAACCATCCTGTGGTGTTGGGTCCTCGTTTTGAAGAAACGGTCCCCGCGTTCCTTTTTCCTCCTTTTCCTCGCCCTCCTCCCTCCTGCGTTCGCATGCCTCCCCACCACCCATATCGGCACACCCCTCACACGCTTCGTGGCCCCATAGGCAGCTCCACCGAAGGCCCCAGTGGCTGCGTTCGCATGCCTCCCCACCACCCATTTCGGAACACCCCTCACACGCTTCGTGGCCCCATAGGGAGCTCCACCGAAGTGGCCCGCATGCCTGGGCTGCGGGAGCTCCACCGAAGGCCCCATTGGCTGCATGCCTCCCCACCACCCATTTCGGCACACCCCTCACACGTTCGTGGCCCCATAGGGAGCTCCACCGAAGGCCCCAGTGGCTGCGTTCGCATGCCTCCCCACCACCCATTTCGGCACACCCCTCACACGTTCGTGGCCCCATAGGGAGCTCCACCGAAGGCCCCAGTGGCTGCGTTCGCATGCCTCCCCACCACCCATTTCGGCACACCCCTCACACGTTTCGTGGCCCCATAGGGAGCTCCACCGAAGGCCCCAGTGGCTGCGTTCGCATGCCTCCCCACCACCCATTTCGGCACACCCCTCACACGTTCGTGGCCCCATAGGGAGCTCCACCGAAGGCCCCAGTGGCTGCGTTCGCATGCCTCCCCACCACCCATTTCGGCACACCCCTCACACGTTTCGTGGCCCCATAGGGAGCTCCACCGAAGGCCCCAGTGGCTGCGGTTCGCATGCCTCCCCACCACCCATTTCGGCACACCCCTCACACGTTTCGTGGCCCCATAGGGAGCTCCACCGAAGGCCCCAGTGGCAGGGTTCGCATGCCTCCCCACCACCCATTTCGGCACACCCCTCACACGTTTCGTGGCCCCATAGGGAGCTCCACCGAAAGCCCCAGTGGCTGCGTTCGCATGCCTCCCCACCACCCATTTCGGCACACCCCTCACACGTTTCGTGGCCCCATAGGGAGCTCCACCGAAGGCCCCAGTGGCTGCGTTCGCATGCCTCCCCACCACCCATTTTCGGCACACCCCTCACACGTTTCGTGGCCCCATAGGGAGCTCCACCGAAGGCCCCAGTGGCTGCGTTCGCATGCCTCCCCACCACCCCATGTCTGCACACCCCTCAACACGCTTTCGTGCCCCATGGGAGCTCCACCGAAGGCCCCAGTGGCTTCGTTCGCATGCCTCCCCACCACCCATTTTCGCACACCCCTCACCCTTCGTGGCCCCATCGGGGCTCCACCGAAGCCCCAGTGGCTGCGTTCGCATGCCTCCCCACCACCCATTTCGGCACACCCCTCACACGTTTCGTGGCCCCATAGGGAGCTCCACCGAAGGCCCCAGTGGCTGCGTTCGCATGCCTCCCCACCACCCATTTCGGCACAACCCTCACACGTTTCGTGGCCCCATAGGGAGCTCCACCGAAGGCCCCAGTGGCAGGGTCGGCATGCCTCCCCACCACCCATTTCGGCACACCCCTCACACGTTTCGTGGCCCCATAGGGAGCTCCACCGAAGGCCCCAGTGGCTGCGTTCGCTTGCCTCCCCACCACCCATTTCGGCACACCCCTCACACGTTTCGTGGCCCCATAGGGAGCTCCACCGAAGGCCCCAGTGGCAGGGTTCGCATGCCTCCCCACCACCCATTTCGGCACACCCCTCACACGTTTCGTGGCCCCATAGGGAGCTCCACCGAAGGCCCCAGTGACAGGGTCCGCATGCCTCCCCACCACCAATTTCGGCACACCCCTCACACGTTTCGTGGCCATTGATTGGGACTTCCACCAAGCCCCAGTGGCCGCCCCACAACCCCTTTCGGCACACCACTGTACCCCTCACCTCTGTGCTTCTTGCCGCGCGAGGGAGCTCCACCGAAGGCCCCAGTGGCAGGGTCCGCATGCCTCCCCACCACCCATTTCGGCACACCCCTCACACGTTTCGTGGCCCCATAGGGAGCTCCACCGAAGGCCCCAGTGGCCTGGTTCGTATGCCTCCCCAGCACCCATTTCGGCACAAGCCCCGCACACGCTTCGTGGCCCCATAGGGAGCTCCACCGAAGGCCCCAGTGGCCTGCGTTCGCATGCCTCCCCCACCAACCCATTCGCCCGCCCTTCACACGATTCTGTGGCCCCATATTAGGTAGCTCCACCGAAGGCCCCAGCGGCAGTCACCGCCAATGCCTCCCCACCACCCATTTCGGCACACCCTTCACACGTTTCGTGGCCCCATAGGGAGCTCCACCGAAGGCCCCAGTGGCGCGGCGCCTATGAGAAGAGGGGCCTAGTTTGCGCGCCCCCTCCTTCGTCTCATATCCGCGCGGCGCTCGCAGCTGCATATGGTTGGGCCCTTCGCCGGTGTTTTTTTTTTATGGCCCCGCGCCCCTGCGGGCAGTCCGCCTGCGAAACAAGAGCGCGCAACGCAACGAACAAATATTTGGATGTTGACACGAAGGCGTATATACTATAATCATATACGGGGGAGGGTGGATACTTTGCTTGTTTCCTAAGAGGAGGGGGATGGACGGATAAGCAAATAGGAGCGAGGACGATTGTCATTCCTCCGCTGTCTGGTGGCCTCGCAGACGCAAGCTGCGATCATGGCTGCCCCGCATGCCATGCTTCTACACAGTGGAAGCACTGCTTCAGCGCCGATGCATCCACAACCATTGGGCCCACTCCTTCTCCCTCGCACCTCCTTTGCCACCCTCCTCCCCCCGCCCTGTCCCTCCACGAACCCTTCCCCCTCCCCGCCCCCAGCCCCTGCTCACCTGCCCCCCTCGCCACCCCCTCTCGCCCTTTCCCCCCGCAGGCGCCCGAGACACCGAGAGCCCGCTACCCTAAACCACGTCTCTAGTCTGAATATTAATCTGCGCGTGCGTCGAGATGGCAGTGGGTTCCCGGCATTGCTAGCGCTTGCTGTGCGGGCGGCCTCTTCCGCAACATATCCTTAAACTGAGATCTGGAATTGCATGGCCTGCTGGCATCGCGTGTGGAGCGCCTGCGGGAGCGAATCTTCGGGTCCCCCTGCGTGACCGGATTCCTCCAGGGCCCTCGAAACAGCGGTCCGAAGGGTGACTTTGTCCTTGGGCTTCTTGAGCCTGTGCAAAAGAAGCCCCGTGGAAAAGACTGTCGTGCAATTCTTGATCACGGTCTCGGCCTCAGAGATTTCCTTGTCCCCCGCGAGAGGGATCATGAATTTCGCGCTGGTGTCCTTGACCTCTTTCACTGCCTGCAAGAGGTGAGCGCAGCGAGCTAGATAAGAGCGGGAGGGCACGTGAGCGATAGGGGTGACATGATGCATGCACGGACGGGGGGGAGAGGGAGAGAGGAGGAGCGGGATGGGGGAGATGAGCGTCAGAAGAAGCGGGGGAGCGGCAAGAGGAAGGAAAAGGGTCACGATGAAGACGAAAGCCAACAGACCCGACGGATATATTTCACGGCCGGGGGCATAAGTAGATGAGGTTACGAGGAGTGATAGGGCAGCCAGGGGCAGGGAGTCACGGAGGGGACAAGGAACAAACAGGGCCATACGGGGGGGGCGGAGGCAACGACCTCAAGGATTGATGGGGAAGAGGTTCGGGCGATGACGGGGGGGGGCGGAGGCAACGACCTCAAGGATTGAGGGGAGTGAGGGAATGGGATGGTGGAGTTCGGGGGCGGCGGATAATGGGAGTGGGCAGGAATGGAGGGGCCCTCCTCATCCTCCTCCTCCTCCTCCTCCTCCCCCCCCCTCCCCCCCTTCCTCCTCCTCCCCCACGTCCTCCTCCCCCTCCTCCCCCTTACCCTCCTCCTCATCCTCCTCCTCCCCCCCCCTCCCCCTCCTCCTCTCGTGCTCGGGTGCAGCGGGGATGGGGCTAGGAGAGATAAGGTAGAGGGTGGTTGATGGGTGGAGGGAGGGATCCATGAGCGAGCGAAGCGAGGAGGAGGAGGAGGAGGAGGATGGGGGGGGGAGACACAGGAGGAGGAGGAGGGGGAGGAGGAGGGGGAGGAGGAGGAGACGCAGGAGGAGGAGGAGGAGGGAGAATGAGTGGCAACCTACCACACTCCAACGCCACCTCCGAATGCACT
>CAUYUJ010015579.1:69276-84189 GCA_963575745.1 Prorocentrum cordatum | reverse complement strand
TCTTCTTCTTCTTCTTCTTCTGCTTCTTATTAGTCTTATTCTTATTATTATTATTCGTCTTCTTCTTATTCTTCTTATTCGTCTTCTTCTTATTTTTCTTCGTATTATTCTTATTATTCTTCTTATTATTCTTCTTCGTCTTCGTCTTCTTCTTCTTCTTCTTCCTCCTCCTCCTCCTCCTCCTCCTCCTCGCCTCCTCCTCCTCCTCCTCCTCCTCCTCCTCGTCCTCCTACTCCTCCGCCTCCGCCTCCTCCTCCTCCTCCTCCTCCTCCGCCTCCCGCCTCCTCCCCGCCTCCTCCTCCTCCTCGCCTCCTCCTCCTCCGCCTCTCTCCTCCTGCTTCCTCACTCACGCCTCCCCCCCCAACGCCGGCTCCTCCTACTACTCCTCCCTGTGATATCTCCTCCTCCCCCTTTTCCCCCTCCTCCTCCTCCTCCTCCTCCCTCATCCTCCTCCTCCTCCTCCTCCTCTTTCGCCTCCTCCTCCTCCTCCTCCTCCTCCTCCTCCTCCGTAGCCAGATTGACTCAAGATGCCTGCAGTGGAGGTTCCGCGCCTCCGTGCTTGCAAGGATACCGCTAGTCCGCGGCAGACCTCCAGCGTTGCCGCATGGCCCGCCCCAGGTGAGGAGCCCGTCAGCCGTGTGGCGTGCCGTCCGCGCGGCATGGTGCCTCAACCTCGCGGCGGCGGCGGCGGCGCTGGCGTTTGTGCAGCGAGCGAGTCGGCTCAGGGGACGAGAGGGCGATGCTACCGCTGCCACTACAAGAACCTGGGCTGGGGCTCGAAGTGTCGGCAGGCGGGGTGCACGGGCTGTCGGCCGACCAATCGCGGTGCGCCTGCTCCTCGTGATGGCCCCCCTCCACCGCGCGGGGCTTGGGCGGACGGAGCTGGCGACTCCCGCCCGCGGCACATCGCGCAGAAGCCGAAGCGTGGAGGTGGCGGGGGCTCTGGGGCGCAGCCGCCCAAGCTCTCGCCCGAGGCCCGCGACCGCTACATGGCCCTCAGCCCTCAGCGAGGCCGACTTCGAGCTGCTGTCCGTCGCGCTGGCCGCCAGTGACAAGCACAGTCTGCGGCAGTCGCGCTTCCTGTTGCAGCAGCAGCTGGGCACGCCCTCCGCGGTCAAGACGGCCATGTCTGCGCAGGTCACGGCTGACGAAGCCTGCAAGCGGCTACAGCAAGCCAAGTTGGATTACGAGAAGAAGCAGAAGCTGGCTGCCGAGGCGCTCCAGGCTTCCTAACTGCAGAAGGAGAAGGTCGCGCAGCTACAGCTCGAGCTGGACGCTGCCGTCTCCAACACGAAGGCCGCGCTCGCCAGCGACGCCGCGCCCAAGCATGCTGTTGCGCCAGCGTGCGACGCTGGCGAACTCATCAGCCACGCGAAGAAGCTCGAGGGCGTCGTGGGAGCCTCCGTGGAGAGCCAGAACCTCCAGCTCAGCGAGGACATGCTCGGCCCCCTCCGCGCGCTGTGGGCAGGAGCACTGGCCGCCCAACCTCCTGAACCAGTCGCAGCGGGCGGTGGCAAAGCCGGCGCCCCAGCGGGCGGCAGCGGCGCAGACGTTGGGCCAGCTGCTGCCGGCACCGCCGCGGGCGAGAACATCGACGTGGACCTCGAATGGGGGCCCGCTGGAGTTCGCCACGGGTGACTCATTCAAGGCCGCTGCCTCCGACTTCGTCGGATCCGACCCCGAGAAGAGGAAGTTCGTCGAGGAGTTCCAGGCCCACCTCAAGCAGAAGCACGAGGCCGCGGTCGAGGCCAAGAACGCTGGAGCCCACCTGCGCGCAGTCGAATGGGGCGATCGACATGTTCATCGTCTCGCGGGGGCTCACCGCCACCAACATCCGCGTGGTCAGTGGGTCGCCAGTCTACCCGCGCAAGCCCGTCATCCTGGAGCTGGAGGCCTCTCACAGAAGGCCGTGGGTTAGGGTTGCGCAGGCGCCCAAGCCCTTCCCTGCCAAGCGGCCTGCGGGCTGTGCTCGCCTCGCGCGCGGCGAACGCTGGAGCGCGATCGGCCAGGAACCGCAGAGCTTGCTTGCCGGCGAGCAGGAGCGCGCGCGGGATAAGGTTGAATGCGACGACGACATCAGGGGCCACCTCACCACCGCTTGGCAGCGGTTCCTCGATGCGGCTGAGGATGAGTGGATCGACGTCTACCAGGCGGAGGAGGACAGGGTCAAGCACAAGGGGCGAGCTCGCCCTGCGGAGCCGCGCTGGCACCGTCGGCTCCGCGTGGCTAGAGCGCGCTGGCCTCGAGTTTCGGCGGAAGCGACCAGGGTGCACCGCGCGGCCAGCGTGCTGCTCGACATCGCCGCCGTGGAGCAGCCAGGCGCGCGCCCCGACGCTCTTCGAGGTGCGCGCAGACTGCTAGACAGAGCCCCAGCCACAGTGAAGGCGACACCTGATGACGGCGAGGTTCTGTCCTGCCGCCCCCAGGTGCTGCCCCGAGCTGTGGTTTGGCGGATGCTGCTTTGCAACTTGCGCCTGTCCCTGCTGGACCCTGCCGCGCTGCAGCAGCTGCGCGCGGGCGCGCACGCGGGCGCGCTGGAGATGGCGGAGCGGGACATGGCGCACCGGACCGCCCAGTTTCAGCAGAGGGCCGAGAAGCAGGCCGCAGGCGGGGGTGGAGGTCTTCACGCTGTCTCCCGCCTGCCCATCGGGTTCGACCCGAGCCCCATCGGCGACGCCGAGAACGACGACGACCTCGGAGCCTGCAGGCAGCTGTTCGAGCCCCTGGATCTCGGGCAGCAAGTCACGCAGCTCGAGGTCAAGTGGAGTCGCTGGTGGAGGACCTCCTGCGAGCAGATACGCTCGCACTGGCCCTCGGACCTGGGCGAGAGGCCGCCGAGGCCCACAGTCCAGGAGCTGCGCGAGGTGCTGCGCTGTTCCAGGGCGACCACGGGCATGTCCTTCTGCGCCGCGAGGCCACGGCAGCTGGACGAGCTGTGTGACGAGGCGCTGGTGGTCCTGATCGACATCCCCATGGCGATCGAGCGCGACGCCTCCTGGCCGATCATGACCACAAAGATCGGCTTCATCAAGAAATTGCTCGGCGGCGCGAGGCCCATCGCCGTCATCATGGTGCCGGCGAGGGCGCAGGCACGACTGCTGCGCGGCATCGCGCGCAGGTGAGAGGAGACAAACGATCGCCCATACTGGCGGGCGACAGCTGGCCGCAGCTGCGAGCGGGCCGTGTGGCATCCAGCTGCGATCGGTGTGGGCCACGCAGCGGGGTGCCGACTGCGTCGACGCCGAGTCCTGGGTGGCGGTCGCCGTCCTGCTCGACCTGCTCAAGGCGTTCGAGCAGGTGCGTCACCGCTGGCTGCTGGACACAGCCATCGCCACGGGCTTCCCGCTGCGGCAGCTCAACCTGACGCTGGAGCTGCACTGCGCGCCGAGGGAAACTGCTTCGCGACCGCGCTGCTGAAGCTCATCCTGATCAGGCCGCTCGACCGCCTGGTCGCCCAGCACCCGTCTGCGTCGCTGGCGGCGGTCGCGGACGATCTCATGCTGCACCGAGTCGGCGGGCTCGCGCGCGTGACGAAGGAGGTCGCTGAAGCAGCCGTCAAGCTCAAGACGCCACTCCTGGACGTGGACCTCGACGTGGCGGTCAAGAAGTCGAGGGCGCTGGCGAACCTGCCAGCTGCTCGGCGCGGCCTGGCAGCCAGTCCTCGCCGGCCGCTCGGCGTGGTCTCGGTCAAAGGCGAGCGCAACCTCGGCGTCGACATCTCGCGCGGCAGGTGCATCGCGCGCAAGGTGCGCCAGGAGAAGCTGGTGCAGGCAGGGCTCCGACAACGCCGCGCGGCGATCCTCGAGACAGGGGCGGGGTGCAAGAAGGCCGCGCGCAAGGTTGCCAGGGCTGGCATTGAGCTCAGCGTGACCTAAGGCGTCGCCGTCACGGGCTGCGCCGCCATGGAGCTGGACACGCTGAGGACGGAGTCGTTCAAGGCGGTCGCGCCCAGCGTGGCTGGGCGGTCGCGCGCGCTCACCCTGATGCTGACGCCCATGATCGACCCGATGATCAGGGCTACTCTCCTTCCCACCACGACGCTGCTGCGCGCGGCCTGGGGGGGCTGGATCCCAGAGCACGCCATCGTCTACGGCCTGACCAGCTACCAGGCCGAGTGCTGGAGTCAGGCGCACGGGCCCTTCAGTGCTGCGCGACTCACCCTCGAGCGGATTGGCTGGCAGGTGCTCAACGCCACCACCGAGCGCACGCACGAAGGCGACGACATCAGCACGTTCGAGCTGGGGCCTTGGATCGTCAAGCGCCTCCTGTTGCGGGCGGCGCAAGCATGGCCCGCAGCATGGCAGCGGCGCGAAGTTAGCAAGGGGGCTGGCCTCGAGCACCTGGCCGACGGCGGCGCGATCGAGCCCCTGATCAAGATGACCACCACAAGCGCCGTCAGCCGCAACTGCGTCTTTGGGAGACAGCCGCAGGTCACGGAGGCCAATGACCAGGACCCCGCACGGCGCGCGGCTTCGCACGCGCGCATAACGCTCGAGAAGAGACTGAGGGCCTACACCACTCTCCGGCTCCAGGACGTCTCTGTGCTCGACGAAGCTGGAGACAGGGCGCACTGGCTGCGCCTGCGCGCATCTTACGTGGCCGACCTGCTGGCGCATGGCACGCGGACGCCGCTCGTCATCGAGGCCGCGCTGGCGACCGGCATCGACAACCCAGGCGTGGTCAGGCTCAGGATGGCGCAGGACTTCCGCGAGGCGGCCCGGGCAGCACGGCGGCACATTCGGGCCCACCACCACGCCAACATGCGCAGGCTGGCCCAGTCCGACGTGCAGGAGCGGGGCGAGCAGGTGGCGCGGCACGCGCGCTCCATGATCGAGGCGGAGGCGGAGTTCGGCGCTGCGCCCGGCAGGCATGCTGCGGCTGCTGCTCGCGACGCCGCCGCGGCGGCGCCTGCGCCGCCGCTGGCGGCCGCTGTCTGCCCAGAGCTGGCGTCGGAACCTGCTGCCCAGCGGTCTTCGTCGACGAGTTCTGCTGAGCTCGGAATGTCAGAACCCGCTGGGCAGCGGTCAGCGTCGCCACGTACTGACGATACACCGACGGCGCGGATGGACCATGGGCCGAGTCCCATGGAAGCTGGCAAACAGTCTACGCTCAGGCTGACACCCAAGGAGCGCGGGTACCTCGCCTCGACGGTGACCGACGGGCAGTGGAGTCAGAGCCGCAAGTACTAACAAGGCATGGCCGTGGACGACTCGTGCTTGCTGCGCGGCGAGGTCGGCACACTCCTCCTCAGGCACTGCGGCTGCGCTGGATGGCCGCCCGAGCTGCGCTTGCCCGACATGGTGAGCACGCTGCTGGAGAAGGCCGACAAAGTGCCTGCTGGAACGCGTGCTGTGGCCACCCCCGTCGGGGATTGTGAAGCCGCGACATCTGCTGGCTGGGCGAGGGTGACGGGTACTTCCCATCAGGCGAGCTGTTCCTCGACGGCTCGCAGTTCGAGGGCAACTACGAGCGGTGCGCCAGCGTGGCCTGGGCCGTCATCGCGCTCGAGCAGGACGCGGACATCTTCCTGTGCAGGGCGTCGGGGATGCTGTGTGAGCCGCACGTGGACATCAACGTCGGCGAGCTCATGGCGCTCATCATGGTCCTCAGGTTCGCGGTGCCGCCCGTCACCGTGGTCGTGGACAGCGGCTTCGTGCGCCGCGGCCTCCTGGAGCTCGGGCCCAGGCGCACCACTGCGCATGGCGCTGCGTGGGCCCACCTCTGGAGAGAGGTCCGGAGGCTGTTGGGCGAGTTCGGCGGCTTGGGGGTCGACGGGCTGCTGGTCAGGAAGGTGCCCGCCCACCAGTCCACGAAGGCCATCGACCACGGCAAGATCACGTACAGGGGCTGGCTGGGCAACCGCTACGCCGACAGTGCAGTGAGGTCGGCAGCGGCAGTTGGGCGCATTCGGCACGCTGATCGGCGTCGCCTCGACATGGCGGACAAGCTGGTCGAGGGCGTCCGCATGTGGGTCTCGGCGGTGGGCGGCGCCATGGACGGCAGGGACACCACGCACCGAGTGGCCAAGACGAACCGCCCTGCGCCGAAGGCGGCGCCGGCGCAGCCAGCGGTGAAGCTCACCTGCGACTGGCGTGGGCCCCCAGGCAAGAGGTGGTGCAGCCGCTGCAAGTGGGTCGAGCGCACGAGCGAGTGCCCTGGCTCGATCACCGCGGCGGCGCTGCAGCACAACGAGCGGCTCAGGCGCGACGGCCTGGACGCGCACATGCTGGCGCAGCTGCGGCCCCAGCGCGAGGCCGACCTGGTGCGCGAGATGCCGCTCGTGGCGTGTGCGGCCTGCGGCGTCGTGGGTTCCGTGCGGGCGGCCAGCTTCGCGGCCCCCTGTGGCCACGCATCGGCCAAGGGCAAGCTGGCCATCGCCAGGCTGGGGAAGCAGCTGGCGCCCGCCATCTCGAGCAGGATCGCGGTGTCCATCGAGCCGCTGACGGGCTGACGGGCAGCTCCCAGCCGCGATCGGCGTGCTAGTTCGGCCGAGGGCCGCTGAGCACGCTGAGGCGGCGGGAGGAGGCGCGCGGATCCCGCGAGGCCGTCGCGCGCCGCACACGCCGAGCGTGCAGGCGCCCGCTGAGGCAGGCGCGAGGGCCCGCTGCGCGTGGGGCGCGCGCGAGCGCGGAGGTGGCGGCACCGCTCCCTCTGAGGCTCGCTCCTCCTCCTCCTCCTCCTCCTCCTCCTCCTCCTCCTCCTCCTCCACCTCCTCCTCCTCCTCCTCCTCCTCCTCCTCCTCCTCCTCCTCCTCCTCCTCCGCCTCCTCCTCCTCCTCCTCCCTCCTCCACCTCATCCTCCTCTTCCTCCTCCTCCTCCTCCTCATCGTCCTCCTCTTCCTCCTCCTCCCCTCCTCCTCCTCCTCCTCCTCCGCCTCCTCCCTCTCCCCCGCTCCCCCTGCTCCCCCTCCTCCCTCCTCCTCCTCCTCCTCCTCTCCTCTCCTCCTCCTCCTCCTCCTCCTCCTCATACTCATCCTCTTCCTCCTCCTCCACCTCCTCCTCCAACTCCTCCTCATCCTCCTCACCCGCCTCCTCAGCAGCAGCATCATCAGCAATATCATCACCATCAACATCATCATCAGCATCATCATCAGAATCAGCATCAGCAACAGCAGCAGCATCATCATCAGCATCAGCATCATCGCATCATCATCATCATCATCACCATCATCATCACCATCACCATCATCACCATCACCATCACCATCACCATCATCATCATCATCATCATCATCATCATCATCATCATCATCATCATCATCATCATCATCATCATCATCATCATCATCATCGGCAGCAGCATCAGCATCAGCATCATTATCAGCAGCATCAGCATCAACATCATCATCAGCAGCATCATCATCATAATCAGCATCACCAGCATCATCGTCATCATCAGCATGATCATCAACGTCGTCATCATCTTCACCATCCTCATCATCATAATCAGCATCATAACCACCACCATCATCATCACGATTAGCAGGATCGTCATCATCTTCACTCAACATCTCCATCATCCGCATCATCCCCAATCAGCATCATCATCATCATCATCATCATCATCACCATCATCATCGGCATCATCGGCAACAGCATAATCAGCAGCATCATCATCCTCATCATATGCATCAGCATCAGCATCCGCAGCATCAGCATCAGCAGCATGACCATCAAGACCACATCCACCATCACCGTCATCAGCAGCAGCAGCATCATCATCATGATCATCATCATCATCACCATCATCATCATGATGATCATCATCATCACCGTCAGCATGGTTATCACCAGCATCATCGCCATCACCATCATCAGCATCATCATCATTATCAGCAGCATCGTCATCATCAGTATGATCATCATCATCATCATCATCAGCATCAACATCAGCAGCAGCATCATGATCACCATCAGCATCATCATCAGCAGCATCGTGACCATCGGCATCGCAGTCATCATCATCAGAATCAGCATCATCATCATCGTCAGCATAATCATTACCATCACCATCATCACATTCGTCCTCAACATCATCATCAGCACCAGCGCCATCATCCCCATGGTCATCATCAGCAGCACCAGCATCAACAGCATCAGCATCATCAACAACATCGTCATCGTCAGCATGATTGTCATCACCGTTATCGTCATCAGCGTCATCAGCGTCACCATCATAATCATCATCAACATCATCATCAGCATCATCATCAGCCTCAGCATCATCATCACCTTCATCATCAGCATCATCAGCATCGTCATCGGCATCATCAGCATCGGCATCATCATCAGCATCTTCATCATCATCATCAGCATCGGCATCAGCATCGCCATCATCGACATCGTCGCCATCATGATCGTCATGAGCATCAACATCACCAGCAGCATCACCATCACCACAACCGTCACCAGTATCATCACCACCATAGTCGCAATCACAATCATCGTCAGTAGCACCAGCATGATCAACAGCATCATCACCATCATCAGCATTAGCATGATCGCCGTCAGCAGCATCGCAATCATGATCAGCGTCAGCATCATCACCGTCGCCACCGTCATCATCATCATGAGTGTCGACATCATCATACCAACACCACCACCATCATACGCAGCCTCACCATCATCACCGTCACAATCATGAGCATCATCATCATCATCAACAGCATCCTCATCATCATAATCATCAGCAGCACCATCATCATCGTTAGCATCATCGTCATCAACGCCATCGTCATCATCATCATCGGCATCGTCATCTCCTTGAACCGCAGCTTCATCATCATCATCACCACCACAAGTCCTCATGATCACCATCATCATCGCATTCAGCTTCATCACCATCAACATCATCACCATCATCATCACCACACCCATCACCACCACCACCACCATCACTGTCACCATGATCATCATCATCATCACCATTACCATCATCACCACCATCATCATCGTCATCATTATCAGCAGCAGCACCATCATCAGCATCAGCATCAGCATCAGACTCATCACCATCATCAGCATCAGCATCATCAGCGGCATCATGATCAGCATCATAAGCGTTAGATCCAGCAGCATCTGCAGCATCATCATCAGCATCATAATCTTCATCATGATAATAATCTTCATCATCATCAACAACATCCACACCATCATCAACTTTGTAACCAGTACCATCACCATCAGCAGCATCACCATCGTCACCAACAGCATTGTCATCATCATCGTCGTCGTCAACATCATCGTGATCTTCATCATCATCATCATCATCATCATCAGCATCGTCATCATCAGCATCATCACAATCATCTTCAACAACAGCGTCATTATCAACAGCATCATCACCATCTCCACCACCGCAATTATCATGATCACCACCTTCATCACCACCAGCATCATCACTACCAGCACCATCACCATCATCATCACCACCACAATCACCACCAGCATCATGATCATCATCATCAGCAGCAGCAGCATCAGCATCACCATCAGCATCAGCATCATGGGCAGCATCAGCAGCATCATCACCACCATCAGTAGCAGCAGCAGCAGCATCATCAGCATCAGCATCAGCATCAGCATCAGCATCAACATATACAGTCTCAGAGAACAGCAACAATCATCTCCATCACCATCATTTTCATCATCATCCTCATCATCATCATCAGCATCATAATCGTCATCTTCATCATCACCATCATCATCACTATCATCATCGTCATCATCGTCGTTGCCATCATCACCATCATCAGCATCATCGGTATCGCTATCAGCATCTTCATCAGCAGCGTCATCATCAACATCATCATCATCACCACAGTCATCATGATCACAAGCATCATCACCATAAGCATCATCCCTATCAGCATCATCAACATCATTATCACCACACCCATCACAATCACCACCACCACCACAACCATCATCACCATCGTCACCATCATCATCATCATCACCACCAACATCACCATCACCATCACCATCATCAGCGTCAGCATCATCATCAGCATCAGTATCGTCAGCATCAGCATCAGCAGCATCATCATCACCACCATCATTATCAGCAACATCAGCATCAGCATCATCATCAGCATCAGCATCGGCATCAGCATCATAACAACCAGCATCATCACCATCAGCAGCATCATGATCATCAGCAACAACATCATCATCGTCATATTTAACAGCATCAGCAGCAGCATCATCATCATAATCAGCATCGGCATCATTGGCAACCTCAACATCAACATCGTCACCACCATCACCTTGGTAACCATCACCATCAGCATCCTCATCCTCAGCATCCTCATCACCATCAACAGCACCATCATCATTAGCACCATCATCATCGCCATCAGCATCATCATCAGCAGCATCGTCATCAGCATCATCACCATCATCTTCAACAGCAGTGCCATCATCGCCATCATCATTACCACCAACACCACCACCATCATCATGATCACAAGCATCATCACCATCAGCATCATCACTACCAGCATCAACAGCATCATCATCACCACCATGATCACCACCATCATCATCATCAGCATCATCATCAGCATCAGCATCAGAATCAACAGCATCATCATCACGATCACCATCATCATCAGCATCAGCATCAGCATCAGCATCAATAGCATCACCATCACCATCACCATCACCATCACCATCACCATCACCATCACCATCACCATCACCATCACCATCATCATCAGCATCGTCTTCAGCATCATCATCAGCATCATCAGCATCAGCACCATCATCATCAGCAGCAGCATCGTCATCATCAGCATCAGCATCAGCATCAGCATCAACAGCATCACCATCACCATCACCATCATCATCACCACCACAATCGCCATCATCATCATCATCATCATCATCAGCAGCAGCAGCATCGTCTTCATCATCATCATCATCAGCAGCAGCATCATCAGCATCAGCACCATCATCATCAGCAGCAGCATCGTCATCATCAGCACCAGCATCAGCTTCATCATCATCTTCAGCATCAGCAGCATCATCATCATCATCACCATCATCATCATCACCACCACCACCACCACCACCACCACCACCATCATCATCATCATCATCATCATCATCATCATCATCATCATCATCCCTCTCTCCCTCTGCCCCTGCCTTCCTTCCTCCCTTCTCCGTCCCCCTCCATCTGGAGGGGAGGCAGGGGGCGGGAGCGCACGCCGGGACGCCCAGAAGCGAACAGGTCGACCGCGGGTCGCGCCTCCAGGCCCAGGGCCGCGGTCGCCGCGAAGGAGAACGCGGTGCTGGTGGGAGACCCCCCCCCTCAGGGCCGAAGCCACCGCCTCGCCCAGCCCCTGGGCGATCCAGAGCGAGGGGAGGGGAGGGAGGGAGGGACAGGGGGAGGAGGAGGGAGGGCGAGAGGGACGGAGGAGAGGGGAGAGAGAGCGAGGGGGAGGTGGAAGAGAGAGCGAGAGAGAGGCTGGATGGCGAGGGAAAGGGAGGGAAGAGGGGAAGAGTGAAAGGAGGGGGGGAATAGAGAGAGAGAGAGAGAGCGAGAGGGACGCAAACAAGATAATACATAAGAGAGAGGGCTCTGGAGGCGTCCAGAGGCACAAGGAGGGCCAAAGGTATCCAATGATCTCGACGACGCGCGGTCGCTGGAAGGCACTCCGAAGCGAGAACCCCCCCCCTAGAACCAAAGAAGATTTCCTCCAAAAGCCCCCCACCTCCCTGGACACCCCCGGGCATCCGCCGGCACAGCTGTTTCAGTCCGCAGCCCCAAAAAGGTCTCGACCGCTTTCCTGGGGGCAGCGTTTCGCCCACGATCCGTTTCTCGCCCACGATACGTTTTTGATGGTCCCACGGCCCGTTGGCCGACCCCACGGCCCAAATCGAAGAAAAACATCTAAATCCAAAAAAATCGTCGGGGATCTGGGTCCGGCTACGAGGCTTGGAGCCGGCTGGGGGGTCTGCTCTGGACGGGCACCAGCAACGCCACTCAGGAGTGCAAAGTGAGCAAATTTAGCACCCAGTGCCCATCTGGAGAAGGCGGCCCAGAGGGAACAAGGAACGAAACCTGTGTACAGTGGTGCCTCTCGCCCCCCTCTCCCCCCTCTAACCGACTGGAGCCAGCGATGCCCCACCTCAGGCCCCAGCCGGCTCCAAAGCCCAGCCCCATCGGGGCCCACGGGCTCAGATCGGTCGGCCCAAAAGGCGGCGGGGTCTCCCAGCTCACCCAGGTGCAGGCCTCCGCGTCTGAGCCGAGCGCCCGGCTGGTCACCGTGGAGTGGTCGAGCGTGGCCTCTGGCGGCTCCTCTGGGAGTGAGGTTTTATCTGGAAGTGGGAAAGCAACACCTCACGAATGAACAATGCACTCTGTGGCAAAACGGGGGGGGGGAAGAACCCCTGGGAGGGGCTCAAAGTATACACCAAGTCGACTGGTCAGCCAAGAAGGTCCGCGCACAAACGCCTCCGCTGCCCAACCTGGGGAATGCTGAAGCGTCTATACAACAAAATATTTCGCCGAGTTCATTGGCTCCTTGTCCGACCAAACGACGCGGTCTACATGTCGCAGTTTAGCCCGGTTTCCGGTCCTGGGACCCTCAGAGAACGATCCGGTTCGAAAAACGGCCCTGAAAGACATGGTCTAGGGCCCCGGTCGTGATGTTCCACGACTTCCATTTTTTCGGGTCTGAAACGTTCGCTGCGGGTGCGTGTGTATATTATATACATATATACACAACTATGCATACGTGCATACGTAGATGCATGCATACATGCAGACATGCATGCATAAATGCATACATGCATACATGCATACATGCATGCATACACGCATACCTACATACACATTTACACATATACACACACAAACATACCAAACCACACACGTACATACATACAGTATGTTACATGCACATATACACATATGCATGTACATGCATACATACATGCAAACAAGCATAAATACATACATAAATACATGCATGCATACATACATACTACATACATGCATACATATATACATACATGCATGCATGCATGCATGCATGCATACATACATACATGCAGACTGACTGACTGACTGACTGACAGACAGACAGACAGACAGACAGACAGACAGACAGACAACTGTTGGATTGTTTCAATTTTCGGCTTCCCGGGGCCCTTTCTGGGTCCCAAGACCGTTAAAAAAGGTTCTCGGGGTAAAAAGCTGCTCCTGGGGAAAAGTCCAGATCTCCAGGAGCCACGTTGCGACAAACTCACGACGTCAGCTGTTATGGGGAGAAATGGAGCCTCACACCCAAACGACGCCCAACAAAAAACCGTGGCGGCTGGGTTGTAAACGCGATCGGCTTCGTGGGGGCCGTCTCCAGACCCCAAGGCCGTCATCAGAACTACCCAAAAACGGGCCCTGGAGGAACCAGGTTGGAAATGCACTGAAACACGAACCCGGAACAGACCGGAAACGGATCGGATCGCGCCTGGGCCGCTTCTCCAGCCCCTCCCGAAACTTCACTTGTTTGCTGAGTTTCTCTTGGCAGCGTCGACCCTGATAATTTGACCACGCTGCTCGACCTGCTCTGGCTACGGCCGGACCGCCATACTCGGAGTCACATTCGCGTTGCCTCTAAGCTGGGTTACCTGCCCGTACACCACTATGCCATAATAAGTCCCTCTGCATCTCCAAGGCGGGAAAGCACAAGGTCAAGCTTGCAGAATTAGAAATCCGCCGATCCAGCGTGTGAGTTTCTGAAAGCGTGGGCTTGAGCTTGCTCGAGCTTCGCTCTGGCGATGGGGGGGGGGGGGGCTGACGCGGGCTGACGTGGGCTGACGTGGACTGACGCGTTTCGGCGCTCGGGGGGGGTACTCGGGGGAAGGGGAGCGGGCTTCGCTCTGGCGGGGGGGCGGGTGGCGCGTTTCGGTGCTCGGAGGGTGAGGTGCTGGGGGTGGGGGGGGGCTTCGCTTTGGCGAGGGGGGGCCACGGGGGCTGACGCGGGCTGACGTGAGCTGACGCGTTTCGGTGCTCGGGGAGGGGGGGGGGTGCTCGGGAGGGAAAGGGGGAGTGCTCGGGACGATGGGGGGGGGGCTGACGCGGGCTGACGTGGGCTGACGTGGGCTGACGCGCTTCGGTGCTCGGCGGGAAAGGGTGCTCGGGGGGGGGGGAACGGGGCTCTGGCGAGTGGGGGGGGGCTGACGCGGGCTGACGCGTTTCGGTGCTCGGGGGGGGGGTTCGGGGGAAGGGGGGGGGGGCTTCGCTCTGGCGAGGGGAGGGAGGGGGGACGCGTTTCTGTGCTCGGGGGGGGGGGTGGTGGGGGGGGGGGGGGCTTCGCTCTGGCGAGGGGGGGGTTCGACGGCCGTGGCGTGGCTGACGTGTCTGCACGTTCCAGTGCTCGGGGAGGGGGGGTGCGCTCGGGAGGGGAAGGGGGAGTGCTCGGGGGGGAGGGGGGGGGGAAGGGGGGGGAAGGGGGGGCTAACGCAGGGCTTGACGGGCTGACGCTTTTTCGTGCTCGGGGAAGGGGGTGCTGGGGGGGGGGAGGCTCTGGAGGAGGAGGGGGGGGAGGGGCGAGCTTCGCTCTGCCGAGGGGAGGGGGGGGGGGCTGACGCGGGCTGACGTGGGGGGAGGGGGCCCTCCAGCGCCTGGACACCCAGGCGCGGCGACCAGACGGCATCACACCACCACGGCGCCGCCATGCCGCCACGCTGGCGGCTGAGTCCTCTGCCTGGGGCCTCTCCCCCGGCCTCGGGTGGGGCCCCAGGCCGGCCCCAGGGAGGGTCGCGACTGGGGAGTTCCCGACCGGGGAGGACCGCCACTCAGAGAGGATGGGAGTCGCGACTGAGGGGCGGGGGGCGCGACCGGAGAGGACTCGAGACCGGGGGAGGCTCGCTATGCAAGGGACGCTTGCTATGCGGGCGAGAT
>CAUYUJ010015579.1:59276-64276 GCA_963575745.1 Prorocentrum cordatum | reverse complement strand
CCGACCCTCTACGAACGATGGGTATGCATGCGTTTCTTCCTCGGACCCCCGCAGCAGGTGCCGAGGCCGGAGGCGCAGAGCGCGCCAGGGGAGCGTCGCGGCGACAGCGGAGACGGCGCGCGGCCCGAACGCGCAAGGGGCGGCCAGGGCGGCCAGAGGGGCACCGCCCCCCACGAGGCCCCGCAGGCAGGGCCGAGAGCAGCCTCGCCGGCGCTCCTCGTTCGAGCCCTCGGAGAGCCAAGAGGGTGCCAAGACAGGCCAGGAGGCCCCCAGGAGGCCCCATGGCGGGCCAAGCGAGACGGCCCAGGAGCGTTCCGAGACGCCCCAAGCTGGCCTCCAGACGGACCAAGAGGCCTCCAAGACGCCCGCAGAGGACTCTCAAGAGGCCGCCCAAGAGGCCAAAATCAACAGCTTGCCTTAGCAGTGGGGGGGGGATTTTGACGTTCTCGCCTTTTCGGGCGTCCGACGCCTAAAGACGGCCCAAGAGGCCCCGAAGGTCGCCTCTAGACGGCCCCAGACGCCCCCAGAACGGCTCAATGTGACCCCAAGACGGCCCCAAGAGAGCCTCAAGAGAGCCCTTCGTTACAAGATGACCCTCGAGACCGACAGTAGGCTCTCAAGAGGCTCCCCCAAAGCCTCAGGAGGCCCCAAAGACGCCCAAATGTGGCCCCGAGAACAGGCCCCCTAGAGGCCACCAAGATGCCCCCAAGACAGCCTCCAAGACGAAAGCCGCCCCGACCAAATTGGAAGAAAGGAGGCCCCAGTAACAACCCAAAGGGGATCCACGACGGGAACCTCGACAAGGCCCCTAGAACATCACAAAATTGTCCCGTCTTCCTCGTCCTCCTCCTCCTTCTCCTCCTCCGCCTCCACCTCCTCATCCTCCTCCTCCTTTTCCTTCTCCTCCTCCTCCTTCCTACACTTACCGTGATCGTCGTCCACGTCATCCTCTCAATGGTTCCCACTCATGCCAAGGGTGTCAGCCCAATGGCGGAAGCCATTTGAATGATAGCATTAGGATCAGGAATGTTTGCTCAGCGTGTCGCGGCGGCGACCCCTGCGACACGCTACGCCTTGCAACCTGACAGCGTGTCTTTCTGCTTCGCGGGTAGAGGAGCTGGGAAAAACCCGAGACGTCGATGATCAGGATTTGGAGACGTGCACAGTGTGCCGCGCAGGAGCGCGGATGGGCGGGAACTAGCGGAATGACGTGCTGAAGAAATGCTCCTAACCGAAAAACAAGAACAACAACGTAAATCCGCGGCGAGCCCAAGGGGAAAGTGAGAGAGGGCAGGCCTTGTCAGAAGGCGGCGAAGCTCCGCCGCCTTTTGAGAAGGCCTGCCCTCGCTCATTTCATTATCGCGCTCGTCGCCGACTGAACGAGGCGAGCGGGTCCTCCTGCACCTCGTCGACGCCCCCGCCCCACGCGCCCATGGCGCCCTTCAGGTCCACAGCTATCAGCCGCGGCTGCCAGGACGTGGAGCCATCTCGGCCGATATCCACCCTGCGGTACTGCCGCTCGAAGTCCACGGGCGGGTCTTCCGCCAGCTCGTCAACCTTCCACGGCCTCCCCCTCTTCCGCCCTCCTCCTCCCTTCCTCCCCAACGTCCCCACACCTACTACAAAAGACACACTACAACCACGAAGACTACGAGCAACGATTGGCATGATACCACTACTACCACTACTACGACTGCTACCATTACTACTACTACGACTACTACGGCTACGGCTACGGCTACGGCTACGGCTACGACTACGACTACGACTACGACTACGACTACGACTACGACTACGACTACGGCTACGACTACGACTACGACTACGACTACGACTACGACTACGACTACGACTACGACTACGACTACGACTACGACTACGACTAAGACTACGACTACGACTACGACTACGACTACGACTACTACTACGACTACGAACTAACACAACCGAAAAAAAACGGGGGGGACTAGCGACTACCACTACTACTACTACTAATACTTACTTACTAACTACACTTACTACTACTACTACTATACTACTACTACTACCACTATACCCTACTACTAACTACTACTTACTATTATACTACTACTACTACTACTAACTACACTACTTACTACTGACTACTACTACTGACTACTACTACTGACTACTTCTACTACTTCTACTACTTCTACTACTTCTACTACTAACTACTACTACTACTCTACTACTACACTACACTACTACTACTACCTACTACACTACTACTACTACTACGACTACTACTACTATTACTACTAATCCGCCGACCCCAGAGGCGTGTGCGATATCCCTTCTTAGCTGGACACGATGTCTTCTTACACGTCATCAAATCTCTCTTCCAACGCCCTCCAACCCCCCACCTGACAACAGTCCTGCCTCCGTCATCCCCAACCCCTGGAAGACCTCTGTTTTTTTGGGACCCCCCAAACGACGAATTCAGGCCCGAAGCCTAACGACGAAGGGCGGGACAAAGATGAAACCTCTGGCACCCCTCCTAGCCCCAGCATCCCCACCCAGGGAGAGCTCTGCTCTTGGGACCCCCCACACGACAATTTCTCGCCCGAAACCTACCAACGCCCCCCTCCTGGCCCCCCTCCTGGCCCCGGCATCCCCGCCCCGGGAGAGCTCTGTCCTTGGGACCTCCCGCGCGACAATTTCTCGCTCGAAACATACCAATGCCCCCCTCCTGGCCCCCATCCTGGCCCCGGCATCCGCACCCCGGGAGAGCTCTGTTCTTAGTATTTCCCACACGACAATTTCCCGCCCGAAACCTACCAACGCCCCCCTCCTCGCCCCGGCATCCCCACCCCGGGAAAGTGTGGTTCTTGGGACCCTACACACGACAATTTCTCGCCCGAAACCTACCAACGCCCCCCTCCTGGCACCCCTCCTGGCCCCGGCATGCCCACCCCGGGAGAGCTCCGTTCTTGGGACCCCCCACACGACAATTTCTCACCCGAAACCTACCAACGCCTCCCTCCTGGCCCCCCTCCTGTCCCCGGCATCCCCACCCCGGGAGAGCTCTGACCTTGGCACCCCCCACACGACAATTTCTCGCTCGAAACCTACCAACGCCTCCCTCCTGGCCCCCATCCTGGCCCCGGCATCCGCACCCCGGGAGAGCTCTGTTCTTGGGACCCCCCACACGACAATTTCTCGCCCGAAACCTACCAACGCCCCTTGCCTGCCCCCTTTCCTGGCCCCGGCATCCCCACCCCGCGAGAGCTCTGTTCTTGGGACCCCCCACACGACAATTTCTCGCCCGAAACCTGCCAACGCCTCCCTCCTGGCCCCCCTCCTGGCCCCGGCATCCCCAGCGAGCTCTGTTCTTCGGACCCCCCACACGACAATTTCTCGCCCGAAACCTACCAACGCCCCCCTCCTGGCCCCCCTCCTGGCCCGGGCATCCCCACACCGGGACAGGTCTGTTCTTGGGACCCCCCACACGACAATTTCTCGCCGACCGCCCGCCCCCCTTTTCCTCCCCCTCCTCCTCCTCCTTTTTCCATTTCCTCCTCCTCCTCCTCCTCCTCCTCCTCCTCTTCTTCCTCCTCCACCCCCTCCTCCTCCTCCTCCTGAACCTCCTCCTCCTCCTCCTCCTTCTCCTTTTCTCCTCGCGCTTCTGAGCAGCAAAGCAAGGAGGAGACTAAAGGAGGAGGACGATAAGAAGAAGGAGAACAAGGAATAATGACGATACACGCAGCCACGGCCAGCAATAGCGGTGCGAGACGTCTCCGCCAACCCATGGTGAGTCCCCAGACGTGTGAGATTCGCCCCTCGAACGGCCCCGACGCCGCCCGAGAACATCAGGAATAACCCGAGGTCCCCCAAGACCGCCACAGAAGCCCCCGAGACAACCCAAGAAAACTCCAGGACACAAATAAAACGGTCCCGACACAATGAAGGGGGTTCACGTCGAGGCTCGAACCTCAAACCTCGAGGATGGAGATTCGAAGCTTGCTGGCCTCTGGGGGACCTCCTCGTCGCCACGGCTGGGCAGAGCGCGGAAAACTGGTACGGCTGGACAGGGGTAGAGTCTGAGGACCCGTTTTCCGCGGTTTTTCTTGGTTGATTTGTTTTTGTCCAGTTCGAATCCGCCTCCATGCCCCCTGGCACATTCAGGCGTGCTAGAATGCCAAGTGCTGTCTGGTAGAAAATATGCAATCTGTCTAAAAAGGCCCCCCTCCCGGGCCACTCTTTCCGAGGCTGTCGCGGTGCCCCGACATCGTCGTCGTCGTCCTCCTGCTCCTGCTCCTCTTCATCATCATCATCCTCCCCCTGCCCTCGATCGGAGCGATGCTGACCTTTGGGGTCGGCGGCAGAGGCGGCAGCCTTTAGGATAGTAGTACTGATAGTACGATTAATACTATTGGAACTACTACTACTACGACTACTACTACTACTACTACTACTACTATTACTACTACTACTACTACTACTACTACTACTACTACTACTACTACTACTACTACTACTACTACTACTACTACTACTACTACTACTACTACTACTACTACTACTACTACTACTACTACTACTACTACTACTACTACTACTACTAACTACTAACTACTACTACTACTACTACTACTACTACTACTACTACTACTACTACTACTACTACTACTACTACTACTACTACTACTGTACTACTACTACTACTACTACTACTACTACTTCTACTACGAGTACTACTACTACTACTACTACTACTACTACTACTACTACTACGACTACGACCTACGACTACGACTACGACTAACGACTACGACCCTACGACTACGACACGACTACGACTAACGACTGCGACTACGACTACGACTACTACTACTACTAACTACTACTACTACTTCTACTACTACTACTACCATTACTACCACTACTGCTACTTTGTCTACGACTACTACTACTACTACTCCTACTACTACTACTACTACTACTTCTTCTCCTACTACTACTACTACTACGACTACTAC